>JAUPFN010000029.1:16507542-17012542 GCA_036924255.1 Apodemia mormo
CCATCCATCCATCCATCCATCCATCCATCCATCCATCCATCCATCCATCCATCCATCCATCCATCCATCCATCCATCCATCCATCCATCCATCCATCCATCCATCCATCCATCCATCCATCCATCCATCCATCCATCCATCCATCCATCCATCCATCCATCCATCCATCCATCCATCCATCCATCCATCCATCCATCCATCCATCCATCCATCCATCCATCCATCCATCCATCCATCCATCCATCCATCCATCCATCCATCCATCCATCCATCCATCCATCCATCCATCCATCCATCCATCCATCCATCCATCCATCCATCCATCCATCCATCCATCCATCCATCCATCCATCCATCCATCCATCCATCCATCCATCCATCCATCCATCCATCCATCCATCCATCCATCCATCCATCCATCCATCCATCCATCCATCCATCCATCCATCCATCCATCCATCCATCCATCCATCCATCCATCCATCCATCCATCCATCCATCCATCCATCCATCCATCCATCCATCCATCCATCCATCCATCCATCCATCCATCCATCCATCCATCCATCCATCCATCCATCCATCCATCCATCCATCCATCCATCCATCCATCCATCCATCCATCCATCCATCCATCCATCCATCCATCCATCCATCCATCCATCCATCCATCCATCCATCCATCCATCCATCCATCCATCCATCCATCCATCCATCCATCCATCCATCCATCCATCCATCCATCCATCCATCCATCCATCCATCCATCCATCCATCCATCCATCCATCCATCCATCCATCCATCCATCCATCCATCCATCCATCCATCCATCCATCCATCCATCCATCCATCCATCCATCCATCCATCCATCCATCCATCCATCCATCCATCCATCCATCCATCCATCCATCCATCCATCCATCCATCCATCCATCCATCCATCCATCCATCCATCCATCCATCCATCCATCCATCCATCCATCCATCCATCCATCCATCCATCCATCCATCCATCCATCCATCCATCCATCCATCCATCCATCCATCCATCCATCCATCCATCCATCCATCCATCCATCCATCCATCCATCCATCCATCCATCCATCCATCCATCCATCCATCCATCCATCCATCCATCCATCCATCCATCCATCCATCCATCCATCCATCCATCCATCCATCCATCCATCCATCCATCCATCCATCCATCCATCCATCCATCCATCCATCCATCCATCCATCCATCCATCCATCCATCCATCCATCTATCACTTCCATACAATAGCGTTGGGATAAGCACATGATTATGCAGGGCTAGACGGGCACCCTGACTTAAAATTGTGCTATTAAGTTATCTCCCTAACGCTCTATTCACACTGTTCCCTGCACAACTCTTCTTTCAACATCAGCGGTGTACCTTCCATCCCTGCTAAAACCACATCCAAGATACACAAACTCATCCACTTGTTCCAGCACTACATCATCTACCACAACTCTTACGTCCGTTCTGGTTGCTTCTCTTTCTAATACTAAAACTTTAGTTTTCTTCGCATTCAAATGTAAGCCCATACTCTTACAATCCTCATTTATAACTGTGACCAGTGTTTGCAGCTCAGATGGAGTTGAGCCTAGAAGTACAGCGTCATCCGCATAAAGCAGGCAGTTCACCACTAGATCACTTTTTTTTCATTTTCCTTTCAATGATCTTACCATACACCTTCGATGCTAAGCTGATCACACTGATGGCCCTATAGCTGTTGCATTCTATATATGAGCCCTTGCCTTTATACAAGGGCACGATGACCGCGCGCCGCCAGTCTTCGGGTACTCTACCGGTCCTCTAACATGTATTGCAGAGGACCCAAAAAGAGTCCCAGACGGCAGGACCACCGTATTTGATCATCTCAGCAGTCACCTTATCTATTCCCGCAGCCTTTCCATTTTTCATACTTCTTATCGCCCATATGATCTCTTGCATAGTAATGTCCTGGCATGCTTCCACCGTCTCTGAATCACTGAGTCAGAGACGGAGGCAGCGTCCCGAACAGCAATTATGCTGTTCGGGATATGTATTAACATATCCCCAAAATATTCACTCCATCGTTTTAACACGCTTTCTGTGCTTGTAAGAATGTCACCATCCTTAGATTTAATCCTATTCATTCTGGAGGCTGCCGAACAACTCCTAGACTTCTTCACCTCCCTCCAAAAAAGTTTGGTGTTTCCAAGTCAAAGAGAATTATTCAAATCGGTTCAGCAGTTTTCGAGAGATTACCGCGTACAAACAAACTACAATTTTATAATATTAGTATATATATTTTGGGTTTGTGTATATATATATATATATATATATATATGGGTCATTCCATGTCAAATCGACCAATAGTTGGATATATATATATATATATATATATATATATATATATATATAAAACCAAAATATAGAATTTGTCGGTACAACGAAGTAAATATATATATATATATATATATATATATATATATATATATATATATATATATATATATATATATATATATTTATATATATATATATATTTATATATATATATATATATATATATATATATATATATATATATATATAAAACCAAAATATAGAATTTGTCGGTACAACGAAGTAACTTTTGCTTTTCATCAAAATTTATACGTATTTTTAGGTTTACTTCTGTATAATAGAATTAATGCATTAATATTCACAAAATTTTAGAAACTGCAAAAAGAGTCTAATAGTCATTTTGCAAAGTATGTCTCATTATGACAAGTTATTATTAGTTTGTAAATAAACGAAACTTACAGTCGCTTTCCGAAACGCAAATTAATGTTGACATGCAATTAATGTCTGTTTAACATAATTTTTACAAGCAAACGATCTTCACAGATTAAATGCTTGTTAAAATTAATTTGAGTTTCGGAATCCGGCCGTTAGTGTTACATATGTATATTAACTATATTTAATTTTTTTTTCATGTTGTTATTTGAGGTAGCTTTAATTAATTATTCTGTTCTCCTAACTTAAATTATTACTTAAGTTTAAGAGCTCAATTTAATAACATTGTAAAATATGCTCGTATCAGTGATTATTAAAATTATTGTATTTACTAGCCCCTTTAGCCTGAAACACAGGCCAACCTTGTTGCAGCAGATACATGTTAGGTTAGATCATAAGATAGTTTTAGGTATTTTATTTAATACAGTGTGAGCACAATTTATTTTTGAAAGAGCCATTAATGAGTGTGCATTAAGATCTTTCGGAGTCAGGAAATAGTTGTTTGATTTATATTACAAAAACTAATAACCCTGGTACTTAATTTAAGGAAAAATAAAAATTCTTATAGGTATATTTTTTGTCGCATATAAAAATATTACCAAAAAATATACGAACATGACAAAAACTACTGGGAATATAATTAATTATGTAACTTATCTATACTAATATTATAAAATGGCAGAGTTTGTTTGTTGGTTGTACGCGGTAATCTCGATAACTACTGAACTGCTTTGAGTAATTCTTTTTGTGTTGGATAGCCTGTTTATCGAGGAAGGTTATAGGCTATATAACATCACGATACGACTAACAGAATCAGAGTATTGACGAGAAATGTAGCCTAAACGCGAATTTTTTCTTTTCTAGAGCTTTCCTCGCAAAAATCATGTATGATCGAATTGTTCGCCTTAAAAAGTTGTAAGAAAGTCCGCGATAGTATACATCTATCTATTAAGGTTTACATTTTATAAACCTATTATGCGACGGTGTTTTAATAATAAATATGGTATTAATCTTTATCTAAATAGAATTTTTGAATTAAATTGCCCTTTGTTTCATTTGATTTCAACCAATATCTTGGGTGATATCACAGTTTTAAGATATAATATTATTATCAGCACCGCGCGAAGTGTGCGTGCGTGTGAAGAATGTATGGTAGTGACTAGCGAGTTCAGTTCAGACGGTAGCCTGCTTTGCGAGATAGCATGCCGCACAAGTTCGGATCCAGGGGGAGGGGGTCAAGGGGGTCACGACCCTCTCCCCCTAGGCGGGAATCTAGATTTAGTTTTATTGCAAACAAATAAGGATAGATCCTATCTTGCCTGAACTTTAAATAAGATGACAGACATTCTAAAATGGTTTAAAATTTATTTATTTTTATTCATATAAAATACCGTCTGGCACATAGTTATCAACCACAAAGATGTCTGTTAATTAGAATTAGTGTTCCTATTAGTATCATAAAGTTGATGGTAAGGAAAAAAATCATTCTAAAATAACGCAAAATTCAAAATTTTTACCTATCAAGATATGCTGCGCAGTAAGGAACGCAACGTTTACCAACAGCCAGACAGCCCGCACTCTACTCGAGGGAGCATTGCAAATGACATATTAAAGAATCAGCTTTTCTAAAATTGTTTTTTTTCAACGTTGCTAGCTCCCGTACTAAATACTGAGTAAACTTCCAGGAGATAGCGTAAATTATACATTGATTGACACCACAGTAGTGTTACCTAACGTTCTTTTATTACTCATGTTCCCCTGCCATTTTTAAATTCCCGCTACGTATGTAGATAATGAAACCTCAAAAATCAAAAAAAATATTTGGCAAAACAGTATTTTTTTCAATATAACTTCCAGATTTATGTACATAAATCTAGAAGTTATATTAAAAAAAAACAACAGTTGAATACAAAAATTAATAGCTCTATTTCTCAAAAAATTATGTCTAATGCATAAATCGTATCAAAATCAGTTTATCCGTTTGGAAGTAATCGTTGACAAAAATTGGAAAAAGTGTTTTTTTGACATAGGTTCGAAATTTTTCATCCACCAATCATTTTCTGGTATTTGGAAATATAATAGTATTAAAAAAACTACGTCGAATGTCGTTTTAAAAATCAAAATCTAATGTTCAAAAAGTATAGTTTTTCAAATATTAAAATTACGTTGTTTTTAGCAAACTTACTTAATATTTTTGAAATAACTTTCAGGCTAATACACCGATTGACGTAAAAACCTTATCAGCTGTTCTGACTACAAACAAACAAACTACGTCAAATACCGTTAATTGCATCAAAATCGGTCAATTTGATTGGGATATTACATATTTAAAGTTCAGGCAAGATAGGATCTATCCTTATTTGCTTGCAATAAAACCAAATCTAGATTCCTGCCTAGGGGGAGAGGGTCGTGACCCCCTTGACCCCCTCCCCCTGGATCCGACCTTGTGCGGCATGCTATCTCTCAAAGCAGGCTACCGTCTGAACTGAACTCGCTAGTCACTACCATGCATTATATATTATTTCAATTTATCAATGACCAAAAATTTTTGAAAAAAAATGTGTTTTAACACTGCTTTGAAATTTCTGAACTTATAAATTATTTAGTTAAAGTAATATTTTATCACTCAAAAATTGGTTGAGAGCCATTCGAAAGACTAAAATCGATCATCGTTTCCAAAATATTTAGCTTTTCCAAAATCAATACTCTACCATTTTTAACAAAATAGATGTTTGAACTGAAAAAATCTATGCTTATAGTTTTTACTCTTTTGAACTTAAAATACTTTAATTTAGCGGGAAGTTTTATGAATTTTTTTACAGTTTTGTACATGTTTACAAATTTTTTACTATAGTTTCATTTTTACTGATCATGATCGTAGTGGGATGGCTCTATAATACTTTGTTACACTCTTACCGTAGATATTAAAAACAAACAAACTTCAAATGAATGCACCTACAACATAACAGACACAGGTACAAACTCTCCTGGTTTTAATTAGCACTGTGTATGATTGTTTGTTTCAATAGTTTTCAAGTGTTTTGTGGATTAATTAAAGAAAGTTCCAGTTCTTCTAGAATGGTATTATAGGTCCCCATGACCCAGTCCATGAAGTTGCGCGGGTCAGCTAGTATATATAGAAAAGGATGTTTGTATATATGAAATCGATACACTCAGAAAATATTTGACAGATCATTATAAAAATTGATGTATTTTTATATTCAGATGTAGGATCATGGGAAAAAAAGGACTAGTTGTAGTGGTTGTAGTAACGAGTTCGGATAGTGGGATGGATCCGCCAAATACCAGCTGGAGACACTTGAGGCGACAGAGAGGCGTGCCAAGAGGCTCATAAATGACAATGTAGTAGGTAGGCTGGCAGGCAAAAAACTCCAAGCCTCACTCATCGCCTCTGAGTGGCTAGTTTATCGGTTTTTATCGAATATACTTTGGAGAGTGCGCTGCGGAATTGCACAACTTGATTCAACCATCCCCGTTTTTCTATCAATCGTCGAGGCGCACAGAATCTAGGCATCGCAATATGGTGGACGTTCCACGTACCCGGACAAAGCGGTTCGACTCGACATTCTTCATTCGAACCGCAAGGAACTGGAATATGCTTCTGAGTATGTGTTCTCAGAAAGCAGCAGCAGAGACAACGTGAGTAATAATGTTGCCTTAATGGAGTCCATTTTACAATCTGGGGTTCTTCAAGAGAAGAATGAACAGGTACCCTCCAGGGAAGCGCGTTCTATCTTTTTTTATTATCGACAGGGAAGCGCTTCGCTGCGATTGCCTGATGGTAAGCCAAGATGCGGTCTAAGATGGAACGCGCTTCTCTAGTAGGTACCTGTTCACTCTTCTCTTGAAGATCCCCAGATTGTAAAATGCACTCCATTGAGGCACCATTATTACTCACGATGTCTTTGCTGCTACTTTTACGTCAATATTATCTCAATGTCGGACACGGCCACGCGTTTGCATCGATACAGTCGCGATGCAGTAGCGCGTTGCAAATGCGAATAACATGCGTTAGTAGCAATGCTGTCGTGCGTTTAGTAAACGCGTGACAGTAACGCTACAAAAAATCGTCGCGGGTGAGTGGCATAATACGAAAACCAAATGCACCAACCAAACAATAAGTCGTTCTTAAACTAATTAAGGATAGTCATAAATATACGACGTCAATTAGGTCGCACTTAAAGTTAGGAATCTGCTTAACCTCCGATTTCGACAGTCTGAAGACTGCGTTCGCATTTTATTGCATCATCAGGGCTAAAACTTACATTGTTAACAAATTAAGTTTGAGCCCTGATGGTTTAGTATAATGCGAAACCGGTTGGCTATTTAAATAACAACAAATATATCATTTGTGAATTGTGAAACAGTACTAGTGCAAATCTTAAAACAATCAATAAATAAATATTAGGATGTTAGTTAACGACAATACTGTTACGAATAATCTAGAAGCGTGTAGAATTGGAACGCGCGCGCGGTAACTATCTAGAAATAAAAGAAAGAGATAGCTACTCCTATTGACAAACAAATATTTGACCTGGGCTATGCCATAATGGACTTTGTGGGATATGGCATAAGGTTGAAAGTAGCGTTACTAGGATTTATGACTCATAACATGTTTACGATAAGAAGTGGTTCATTGTTTCCCGATACATTTAGATTTTTCTGGATTCAGCTAGGACTTTCCCCTGCCTATAAATAAGAAGCGAGAAGTGTTTTATTGTGTAGTGTTCTAAGTTCAGTGATAGTACAGCAAGTGACTATTGTGTAAAGTGTATTTTAGTATTACGTTGTGTTGTATTGTGCTAATACACGGATTTAATATAAGTGGTGTTTTCTTACAAGTACGAACCCGAGGTACGTAACAATACTCATACACAGAAATATACATGTATAAATACTTTAGCGTATGCTAAGAACTTGAATATACATAATAAACACCCAAATCCAGAAATACGAACATCTAGACTCAGCTGACTACATAAATGTTTGTCCCTGTCGGGAATCAAGCCCGAGCTATATCATCACCGATCAATTCGTGATTAGGTTTGCTAACCACTCACTAAAGAAAAGTACTTACAACAATGACTGGGATGACAATGTCAAGGTATTTAAAATGTTAGTAAATGAATTGTATTTCTTTAGTAAAAAAAGAAAGCGATCGATTTAGCGGGGTAAAATTAAAGAGCAGTACTGTCTAATAAGGACACTAGCATTCGTCATAAAAGTATTCTAAGAGTAAAAGTTTGCTGGCGTAGATTTTCGAAAATCGAGGCAAAATCAGTAACTTCCTTATCTACATAAGTAGCGGGAAGTTAAAAAAAACATGCAATAAAGTTTGAGATAAGAGCTAACAATAGTAAACGCTAAAACACTAAAAATACATACAATTATTCATAATTGTTTCTCATTTAAATAAACTGAAAATAACATTTTAGGTATGTAATGCTAATTGTAAAATTCTTGCTGTGAATCCTAAATTTGGAGGTGCAACTCATGATGCTTATATTTGGGAGAATAGCAGTATTAATAATTTTATGCAATCTTTGCACAGGAACAATGAAATGGTTTGGTTGTGTGACTGAAGACTCAGCTCGACAAAATCTCGGAATGGAGTTGACTCAACTTAGTCCAATTTAACCCTAAGAAGACACAGCTGTGTCTTCCTAGGGTTTTCCTTCCTTTTTAGCTCAGCCGCTAAAAAGTCGCTCTTTGTCATATCCCCTCTTTTTGACAATACTCTCCTTACAGCCTCAGCCAATATTGGCATTCTTGACTAACATATTCAACAATGTTCAGTTCTGTGATCATTTGGAAGAAAAGGCTAAATTGGCCTCAAAAAAGTTAGATGCGCTCAGTAGAGCGAGACAGTACTTCTTGCCAACTTACTGCTTGCAACTTTATAAAGCGCAAATTCGCCCTCACATCGAGGACTGTCCTCATCTCCGGGCGGGAGCTCCACAGTATCAGCTTCTTCCTATTGATCGCATTTTCCATAGAGTGGTTTGAATCGTTAATGACCATACTGTTTCCAATCGGCTTGATTCATTTTTATTATGAGAGATTATATTAATTAGTTTTTTTGTACATCATAAGATAACAAACAAGCAAATGGCTCTCCTGATGGAAAGTGACAGTCATGTCTTATAGACACCAAGATTAATAGTGCATCAAATTATCACAAGCAAAATTTACAAATATTTGTGATATAACCTTGTCCTTACATTACATGTATTTTCTGACGCACCGTTTACATACTTTCTGTTCGTTTAAGGGTTGACTGGAGGAGAATACCAATATGCATAAAGTCCGCCTTTTAAAGTGTACAATCAAGTTAAATAAATAAATAAATGACCATATAAATAAAACAGAGGACCAAAAAGAAGCCTGTTTTTGAATTGCAGTAGATAGATTTGGCATAGTTGATAATAGTGGTGACATAGGCAGCAATGGAGACGCTTGTGATTATTGTGCTAGATTCAGTAGTACTGGTGCAAGAAGAGTTACTTCGTGTACTCGTTAAAGTTAATAAGATTTAAATTAAATCTGACAAATCAATTACTGAGGATCAAAAAGATTTGTAGTGATAAAACCTATATGCAATCCTTAAAATTTCAACATACAACGATGTTTAACGTAGTAACTCCTAATGTTTTGTTAAACAAGTTGATCGTTTTCCTGATGAAAAGAGAAACCATCGCTAATAGATACCAAAGATTTGAAAAGTACGTTGTTATCGTATCGTATCGTATGGCAATGCCAATATGCAAAAGTCTACCAGCTTACTTACCCTCCAAACCAGAATACAATGAGAAGCATTGACGCTATTGTGGCAATTGGTCTATTCTTAAAAGGGGGCTTAGACTAGTGATGAAAATTGCCGGCATTGTTCCCAAAGTTGTCAAAACTGCCACGAATGTTTCAAACTTGTCGCTAACATTGGCAAGAAAAGTGTAAATCGAGAACGATATTTTTTTATAACACTGTTTATTCTGATAAAAAAAATTAACTTTTTTACCGGCAAGCTTAGAAACATTTGTGGCAGTTTTGGCACCTTTTTTTATATATCATAAGATAGCAAACAAGCAGATGGGTCTCCTGATGGAAAAAGTCAACCATCGCCTATAGACACCAAAGATGTTAATGGTACGTTGCTATCTTGTGGCGAGGTCTAATGCCACATGCATAAGTTTACTGGCTACCTTACCCTCCAAACCGGAACACGACAGCGACAAGCACTGACGCTATTGCGGCAGGAATAGGTAAGGCGGTGGTACCAGACCCGGGCGAGACAATGCAGAACTCTACCACCTAGTAAACCTTTGGGAATATTGCCGGCAATTTTCATCACTAGTTTGGACCATTATGGGCTTAAATACAAATATTAAATAGCATAGCAGCATATTAAGTGAACAGGACTTACTTGAGACTTGAGACCAATCTCTGGCACCTACATATGTACCAAATATGATCAATACCCGCCGCTCCAAACCAGGCAGACTTTTAATCGAAAATCCATCACCAGTTCCAATAGCAGCTCTGTGTAAGCTAGCTGCTTTATTTTTTACTAGCTGTTGCCAGCGACATACCCCGGACATACAAGGACTTTCCTACGATTTTATTATATGTATATAGATTATATGTATAGATAAGCTACCTGATACTGTTAAGAACTGTAACATCAATCAATCAATCAAATAACATTTATTCGATGTAGGTACATTTAAGAACGCTTGTCCACGCCAGACCGTGATCCCAGAAATAAACTTATTTTTGATCAATAACAAGCTGAATTTTTGTGAACAGCTTCGTTTTGACGAGACAACCATCTTGTCTATTTTCGAAAAATCTCGAATCGGGTAACTTTATTAAAGTTATGGGTTTTCAAAATTTTGATTCGGTGAAGGAAAATTATATGTTAATAACAATAATTATTTTTCGACTTTAATCACTTGATTATGTCATAAAATCACAATGAAACTTTTGTCCTACACATTCGATGGTTTTTCTGACGAGTTCTCCACTCTAAAGTTTCGGAATTATGAGTATTTTTAAATTGATATTAATCAATTTAAAACAACTTAATTTTCTCACAATAGCTTGGTAATTATTATTGTAGTTCAAAGATTACTTGGAACCTTTTCTTAGACCGACACTCAAAAATTTTCTTTTTTATCTATCTTTATTCGTTACCCGTTTCGAGATCTTTTCGAAGATAGAAAAGATGGTTGCCTCGTCAAAACGAAGCTGTTTACGAAAATTCAGCTTGTTATTTATTAAAAAAAGTTTGTTCGTGGGACTACAACTAACAAACAATAATGCAAAAAGTTTATGATAAAATATAAAAGACAATTTATATAATATTTTTAAAATACACAAAATCAAGTGAACCAAAGAGAATTTTGTTTTGCTTACAGAAATGACCAATATTTTAACAAATATATAAAAAAATATATATGTACAAAACATGAAGAGGGACCGTGACCACGTCAACGTAACTTGGCCGACACGTCGAGCTTTATAAGTAAGTTCTATATATGTACGCGTTTTTACCCGTTTATATATTTTTAAAAATGATAATAGAACGCGTTAAATTGAAAGTTCATAATATGGAGAGGGAAATTTATAAAATAAATAAAAAAATATATTAATTAAATTACTAAAATTAATACAGTTATATCAACATTTAATTACTATTAATTTAGAAATGAAATTGGTCATAAAGAATTGTATGATATTGAATTGTACATAACATTGAGCATTTCAAGAAAAAAATGATATCCTGCGTTTTAATTTGTGAATTAATTATTAAGTATTGTAATTTAAAT
Source organism: Apodemia mormo (assembly GCA_036924255.1). Taxonomy (NCBI): domain Eukaryota; kingdom Metazoa; phylum Arthropoda; class Insecta; order Lepidoptera; family Riodinidae; genus Apodemia; species Apodemia mormo. The sequence continues at coordinate 16,519,180 of JAUPFN010000029.1, forward strand.
TGGATATTATGTCATAAAAATTAATAAATTAAAAGCCTAATTTGTCCATAGACATTTATTTACTGGCTGCCCGCCCGGCTTCGTACGAGCAGTGTGCCTGAAAATAATGAGACAATTTCTTTCATTTGCAGTACGACCATATAGTGCAAAAGACACTAACTTTTGCCATTGTCGTTTTGTCCAAATATTTATTCATTTATTTATTTAAATTTTTGCATAACTGGAGTTCAATGGATGACTGAATGCCCAATTGCATTCTCCACTAGTCAATCCCAAGCAATAGCAAAAAATTAGGGTGCTGATAATAATAATATTAAAATATATAATAACACAAGCTGACCCGATAAACGTTTTTTTTGCTAAATATATTTATGACAGTATTTCTATACTACATAATGGATGTTCTTATACATATAAACCTTTCTCTTGAATCAATCTATCTATTGAAAAACCCGCATCAAAATCCGTTGCGTAGTTTTAAAGATCTAAGCGTACATAGGGACATAGGGAAACAGCAGAAAGCGACTTTGATTTATACTGTGTAGTGATGAAATATAAATGTATAGGCATAAAGTTTATAATAAAATACCATACATATAAATAAAATATATATTATTAAAACTCAACAAGTAATTTAATATAGCATAAAAAATGTTATCGATCCAAGCAATTAGAATTAACAAAATTTGAAAGAAGGTAAAACCTGTTAAAATAGAAAAATGAGTAAATATTCGAGATTACATGTGTACTTACATCAAAAATCAATTGCTGTTCGTTAGTCTCGCTAAAATTCGAGAACGGCTGAACTGATTTGGCTAATTTTGGTTTTAAATTAATTGTCGAAGTCCAGGGAAGGTTTAAATGGTGAGAAAATATAGAAAAAAAATAAGAGTACTTAATTAAAAAGGCAGAACAACGTTTGCCGGGTCAGCAAATACAATTTGAAACATAAATTATGAGTTCATTTTTATATCATATGATAGCAAACAAGCAGATGAGTCTTCTGATAGAAAGAATCAACCATCGCCTATAAACACCAAAGATGTTACCAGTGCGTTGCTATCTTGTGGCGAAGTCTAATACCACACGCATAAGTTTACCGACTACCTTATCCTTAGTTCTATCTACGTTCTTAAAATCTGAATTCAAATTCTTACAATTTTGAATCGTATCCTCCCACTATCTTATCTAACTCACTTGTTCACTCTTCATATTATGAGGTTAAAAATCCCATATGATCTTTAAACATTTACTTTCACACAAACCTTTCCTTCACAACAACGAATACAAAAAAAGAATTATACAATTTGGTGGATTTATTCAAAATTATGCAACGTACAAACATTTCAGGGATTCGTCTATATAAATAGGATTTAGTAAGGCTTGGTATACATAAAATTAAAAATTATATAGCGAATACTACCGTGTATTTACTCCAAATATTTTATATATGCTAGTATTAAATCTCTGTAAGTGAACATTATGTTCTTTAAGAGAAATAAAGATCTTCGAACTGAAATACTTCATATTTAATAATTAAATCGAGAACACATAAGCCATATATTAACCTCAGAACTTTAAGACTGCTGCTGAAAAATGAAATTAGATTCGTGGGACAAGGACTACTTTGGATGATCAAGTGTTAGCAACTGCGCTTAACGACAAGCACTAGCTGGCCTGGTGTGGCGCACCTGTGTGATTTGTGCAGCTGTTATTGTATGCTAATGACGTCATTATTAACGACAACGGATAAATATATGTGTTTCCCAAATATTGTACTTCTAATTTTATCGACAAAAAATCATACAAAGGAGGGTCGCACCACTCACCCCTTTGCGTGGGAGCCATTTTAAAATTTCATATCTGGTATTTTTACGAATTCAATAAAACTCTCTTTTTTTGGTGTTATGTTATCCACATATTTGAAATTACCTTATTTTAAAAAAGATGAAATTTGCTATTGTTTGAAACGAAATTAGATAAAAATTTACAGAAAATCACAATTTACACCCTTTAGTTTAGATCAAATCCTTGGTATTATTTTTGTTTTTTTAGTTATTAAGATCTACCTAAAAAATTGGCCCCTTGACCTATAATTTATTTTCTTCTAATTTGTTTGCAGTAAGCTGTGCTAACAAATAAACATAAATTATTACTGGTATTCACGCTAATAATTTAAAACGGCTCTAACAATAAGAGTTGAGAAACAATTAGTCATATTATGGCGTTATATTATGGCGCGCTATGTATACTCAACGTAAAGCGTACACTATTTATATTCGTATTCGGCGCTATAACTTAACGCCACGCTATATACCTAGCGGATAGCGTAGGCCGTAGTCATAACTTTATAAACTACGAAGTTAACAACTACGCGATCTAACGAGTAACTTGCTAGACTGTAGATGCTTGATGTTATAACTAATGGTGGTTAATATAACGCATAGCGTTATATTATGGCGCGCTATGTATACTATATACATACAATGTGAAGCGTATACTATATATATTCGTATTCGGCGCTATAACATAACGCCACGCTATATAGCTAGCGGATAGCGTAAGCCGTAGTTATAACTTTATTATTTATGAAGTTACGAACTACACGATCTACTGAGTAACTTGTAGACGCTAGATGTTATAACATAATCTATATATTTATTTATACGCTCACTGCTAGCGCTGCTAGTGCTAGCTCGCACTGTACTTGTGTCACGTGTCCTCTCAACCGGCTCACGCGATCAGTGTTCCAGTTACACGTTATAATATATTCTATATCGTAGCGCGCTAGAAAAATATAGTTATAGTCTATAACGTGCTATCATTAAATATACTTATCATAATATAATTTTTGGGTGACGCTCTCAAGAAGCGATAGAATCACAATGACACGAAAATATCTTATCACACAGATGCGCTACACCTGGCCGGCTAGTACTTGTCGTTAATCGCAGTAGCTAATAATAGTCATGTACCAGGCAACCTGTAATATGTATAGTGTATAACCATTACCCATGTCTACTTACAGTATTAGAACTCTGTGAGCAATGTCGCAGACGAACATACAATCAGACTTCGCGAAACCATATTGTTTCTTTATTGCGTGCTAGCTGTTCCCCACGACTTCGTTCGTGCGGACTTCGTTTACTCCTCTCCCGTAGATGATAGCGTGATAATATGTAGCCTATATGTTGACCCGACCTATTAGTAATATTTATGCAAAATTTGAAGTAAATCCATGCAGTACTTTTTGAGTTTACCCCGGACATACATACAGACAAACAGACATACAGACAAACAGACAAAAATTCTAAAAACTATATTTTTGGCTTTGATATCGATTGTAGATCACGTCCCAAGTATTCTTTTAAAAAAATATTCAATGTACAGTTTTGACTTTCCTACGATTTTATTATATGTATAGATAAATCTTAATAAAAATCATCAAAATTTGTAATTTAATTATGATATGAATATTCAAAAATTGCTCGAACATAACGAGTTTTAGTATATAAGCCTATTTATAATTTAAAAGTTATTCATTATTCGCACAACTCAACATGTTATTTTATATTATTTTACTGGTTTTGTGTGGGACTAGTCTTGCCTGTCCCGATGCGAAACCTGCGAAAAACTCTAATTTGGCTCTAGTAAGTACTTTCGCTATTATTATTTCACTATAGTTCGTCCATCATCGTCCATCGTCCATTGATTATATAAAATAATAATAAATAAATTGATTATATAAAAAATAAAATTATAGTCCATCGTCCATATGGTATTTTGACAGCTCGAAATTCTGTAAATATAACGCGCAATATTTTAACTAACTGTGCCCACAACTTCGTCCGCGTGGAGAAAATAAGTCTCGGAGTTTTATCTATATAGTTCCCGTTTTCGTGGGTTTTCTAGAACAAAACTTACCCTATGTCCTTTCTCGGGTCTCGAACTATCTTTGTACCAAATTTCATCCAAATTGATTCAGTGGTTTAGGTGTGAAGAAGAGACAGACGAACAGACAGACAAATTTACTTTCGCATTTATAATATTATATTTTATTTACATATTAAAGTTTATTTCTATCGATTACTTGTAATCATTCTTTTTAATGTCCTTAAATATATTTTTAGAAAATTTTAACTTAAAACAATACGAAACGTCAGCTGTCAAAAAACCAAAATAAAATGGATAAAGCATAAATGCGGCTGATATTTTACCATGTACGATGAAATGTTTAATTTAAATCAACGTTAAGTAGACTTTATGAAACAATATGTATTATACATTGGCATATATCTGCTGGGTTCAACTGGTATCATAAAAACTTTAATATAAAAATCCTGGTAAAATATGAAAAAATATATTTCAGTATGCACGCGGGAAATGGTACGAAATAGCAAGATACAACAATTATGATTTAGAAAAAAATGCAGAATGCATCACATACACTTTTACACCAAGTACATCGCGCACTCACAATGTTACTATTCGAGAGGTCAAAGATAAGAAGGTCAAGGTTATAGAAAACCAAATGTATGAGACTGACGATGTTGGAAAAGTCATATTCCATTCTGACACATCTGGTAAGTATAAGATGAGTCATGTCAATAAACTTAAATTTATATTAATTTAACCCCACGAAACCCAAGGCCGCACGCGCGGAGTTAATCGCTGGCGTTTGAGCTTAAACCGTTAAAAGGACATGCCATTGCTGTTACCATAAAATGCTAAAATTTCAACAAGAGCCAGATGTAAATATCAATATAACTGTCTCATTTCACAGAATATATCCAAGGCCATCAATTACTAAGCTTATTCAAACTAAACTAATTTCTACTATTATGTCACATATAGTATAAATTCAAAATGGGGTGGTCACATTTTACCGAATTGTGGCCGACCAAAAGTTATAAAACAAAGAGCGGTCAAATTTTTCCGGTCTGAATCTTGAGGGGTATAGATGCAAAAATTTTGAATGTTTGGATGGATGGATGTTTGTTACTCAATCACGCAAAAACTTCTGAATGGATTTGAATGAAATTTAGCACACATGTAGATGATGATATGGAATAGCACATAGGCTACTTTTATCCCGGAAGTAATCCCGCGGTATTCGCCAAAAATTTTATAATACAGCGGCTGTACGCTGCAGCTAGTAACTTCTAAATGGGGTAATTATCTCAAAAAGTATCTTTAGTCGACACAATCTTATTGGCAAACTGAGTAGAATATTTTGGTAACTTAATTTATTTTCAACAACTTGTAACACCGATATTCTTGCAAATAAATATTTTCTTTCTTTCTTCATTCTATAATTTATTTTACAGATATTTGTGATTTATGTCAATAAGGTATACACTAAATTGATTCAACGAATAAAAGTAAAAAAAACAAGCGTGCCTTAGAGCATTCTTACATTATCCGATCTGATATTGTTGTCGGACACCGGTAACTAATATCCGACATCCAATCACGTGGTATTTTCACATATTTCCGATGAAATCGTTGATACATCACATTATGCAAGATAGATGTGATATTCCTTGTAGTATCTCACATAAATAGTCCAAGTCCAACCAGTTCAATTATAGTAATTATATTATGAAATGTTGACGACGTATTTAAACTTGGAATGATCAAGTTAAAAACGGCCACCACGCGTCGGGCTATACACGTACAGTGACAATGCAAAATGTCTCTGGCGAGGAGATTATTATCTGCAAATTGATTGAGCAGCAATGAGTTCACCAATAGTACCAGTTGTGGCTAACATATTTATGGAATATTTTAGGAGTGCGTTGAAAAGTGCGCCTTTTAATCCAAGATAATAGTGGAGATACGCAGATGTTGTGTTCGCCATGGTTTCCAGACAAGGTGTGAAACAGTTTTTGGATTACCTGAACAAAACACATCCAAAATACGTTTCACTACCGAGGAGGGAAAAGATGGAACTCTCCCATTTTTGGATGTGTTAGTAAAACGGAAACCTACTGGAAATTTAGTACATTAAGTTTTCAGAAAACTTACATACACTGATCGGTATTTCAGAGCGGATTCCCTCTATCATCTGTCACACCAGTCTTCAGAGTCACGTTTTATACTTTGAAAACATAAAAGTATATATTATGCTTTCAAACTATAAAACGTTAAATCATGACGGGTAAATTTTGTTTTTGTTTTAATTATAATCTGTAACTGCCCTGATAATGCTTAGCAAAGCAAATTTGGTTGGATAATATATAATTAATTTAAGGTGAAACAGTACAAGTGATTTTATATAAAGTACTAGCTGACCCGCGCAGCTTCGCCGCGAGTAGATTAACATGTGGTCAAGACAGTTTTTCATACAAATTTCATCGCCTATTTCAACTCTTTAAGGGTTGATTTTTGAAAAAAAAAATTAGCCTATGTTTGACCCCGTCTCTTCAAGTACTTTCATGCCAAATTTTATAAAAATCGGTCCAGCGGTTTAGTCGTGAAAGCGTAACAGACAGACAGACAGACTTTCGCATTTATAATATTAGTATCGAAGTATGGATATTGGATATTATGGATTGCAATAGTCGAAGGTTATTTTTTCCAATTTATAATGTCGATATAATGTATATTCTAAGCTGGCTCAGACATTGAAAATGTAATTCATTCATCAATGATGTCGTATCACGGTGAATGTCTCTGCAATTCAGTAAGCTAACGTTGCAATTGATGTTCCAAGTTTGATGTTAGAGCCATTTGATCGTATTTTTATTTTAGTAAAAACAAAAATTTCATTATCAAGAAGTATCTTTATGGACTTGTGAAAGTCGTGCATACAATTAAATTAATAATACCAAATCAACTTTGTACATTAAAAAAAGAAAAATTGCACGCATGGAGGAGTCGCATTTGGCAAATTTATATGGTGAAGAAGTGCGAAAAGCTAAAATTCATATAAATTATATGGTTAGATTTTAACATGTAGACGATATTTTATAGATCCAGACGTTACTTTTCGGAAATCCATAATTCAAAGACAAAATTAAGACATTCAATCTGGAAATTTCCACGAAATCTTATACGTAGCTACTGTGATACAACTGGAATAAGAAGTAGTGTAATTAATGGGAAGAATTTAATAAAGATCTGAAAATTTAAGGAGACCCCAGTGGTAAAATAGTCCACCAACGTCCATCATACTTTCACTCAAATCAGTACCAAACTTTACATTGTGCACAAATTATGTACCCAATGTTCGTTCTGCTTTCATCCGAACCATCTTCAGGAGAGTCTAATCACACTTTATTCTATAAAGTGTGAAGTACTAATTCTTCATTATTGTTTAATTATATTCTTTACTCTACCTCCTCTTTTAGTTACATCGTAACTAAAAAAATCTTAGTTACATCTTCATAAAAAATATTATTATAAATTTGGTTGCTTGTTTCTGTGTAGCATTGCAATAGTATTCCAAATTTATTTGAAATTTTATTTTCAGGCACCGCAAATCTGACCGCATTCGTCTTGGCAACAGACAATACTAACTATTTCCTATTCTATAATTGCGTTGTAGAAAACAAACAAACAAAAGGTAAAACTACACCAATATAGTTATTGTTTTGATATTATAATTTTTAAAATTGTTTAGACAACATGAAGGCCATAGTGGCTTAGCTCAAAACTCTTGGTTTTAGAATATTTTAAATTGGCATCAGTGTTCGCATTGGTATAAGTGCACTGGGCTCATCAGTGCCCATTGCTACTGATACTGGTAAAATTAAATCTTAAAATAGAATTGTGGGGTAAATAAAATAAAAAGAAAACAAAAGATCCGACTGTTAAAAAACTTGTAAACGAAAAGACAAGTCCTAAAATGTAGAGTTTTGTTTAGTAACATTACCAAAGTCTCGGATTGGAGTCAACAAAATTTGCTTCGATTTAGCCCCAAGAAGACACTGCAACGTACGTTTACCCTTTTCCGTATCACCTCCTTTTGATATTACTTCCCTGATATTCTCAGCCAGTATTTGATTTCTGTAGTCATTTGGAAGTATAGGCTAAACTTCCAAACAAGCTCGGTGTACTCAGTAGAGCAAAACAGTACTTCTCGCCAGCTTATCACCTAAAACTTTATAAGGTACGAATAAAGTACTGTTCTCATATCTGGACTGAAGCTCGCCAGAGCCAGCTTCTTCCTCTTGATTGCAACATTTCGAATCATTGACAATCAGACTATTTTAATTGTCTTGATTCTCTGTCATTGTACCGAGATTTAGGTACACTTTACATATTTTGTTGCATATGGAGTTATTCAGATTGATTCCTGCCGTTGAATTTCATCATTAAACATCGCGTGTAAATTCTAAGTTCCAACTTCACCACTTCGATCCCTGTGATTTCCTAGGCACTGTTTGACCTATACTACACGTTATTGGCAATTGATTATTACCAGCAAGGGTATTTCTAAACGGATACGACTTAGAGAGACTTCCAAAAAAGACTTTTCTCATCCTTGAAAGACCGGCAATGCAACCTCTCCAACGCCTCTGATAGTATAGTTGTTCATGGATGGTGATGAACATTTACCAACAGTTGAGCATCTCACTCATTTACTGTGTTTCTATAAGAAGTGAAATTTTATAATTTTTTTCTATCGTTAGATAGCAAACAAGCGAATGGCTCTCCTGATGGAAATAAAAAGCATTGCCTATAGACACCAAAGATTTTAAGGCTATCTGTGTGGCGGGTTTGGCAGAGCCACATACATAAGTTTACCGTCTACCTTACCCTCCAAACCAAAACATGACAATTACAATTAAAATATTCGCCGTGTTGGTCCCGGCCTCCTTTGAAGAATAGGCCAACTGCCGTTCTGCCAGGCAGGTCGTAAAAGGCGACCGATTGGCTATCGAGTCACTACCATCGTGGCTACTAGGTGGTAGAGTTCTGCATTGTCTCGCCCGGGTCTGGTACCACCGCCTTACCTATTCCTGCCGCAATAGCGTCAGTGCTTATCGCTGTCGTGTTCCGGTTTGGAGGGTAAGGTAGCCGGTAAACTTATGCACGTGGCATTAGACCTCGCCACAAGATAGCAACGCACCATTAACATCTTTGGTGTCTATAGGCGATGGTTGACTCTTTCCATCAGGAGACCCATCTGCTTGTTTGCTATCTTATGATATAAAAAAAAAAGAAATGACAAGCATTGACGCTATTGCGGTAGGAATAGGTAAGACGATGGTACCAAATACCCGGGTGAGACGTTGCGAAAATCTGCCACTTAGTAATCACAATGTTAGTGTCACATATAGTTAATCGGTCGCCTTTTACGACTTGCCTGGCCCAACGGCAGTTGGTCTATTCTTCGAAGGAGCCTAGACCAGCACGGGTAAAGATTGGACAGCAAAAAAGCATATGGCTCTCCTAATGAAAATTTATAACTATAGCTTATGGACATCAAATACACTTATTATTCATTGCTATCAATGCTTTGGATGGTAATATGCACCATTATACGCACAACTTTACTGACTACTTTGCCCACCTGAAACATGATAGTTTTACGTATGTATACTTGTATGCGCTGCTGTAAATATCTGAGTAGAACTGAGAGAGACGATGTCTTGAGTGTAGAATCTATATGTACTGTATAATGCGTGTGTGTGTGTGTGTGTGTTTATAATACTACTCATAGTACTCTGCGTTTATATCATTATGTCCAAATGCAGAGTTCCCTCGTGTTATTTATGTAAATTTCACTCTGACGATTAAACTGAATCTAATGACTGCTCTGAGGCTTAAATCCAACAAGCCGTTTAAGCTACAGAGGGTGCCAGCACTGCTTCATGTTAACGTGCCACTTCATTCTAGCACGGTTGGGTAAATAGAAACAATCGCTTACATTTATAAGATTCAGCCTGCAAGAGATTGAGACAGTATACATATTACAATGTCTTATGTTACTTCGGCTTCTCTGTATATGGTGCTATGTAGCCTTCCCACTCTTGTCTATAAAGCCGTGTACGTATTTTGTGCTTATGTGCGTGTATATTGCCGAGTCGAACTGCAAGAAAAGGCGTCATATAGTGACTATGTACTCCATGTACTGTTTAGTAGTAAGTTTTACGTATGTTTGTTATACTACTCCTAACATTATATTATTATTCCTTCCAATTATAGTATTTTGGAAGTTTTCCATTTACATACAAATACAATTTGTACACACAATTTTTAATATTTGTTTTTATTTACAGAATACTCATGGATCGTATCCAAGACTCCCACCATAATACCTGAACTGAAGGCTGTCATACACAAATATATTGATGAGACCCATATTCTTGATTCCAGCAAGTTTGTTTGGGACAATTATAAACAAGGAGATTGTGTATCCATGAAAAGTTAAACAATTATGCTGTAAATTATTGTTTATCATACAGTTGTTTTACTAACGATTTTTATTTTATTTTATTGGATAGCAAACAAACAGATGGTTTTCCTGACGGAAAGAGGTAATTATGGATCAACTGCTGTACTGCTAAGCATTCCGTAAACAGCGAGAGAAGGCTAATATGTATCACTTAAATCATGACTATTAGTAGCTATAGTATGACTTTTTTATAACTTTTTTATACTAGTACGACTACTAGTAGATAGCAGAGTTCTGCAATCTATTTCTGTCACAATGGCATCAATTTTTGTCACGTTTCCTTACAGATTGGAGAATAAAAGCCATTTGTAAACTAGTTTATATGACCTTAACATCTCGCTGCATCGATAGCAACGCGTTAATAACATCTTTAATGTCTACAGGCGGTGATTGTCCCTTTCCATTTGGAGAATTATCTGCTTTTTTGCTATCTTATAATTTAAAAAAAAATGCTTTTTAATAGTCTCATCGTTAACTTTGCCTGGGGTTGTTTTCTAAAATTATGGTTTGTCGGAATAAGATTTATATACAGAAATATGTCATAAATATCAGGCACTATCACACAAAATTCTAAGGTTTCTTCTGATATATCAATTACCAATAATAATAATAATAATTCACGGGACAAATTACACTTACTGATCTAACCCCAAAGTAAGCAAATTATTTGCTTGTGTTATGGGTGTTAGTCAACGATACTAATACATAGAAATACATATATAAATACTAGAATATATATAATAAACACCCAAACCCGGAAATACAAACATTTATGCTCATCACACAAATGCTTGTCCCCGTCGGAGATCGAACCCGAGCCCCGTTGATTGCGTAGTCAGGGTCTTTAACCACTCGTCCAACGGGGCGGTCACTATACAAAAATAGAACATGTACTCAAAAGAACAACAAAAAACTGACAATACAAAAATACCGTTTATAGCTGAGATTCGAAGCCACTGCATTCAACGTAGTAAGGCGATATTTTAATTATTAGATTATTCAGACAACAGTGATAACAACGAAGTTAAAATGTTTAATTTTCGGTTATTTTGATCTTGCCAATGGAAAATGTTTGGACAGACACAATCAAGTAGCCAGGATTATTCATTAACAACTTGCTCTTCTATATGGTCTTAAGTTTTGAGGTGCCGTAATATAAGTACGCACCGGAGTCAGTTCTAGAAATTACCCATTCTAAACTCTACTAGGATCGATCTGTCATCACGGAGGACTATTATCACAAATAGGTTTGATATCATTTTGGTGGATAGAATGATGCGCCGGACATTTATTGTTGATATCACAATCCGCATTACGATAACGTCGTGAAAGTAGAAAAAGAAAAACTATATAAGTATTCAGACTTAGCTTTTTCTTCTTGTTGATCCCGGGCTCCTTTGAAGAATAGACCAACTGCCGTTCTGCCAGGCAGGACGTAAAAGGCGACCGATTGGCTATGTGAGCCACTACCATCTAGAGATGGGTGATATATAACTTCACAGTGAATAAGTCACTGTGATCCGCTGACTAAAGTGACCGCTGTGATTTGTCAACAAGAAACTACGTTCCAACAGTAATGTATCAATATAAATAAGATTATCACACTCTTTTGATCATTCCTTCTCCATGCATACATACATATGTCCTTATGAGGGAATATTGTGTTAGCCACAAGAAAATTTCTTTCTACGCAAAAATCCACAATGTGCTTACCGGCGTCGTTCACTCTACTGTCACCATACGGACCAAGAACGGCATCGAAACCAGGCCGCTTAGTCCCAACCCATCCACCCGTCACACAAAATGATTTTTTCATTGTTATCAACCATATCCAGAACATCCATTACAGAATCCCATAACTTTTCTAGGTCACTGGGCGATGAAGAGCTTACCAGTGTACATAATGTGACTAAAAAGACTCTCGTGACTCCCAGTGTGATTTGGATTCAGAGAAGTCTCGAGTCATTCATCCCATAATCTTTCACACCAGAGGCTAAACGTGACGATAGAAGAATACGTACTCCAGCCCCAGCATGATCGCTCTGGGGCATACCAGACCACAGAGCCATCTTGCCACCGTGGAGATCAGTGCTTTCACTACCTTTGCGCTTAGTCTTTGTTACACATAAAACATCCAGGCATCTCAATCATTACATCTATCAATTCATGCATCTTATCTTTCAACCCTCGTCTTACATTCCACGTGCTTATTTGGCACTCTGCTTCCCTCGACTCTCTTATTCAGGCCTAGCGTGATGGCTGGCAGCCCCCATCGTCACATCTGCCACATTTCGTACCGACGGGGGCGGATCGGTACGCATCGCCTCCAGGGGTCGCGACGAGCACGTTTTTGACTAATGACCTCCAAAGTACATAAGTAAAATGCTCTTTAAATATGTTGTACAAAAATTGATCTCATTTTATTACTGTTGTAGTCTGAATTAATGTCTTAAATACAATTAAGTACTGTCTTTTTTGATTCAATTCATGACGCAGAAATGCCAAAAAAATGCATGAATTTATAATTCAATTAATTCTTTACAAAAAGCTAGATACGGTAATATAAACATACATAATTAACAATGGATGTATTTATATTTTAGATGTAATTAATTTTGAAGCATTTTAGTATGATTTCATTTGATGTAGGAAGATAATCTAAATAGAAGATAATCTAGAAGTAGGAAGATAATCTAAATAATCTAAATTAGATAATCGGTGTCATTATTACCTAGTTTGAGAGTCGTTATTTAATGTTAAATCTGTAGAATTTGTCCGTACATTCTTTCTATGGATCCGTAGTCTATAAGCAGCGGCGGCCTTAGGGGGTGGCGAACAGGGCAATCGCCCGGGGCCTCGCTCTTGCAAGGGCCCGGGGCCGCGCAATAACCCAAACGAAATTTTAAGAAGTATAGATTTTTTGACCATATTTTTTTATTTAAAACTTTTGAATGCGATGAAACAAGATCGGATCGATTTTCAGCCCTTCCATTTTTTCAATCGAAAATGACGTAGCCAATTCGTTAGATTATCGTGTTTTAATTAAAAATCTTTTATGTTAGTCTTAGGAATAACCTCAAATATCAATTTTAAAATTTATCATCTCTGTATTTGTTAATTTTGTAAATCTTACTTAAATACTTAATGTAAAATATTTTAAAACTAAAATTTTTATTTATTTGTACAACTTTACCATTTCTCGTCAAACATGACATTGACATCAAACCTGAAGCAAAAAACCAGAGTGCTAAGTGTGAGTTTTTCTTTTCGCATTCGATCGTGAGCGCGTTTCGAGTTTACTAGGAATTTGCATGTGATTTGTACAGCGCCACCTAGTGGTAAACTATTTTCTCACGTTTTCTCACGTTCTAGGGTAAGAACGACAAGAGTGGATGTTGTCCCTTTCTTGCATTTGCCAGTGTAAATAAAACTATCTAAATGGTAGATTTTTATATATTCGGTAATCGTTAAATCCTTTTTATTCATACACGTCGATAAATAAATTAGCATTAAATGTATTATAATTAACATAGTGAGTTCTAAAATGTACTTATTTTAATTATTACATAAATACTTATGCAATGCAAAAACTGATTCTCAAATTAGTAGAATTACTTAGTAGTAATTTGCAAACTAAGCGTAGCCGCACTTATATATGGCGATTGGCGCCTTATTTAATAGAAAGAGACACACTCCACCCATGTCGTGGTACTTTTCGGAACGATTTTGAAGCGCGTGTGAACATTCCGGGTAGAATGTAACTTCCTTGTCTCCCAGTCAGATTAGACAACCGTACCTTCCCACCAATATAATTCAGCCAATCACGGTAGACCATAACACATGTTGGCCAACATAACGAACTAAATAAGTTAGCCAATCACTCACATGTTTTATCAACATAACCAACCAATCAAGGTGGGGCATCAAAAGATATTGACCAAGTATAATCAATTACAATTCCATAGACTAACTAGTCTATGATTGTGTTTCAAGCAAGGAAGTTACATTCTACCCGGAATGCTTACACGCGCTTCAAAATCGTTCCGAAGACTACCACGACATGAGTGGAGTGTGTCTCTTTCTACTAAATAAAGCGCCAATCGCCATATATAAGTGTGGCCATGCGTAGTTTGCAAATTACTACTAAGTAATTCTACTAATTTGAGAAACAGTTTTTGCATTGCATAAGTAATTACGTAATAATTAAAATAAGCACATTTTAGAACTCACTATGTTAATTACAATACATTTTATGCTAATGTATTTATCGACGTGTATGAATAAAAGGGATTTAACGATTACCGAATATATAAAAATCTACCATCAGCAGTTTTATTTTAACACTGGCAATTGTAAGAAAGGGACAACATCCACTCAAGTCGTTGTCTTGCTTAGAACGTTTTTCCCCTCTGTTAAGTAAGAAACAAATGTCAACTTTATGAGTAACGAAATAAAGTACATTTTTATTTTTCAAATATTGTTTCGTAACAATTCCAGTTATCATATATAAGTTCCTTGCTGGGAGATGAATGTCGTCATTCTGAATTTGAAAAGGAACAAGACAAGTCATATAAGTAATCTAAAGACCAGTCCGTGTTAAACTTGCCGCGATTCTAATAATTAATTCATTTGCATCTTAGCTGAAATTAATGTATTTGTGCATTAAACATTATAAACAACTGAATGCAAAATATAATTATTGAATTACGGTAATATTTCTATCGAATGGATGAAATGGAGCGACCACACCTTGAAAGTAATGCGAAAGCCTAAAAATAATGTTGAAAATAGTTACCTACTATAGACTTAAGTATTTTTAAATTTATGTAATAATATAATAGCGAATATAAGTCACAGAAGAAGATAACAATAATTAACGATTTGATTAATCTATATCTATAAAAATTAATAAAATTGGAGTGTCTGTTTGTAATATTAAAATAACCGCTTTTTACTAAATGCATATGGATGTACATTATACACGATACATATAACAAAACAGCATTTTTTACAATTTTTGTCAGTCTGTCTATCTGCCTGTTTGTTTCGGATAATATCTGGAACGGCTGGACCGATTTTGACAGGAGTTTCACTGGCAGATAGCTGATATGACAGGGAGTAACTTAGGCTACTTTTTGTCGAAATTTTTCCATGCGGACGAAGTCGCGGGCTCTGCTAGTTTATAAATATTTTACTTATTTTTATATTTACCTGCTATAAAAAATCACATCTTTATTCCAGCAAATCGAATCATATTTCACTCGAGTGAAAGAAAAGACACTCGAGTGACTCGGTTTTTATTGGCGAGTGACTCGAGTGATAAAAATAGCAGTCGTGGAACTGCCGATAGAAGTGAAAACGGAACTATTAAGTTGAGAGTAATTAAAACTATATAACTATATAAAGCGTCCAACGCGCACATAATACAGTCAGAAATAGTCGATGTATTAGTGTATACGTGTACACAGGCTACTGCGCGTGCGCTAGTCTGGCTCTCCATAGCTATAGATATACTATTATCATTAGCATGTCGGTGACGCGAACCGAGGATTTTACCCTCTACCAAAACGCTCAACGCGCCTAAAGAAGTTTTCACTTCAAAAAAACGCTCGAGTGTCATCCTTATTCGAGTGGCACTTAAGTGAATTTGTTTTCACTGGCGAGTGATACGGGTGAAAAAAAGTCACTCGAGTCCCATCACTCACACTTGTATATAATTCTCAATTTTGCATTATATGGATCGCATCTTAGTTTTAATTGAATTTTATTACTGTTTTTGTAGCATCGTACGTACATCTTTAAGTTACTAAAAAATCCGAGGTCAATTGCATCGGTTTATTTGATACTTATCTAAGCAGAGAGTTTTGCTCAACAAAGTACCTATTTTAATTAGTTTTCAGTTATAATAAAGTCGTCACTAAGAAGTAAAATTTTAATGCTTTGTTAATTAAGATTGATAATGCTTTCTCAAAATTTTTGATACTGTATTTAGATTGATTGCGACTTCCTGAGCGATGATTGCAAAGTGATCGGTATTCGAGGTATTTCAAAAGACAATATCTGGCAGTCATTTAATTTTCATCTATTTTTAATTTAAAGTGGTGTTAATAATAATGATATTCCCTCGTATAATGTGTTGTGATTATGAAATAACCAGATAGTAAGTTATATAATGCAATCATATACAAGTAACTTACTTTCTCATATCCTGTCCTACCCTAAATCTGCGTTTGCCTATTCTACTAACAAGATATATGTTTAAATCCTCAATATCTGGTTGACCGAGCTTTGCTCGGTTTTTCACATACCCATATCATGGGAATCGAGCTTTTCTTGGACCTGGAACCTTGGTAAATCGATTCCTATAGAATGAATTTTTTTTCCTGTACCTGGTTGACCGAGCTTTGCTCGGTTTTTCACATACCCATATCTTGGGAACCGAGCTTTTCTTAGACCTGCAACCTTGACAAATCGATTACTTGACCCAAAAAACTCCTAATTTGTGACTTTCATGAAAATCGTTGGAGCCGATTCATACAAGCCGATATATACAAGAATTGCTCGTTTAAAGGTATTAGATACTTAATATGTTAAGTTTCTATGTGGTTTTTAGTGTCATTTTGGTTTGATGGTGATCGGTGCTTAGCTAATAATATTCAAGTCCAACTTCGTTGACATTGGCCTTAAACACGTTATTTACAGTAATGAGTGACTTTTCAATTTTAAATGAGGATGAGGGAGCATCAGATTTTACTTCATGAGGTACTAGCGAGATGCACCTGATTTGAGGAGAGGAATTGCTTGACTCGCAAGCCTCTAAATAAAGTGCGAGCTGTACCCGAGCCATGAGGTCCGGTCCACCGTTTCACTTCATCTCCTTCACACACATTACTATTTATTTATTTAAAACTTAAACTAGCATCAGAAGGCTGAATAAATACCCCATTAGTAGTGACGGAGAATCTCTTACTACTATATTACAAAACTAGGTGTTCTTAAAGAATGAGCTGCTAATTATGTTTCTTATAGTCGTAGTTAGTGTTAAACAAGTCCAAATCAAATTTACTTAGGAGTGCGTTAAACTTGCTGCCAGCTCGATATATAAATGTAATTTGCTTATAATTTGTGGAGACTAAAGGTAAGTATATGTCGGCGTAGCGTTGCCACTCGGGTATTCGTCACTCATAATTTATGTTTTATTATTACGTTATATGTAATATGTAATATTTTATATTTTATTATTTTATATAAAATAACCACAGCACTTTTGACAATAATAACTTTTATTTTAGAATGTTGATACGAACACTATGAAGGATAATGATGGAATGCACCCTGCTTACAATAACTGCCCTTTTATAAACGGCATTAGATATGAGACCATACCATGACGTCACAATCAACACGTGATATGAATTTAAAATAACAGTTGTAACGTAACATTTCAAATTTCACTAGAAATTAATTCAATAATACATTTATTTTATTTATTTATAAATTGCTTATTTATCTATAGCTTAACCTATTTAAATAACTATTTTAATCTACACAGATTTATAATAGACACAGCTTAAATTAATGTCGGTTTATTTCCCATACTCATGACGCTTTAACGAAACTATTCCAGCGCCCATATATACAATAGGGTAGTTGCGGAACGACATATGGAACTGCAATGGATATTTGAGGTAAAAGTTCGGGACGATCAACCACATTTGTAGTTATCTTTGAAAGGTAAATTACATCCGCTATTTCACGTCTAACCTTAAGAGGGAGAATGTGGAATTTTTTACATAGATAGTAGTTACACGAGGAATAAGTAAGTTTTGATTTAAATCAAATGTACTTAATAATTTTTTTCTGTATATTTTCAAGACGGCTAATATATGTATGATACATATATTGGATTGGAGATTGGATGGATTTGTTTAACATTGCAAAAGTTTTTACTCGGAGAAATCATCTGAGTTGCAGATCAAAAATCCTAAAGCTTTGGAGGCTCTAGTAATTATATTTATCTTATAGTGCTTTGGCGCTAAAATAAACTAATCATGACAGTGAATTACCAGCCCTATTAGTACTATACAGTGTGTAAAGGAGACCCTGTCCGACAATTAAAGGTGTTATTTAGTACCATAATACGGTAACATATGTGTGATTTTTTATGGATATTAATTGATTAGTTTTCCCAATAAAAAAGTAATCTTAAATGGTATTTTCATACATTACGTATCACAACACCTACAAATAAGTAAATTCTATTATCAAACAATGCGACACAACGTTGGCACTTATTGCCAACTTTGTGTGGCATTGTTTGATAATAAAATTTACTTATACATCAAGACCTTTATTGACATCATGTATCCAGTTTAGTTTCACATAAATCAGGACAGGAGCAGGACAATTTCCCGTGTATCGGAACTTTACTTGTTACAAATATATACGAAACCATTGTTTCTGAATTTTACCGAGACACATCAAGGTAATAAAAATTGATTTGAAATTGATTTTTACATGACATTCAAAGGAAATAAATTCTTTCGTTATATCGTAAGATAGCAAACAAGCAGATGGCCAGTAGTGTATCTAGCATGAGTGTCATCCGATGCGGTCGTTATCTTATCACCCCTACACAGAAAGGTGTATATGGTACTAATGTGAGGTGAAAAAGCAACGGTGGCTGCGTGTTAAAAGTGTCCAAGGTTCAAATTCGTATTTTCTCAACTGTTGGTTAATGTAACTGTTGGATTATCAACTGACTTTATAGAATGTTAATTGTATATTGTTGGCAAAAATTAATCTTTTGTAAATAGTACTTCATATGACTTTTGCTATAAAAGAGCCGTCGGCCAGTGCAATCGGTTCATTTGAAATTTAAACTTTGAATTCGCACTACAGTCTCGTAGATATAATTTTTCGGTGAATTAAATTTACTGTTTAAAGCCAAATTGCTGCTTATTCTTAACCCTAACCTCCTACAGGTTATGGGCCCAGTAAAAAGTATATACGCCAGGGTAAATTAGAATCAGTGTTGTGTTAAGAAGACATTAAGTGTAACTTGTACAAATACTCAAACAAGTTTCAAAATGGATAATTTAAAAATGAAACGTAACATAAAACCTTTTAAAGGTAACACCTGGAAATTTCGTATTCGTGCTTTATTATCCGAATTAAATGTCATAAGAGTGATCGATGATGATCTCATCATACCAACCAGCGCGGGTGAGTTACATAAAAAGATCGCTAAAAGTGTAATTGCTGAATATTTGTCTGACTCTTTGCTAGGGTTCGCGAAGGAAGACCTGTCGGCACGTGAAATAATCATAAATTTGAACCGGCTATATGAGCGGAAAAGTATAGCGACACAACTGGCACTACGCAAGAAATTATTGTCAATAAAACTTCAAGGTGTAAAAAGAGAACGAACCAAGAAATTATTGGTTGTGAACAAACAGTTGATGTAGTGTCAGATGATGTTTCTAGTTTGAATAAAAATACAGAAAATGCTGATGATAGATATGGACTAAGATAAATGCTGATGACAGACATGGAAAAATCTTTTCCCCGTTTCTTATAACGAAACTAATGATAATTTTCCTGATTCATTTGATGTAATATTCCTGATTCATTTGATTACATTAAAAATAGAACGGATAGAATTCAGGGGGATAGTGCTATTAAGAATGAGTTAAATTCTTTGTTAGAAAATAAAACCTGGACACTAGTCCCTAAGCCTAATAATAAAAATGTAGTAGATTGCAAATGGGTATTCAAAATAAAGAATGACGAATATGGAAATCCAGTAAGATATAAAGCTCCTCTGTTGGCAAGAGGTTTCACTCAGAAATATTTAACTGATTATAATGAAACTTTTGCACCTGTGGCTAGAATAACGAATTTTAGGTTGATGATTAGTTTTGCTAATCAAATTAATTTGTTAGTTCATTATATAGATGTAAAAACTGCTTTTCTTAATGGTGATTAAATAGAAGAAATTTATATGAAAATTCCTCAAGGTATAGAATGTAAAGAGAATTGTGTTTGTAAATTAAATAAGGCATTTATAAATAATTAAATAAATGGGTTAAATCAGGCAGCTAGGTGTTGGTTTAAAAAGTTTGAACAGACACTTAAAGAAAAAGATTTTCAAAATTCTATGGTTGAAAGGTGTATTTACATGTTAAACAGGGGTGATGTTTATAAAAACATTTATTTACTTTTATATGTTGATGATTTAGTAATAATATGAGCTGATATAAATACAATGAACTATTTCAAAAGATACTTAACTAGCAAATTTAAAATGACTGATTTAAAAGACATTAAATTATTTCTTGGCAATAAAATAACTAGGTGTTATGATCAAACAACATTGAATCAAAGTGCATATATTAAAACTGTATTGACAAAATTCAATATGTACGAATGTAAACCTGTAAATACATCTTACAAAACAAACTTAATTTCGAAACTTTGAATTCTGAAGAAAAATATACAGCACCTTGTCGAAATGTCATAGGCTGTTTAATGCATATCGTGTTACAGTACCCGGCGATAAATATTGCACATCGACCTTTGGAAAGAGACAATCGGCTAACTTCGGCTTCGTATAGCGTTATCTCTGTCGCACAAAATACAAACAGTCCGGTACCTATTAGGAGCTGTTAAAACAAGTATGATTTGCTTCTTTTGATATTTTTATTCTTTGTATAAAATACACTAATTTTTCTATAAGTGATGGCTTTAAGTTGGGGTAAAATAAAATAAAAAAACATTTTTACATTATGTTTACGTATTTAATTATTTTGGAACATTATAGCTTTAGTGTACATAATAAACACCATTATACCTATTGCTAAAATGAGACATTGCAATAAAAATAATAATAATTCTAATTCTCAATTACTTCCATTTCACTATCTGTGCTCTCAAAGAGGTCAATATCACTGTCACTATCAGCCGTATTTATTACTAATCTATCAGTGTAATTGTCTAAACTGTGTTGAATGCTTCTATATTCATTCTCACATTTGATTGCATGATCGCAAACCTTTTTCCACTCTTCAGCGCCGATCATGTTTACTTTTTCAGCCAATAATGTTTTTACTGTAGTTAAGTTCATACCCACATTTCTAGAGGCTACATAGCCTTTCAGTTGAGACCATATATTTTCAATTGGATTAAAATCCGGATGATATGGTGGCAATCGCAACACAGTGTGCCCATGTTCGGCAAGTATTTTGTCCACAGAAAACTCTGTATACCTCTCCTTGTGCTGACATATAATAGCGTAAATCTGGGTTTTTGTTAATTTTGGATCAACTGGAATTTCATGTCTGTTTAACCAGTTGATCATTTCCCGTTTAATGGTGTTTGAGTTGGGGGGTCTCTCAACATACTTGTTGTGATAGGGTGCGTTGTCGATAACTAGAACAGAATCACTGGGTATATTTGGGATTAATTGGTTAACCAGCCATTTCTCATAGTTATCGTTATTCATTTCATTGTGATAGTCACCTGTAGTGTCCGTGGATTTATACGTTAAAAAAGCACCGGGTACAAAGCCTTTTTCTAACTTCTTAAACTATTATCAAACGTTGACCTTTTGAAATTGGCTTTTTTACTCCTTTTTTCTTATCGTCACTCCAAGATTTCCCTTTAGTGTGGGATGCATGTATATATGACTCATCCATGTAGACGATATTTTTTCCTGTTTCGCGAAATTTGCGTATTTTATCAAGGTATTCCATTCGTTTGAGACTAACGTCGTGCTTTTCCATTAGAATTTTTCGACTATCTTCCATTTTAGTGAACTGAAATCCCATGTCATGAAGTATTTTTCTCAACGTTTTTTCAGACCCATTGTAATTAATAGCTTCAGATAACTTAGCTTTTAATGATTTTATTGTTGGCAGTTCATTAAATCGTAAGTGAAAATCATACACCATTCTTCGAACAACATCGTAATCAAAATCGTCCATATC
Source organism: Apodemia mormo (assembly GCA_036924255.1). Classification (NCBI taxonomy): domain Eukaryota; kingdom Metazoa; phylum Arthropoda; class Insecta; order Lepidoptera; family Riodinidae; genus Apodemia; species Apodemia mormo. Next base: position 16,541,572 of record JAUPFN010000029.1, read on the forward strand.
CAAACGAAATTGCTTTTTAGGTCTCCCTTTTTTTGGAGTGCTGAACTTAATTTCAGTCGAATGTGTTTCAGTACTGACTTCGTTTAATATATTGTTCAAAGTTCTTCTTGAAATTCCAGTGGCATTTGCAACTCGCTCTTGAATCTTCTTAAAATAACAACTTACATTTTCATCTACTTTTTTTTTAAATCTATCAGCTTCGGTTACAAAGTATTTATAAACATTGTAGATAATTTCACGTGACTGACCTCGTAAAGGTTTCCCTCTTTTTCCGAAAGATGCCATATTACAACTTTAAATTATTTAAATTTGTGGGTGTTATCAACTCTAAATAGATATTTTTTTCGGGACGCGACTGCACTCTATCGTACTTGAACAACGACTGACTAAACGTCACATAGGTAGTGTGGGACAGAGATAACGCTTTACGAAGCCGAAATTATCCGATTGTCTCTTTCCAAAGTTCGATGTGCAATATTTATCGCCGGGTACTGTATGTACTATGTTAGATTTAAGTACCGGTGTTAATATTTTAATTAGATATACTAATAAAAATAATAAAGAATTGTGGCAATGTCTTAAAAGAGTTCTTAGATATTTAAAAGGTACAAGTTATTTAAAATTGTGTTTTAGAAAATGTAATTATTCTAATATTTTGTGTGGTTATGTTGACTCTGACTGGGGTGGGAGCGATACAAAAGATAGAAAAAGTACCAGTGGGTATGTTTTTCAATTATTGGACCAATGCACTATATCTCGGTGTATCAAGAAACAAGTGTTAGTGATAGCATCCTCTACTGAAGCAGAATATATGGCTTTATATGAAGCTGTTAAAGGAGCATTATGGCTTGTCTTTAGCAGTTATTGTAAATATTTGTATTCAAATACCTGTAATTATTTTTGAAGATAATAATGGCTGTATAAGTATTGCAAATAAACCTACCAGTCATAAGAGGTCAAAACATATTGACATAAAATTTCATTTCACGTTCGATGTATTCTCGGTATCGGAGTGATTTACTAATTATATGGTAACAGTAATTACATTATTTGCTAATAACACTATCTGAGGGTATAATTATCACCCATTTATGATCATTATTCATTAGTTTTCTAATTATCCTCAGTGAAAGACGTTTAGAATGACTGACGCCCCAGTGATGAAAAAAATTGAGCATCCAGCGGTTATTAAATTCCTCACTAAGTAGGGGAAAAGCCAAAAAACCATTCAGGAAGAGATGGTCGCTGTTTACCAAGACTCTGCACCGTCGTTATCCACCATTCAAAAATGGTCAAGTGAATTTAAAAGGGGCAGGGAAACCATTGCAGACGACCCTCACCCAGGCGGGCCTGTTAGCGCCATCACTAAAAATCGTCACAAAAATTGAAAAACTTGTACTCGAAGATGGTCGAATAAAAATCAATATGTTAGCAAAGATGACTAACTTGTCCGTGGGTACACGCTATCCTTCATGACCATCTTAACCTCTCAAAGTTATATATATATATATATATATATATATATATATATATATATATATATATATATATATATATATATATTTGTCAACAAGTTTTGTCAACAGAATTCTATGTGAAACAAAATCAAATGCCTTACTGATATCTAAAAATACACAAAGTGGATACATTTTTGTATTCAGGCATTCCGTAATACTTTTTACTAACTCAGAACATGCTAAGGTTGTAGATCTACCTTTCCTAAATCCATATTGATTATTTTTTAGTAATTTAAATTCCAGTAAATAATTATAAAGTCTTTCATACATAGTTTTTTCAAAAATTTTTGAGAAAACTGGAATTAATGTAATAGGCCTATAATTATTCAAATCACCCTTATCTCCTTTTTTAAACAATGGTCTTACAATAGATTTTTTAGTCGTTCCGGGAAGTTCCCTTCTAAAAATGACAAATTAACAATATGGCTGAGTGGTTTTGATATTACTGGAGCAAAATATTTGAGTAATTTTGTACTAATATTATCATAATCAGTTGCACTAGTGTTTTTTAGAGAATGTATGATTCTAAATATTTCATGCTCATCTACTGGTCTTAAAAACATAGTTTTATTACTATTAGAATAGAATAGAATAGAATACTTTATTTGCATGAAAATGGGTTATACAATAGGTGTTACAACATTATTTCTAGCCCGCCATAGTCAACCGGTAGTGCCGGTGTGCAAAATTATTATAAACTTATAACTTATTTAATTAAATGTTATATAAAATGAGACATTATATATTATTGTTATTTAAAATTTGCTAATTCACATTTCATTATATTTTATTAAGGTAATTATATAAAAGAATGTCATCATATCATCATCATATCATCATATTGGAGAATATATGTGATTTTGGAATATTCGTGAGTGTATGATTGTTATTACTTGTTTTTGCCTGGTTTATAAAAAAAACATTAAATAGTTCACATATTGTTTGAGTATTTGTATAAACTGAGTTATTTACTCTTATTTTCCCAATTTCTTTATTATTTGTTTTATTCTCAAAAGTGTTTTTAATTAAATACCATGACGCTTTTCATTTATTAGATGATTTATTAATTAATGTATGTTAAGATCTAAGACCCTAACCTTTTCTAGAAACCTCTTAACAATACGTCATGATGTGTGATGAGTTTCATACTGTGTCTAAAATTGATTCAGTACTTTTATAAAAGTATACTACTATAGTCAAGAGTTTTTAATCATTTGGTAATTTCGTATGAACATTGTTTCGCAGTAAAAATTTTTATGTCACATGACTTTAAAACTTTATTATAAATTGCTTTGTGTGCGTAAAATGGAAATCTTTTAGCAAAAGCAGATTTCACATTTGGTAACTTTACGTTAAAAACTCTTTTCTGTAATAACATCTTGTAACAGTTGGAATTTATCGTCATCTTGTGTGTTGAGATGCAAGCTTTTAATATGAATAGTTGCCGAACCCTCAAAACCCCGATTTTCCTGTAAAGAGCATCTGTAGAGAAAGAACCAAAAGGGTTTATGAATCATGACTTTTAAGACGGCACGCTGCGCTCTTTCAAGAATAAGGTTAAACTTTTTAGCCGCACCACCCCACATACCAATGCAATAGGTAATCAAGGACTGGCAGATGGCAAGATAAACGATTTTACGGATTTCAACATTAGCAGAGTGGCGCAATATTTTCATTTTACCTACCACTTTGCGTTAGCACTCTATTTATTAACAAGGCATGTGTGTGCCAAGTGCATAAGGATACCAGTTATTCTAATATTATTAATTACATATATAATAAAATGCAAGTTACAGTCCGAGACAGTACCAATAGCCTCCTTTTGCAAATAACTGACAATTTCCTTTGTTCTGTGATCAAACACTGGAATTCTTTACATACGTGCTCAAGGCCTAGTCGGTAAGTATCTAAAAAACCGATTCATTCAACCTTGGATTATTCATTAACTTAAAGATGTACAAAAACAGTATTAAATTTCAATTAAAACTAAGATACGATCCACATAATAAAAAATTGAGATAATTTTACTATATGAAAAACAACTTTTTGCGATAGAAGTAATATCGCAAAAATTGTTTTTCAAATATTTCAGAAAATACATTAGAATGTAAATTTCTAGACGTTTGTGAACATTAGAGTTTTAATTAAACTAAACTAAAGTTAAGATTGTTGTTTGTTATTCAATCACGCAAAAACTACTACACGGATTTGAATGAAATTTGCCACAAAAGTAGATGATGATCTGGAATAGCACATAGGCTATTTTTTATCCCGGAAAAATTAGGCGATCCCATGAGATTCATCAAAAACTTATTTGCAGTAAGCAGCAATCCATTTCCATATAGAGCATTGTGAATTAGCAGGATATTTAAACGATCTTGTGATAAATAATAAGCATTGAGGAATTAAAAGGCCTAAATATTTCAAAACCTACATTTTCAGAATTGTGAACCATTAGTTTTTAATAAGGAGACATTTTTCTTGTAAATTTAGTTGACATAAAATATGAAATCGATTTCCATCCATTAGATAATGTAATAAAAATATATTTTATTATAATTGAAAGCTCGTACACTAATCAAACTCTGCCTCAGAAAGTCTACCCTCAGAATATTTTGTGATTAAAGATCTTATCAAAGTTAAATTAATCTGAATTAATCTTTAAAATGATAAGATAATTTGCAAATGAAAATGAAAATGCCAATGAAAAATTAATCAATGTTTCTATTTGATTTAAATCAGTTTTATTCGAGTTAAAAGAACTATAAAAAGAAACTGATTGAGCGTTTTACAGGCGCGCAAGTATGTATTTAATTTATTTTTACATGAAATACCGCTTCTGAGATGTAAAATGACTTAATATCTCAGCCGAAAGTTAAAATCAAACGATATATTTATTAATCCCTACTCCACATTTCGGGTTAGCTGGAAGAAATCTCCGCCAGTAGAGATAATCTCACATTTCGGGTTAGCTGGAAGAAATCTCCGCCAGTAGAGATAATCTCACCTTTTGTGCAATTTTTGTTTTCCATTTTCGTGTGTATTTTCCATTAGGTCTGCAATAAAGTGTTTAATAAATAAATAAATAGATTTATATTATTTCTGTGTGTAACAATCATTATATAGTATAAAACAAAGTCGCTTTCTCTGTTTGTCCCCATGTATGCTTAAATCTTTAAAACTACGCAACGGATTTTGATGCGGATTTTTTAATAGATTGATTCTTGAGGAAGGTTTTAGTATATAAACATTTCCGATATTGCCACGGGAACAAAAGCTACGCGGGTGAAACCGCGGGCAGGTCGCTAGTTAAATAAAATTCACATTTACAATAAATATAAAATAATAAGAAAATACAATATATTTGGCACTAAACTTATCTCTGTGAACGCCGAACACCAATTGAATTCGCCGTGCTGGTCCCGGCCTCCTTTGTAGAATAGGCCAACTGCCGTTCTGCCAGGCAGGTCGTAAAAGGCGACCGATTGGCTATCGAGTCACTACCATCGTGGCTACTAGGTGGTAGAGTTCTACATTGTCTCGCCCGGGTCTGGTACCATCGCCTTACCTATTCCTGCCGCAATAGCGTCAGTGCTTGTCGCTGTCGTGTTCCGGTTTGGAGGGTAAGGTAGCCGGTAAACTTATGCATGTGGCATTATACCTCGCCACAAGATAGCAACGCACCATTAACATCGTTGGTGTCCATAGGCGATTGTTGACTCTTTCCATCAGGAGACCCATCTGCTTGTTTGCTATCTTATGACATTTTTTTTTCTTTTTTTTTTTTATAGAAAAAAAGGGGCAAACGAGCAGGAGGCTCACCTGATCGTAAGTGATTACCGCCGCCCATGGACAGCCACATCACCAGAGGTCCTGCAGCTGCGTTGCCGGCTTTTTAAGAAGGAGTATGCTCTTTTCTTGAAGGTGCCTAAGTCGTACCCGTTCGGAAACACCCCCGCCGGCAATTGATTCCACAGAGGAGTAGTGCGTGGTAAGAAGTGCCTAGAGAATCGCACAGTTGTGGATTTCCAGACATCGAGGTGATGAGGATGGAACTTTGAGTTTTGCCGCGATGTCCGATGATGAAATTCAACAGCAGGGATCAATCCAAATAGTTCGTCGGAACACTCTCCATGATAAATGCGGTAAAAGATGCTAAGCGAGCTTACATCTCTGCGTAAAGCCAGGGAGTCAAGCCGATTGGAGATTGATTGGTCGTCAACGATTCGAACCGCTCTACGCTGAATGCGATCAAGTGGAAGAAGCTGATACTGCGGAGCTCCCGCCCAGAGATGAGAACAGTACTCCATGTGCGGGCGAATTTGCGCTTTGTAAAGTTGCAAGCGATGAGAAGGCAGGAAGTACTGTCTCGCTCTACTGAGCACACCGAGCTTTTTTGAGGCTAATTTAGCCTTTTCTTCCAAATGATCACAGAACTGAACGTTGTTCGATATGTCAACGCCAAGAATTCCAATATTGGCTGAGGTTGTCAGGAGAGTGTTCTCAAAGCGAGGTGATACGACAAAGGCCGACTTTTTAGCGGTGAACGCACACAGCTGTGTCTTCCTGGGGTTGAATTGGACTAAGTTGAGTCGACCCCATTCCGAGATTTTTTCGAGCTGAGTCTCGATTTCAGACACTAGCTTGTCCCGATTCTCATTGACGTGGTCCCGAGAAATACTGCTATGACCGGAGTACAAAGCATCACCTGTACTGTCATCTGCATAGCAATGAATATTACTAATTCGCAACATGTCATTGATGTGCAGAATAAACAGTGTAGGCGATAGCACGCAGCCTTGCGGAACACCAGCATTGACAAATTTAAGGTCGGAGCACGCACCGTCGACTACGACTTTGATGCTCCGATCAGCCAAAAAACTGGTGATCCACTTGCATAATTTCCCGGGAAGCCCATAAGAAGGAAGCTTTGAAAGAAGCGCTTTGTGCCAAACCCTATCAAAGGCCTTCGCTATGTCTAAACTAACAGCCAATGCCTCCCCCTTGGACTCAACTGCCTGCGCCCAGCGATGTGTAAGGTATACTAGAAGATCACCAGCCGATCGACCGCGACGGAAACCGTACTGGCGGTCATTAATCAGCTGGTGCTCCTCTAAATACTTCAAAAGCTGGCAGTTAATTATCTTCTCCATGATTTTGGAGAACAAGGAGGTAATGGCTATCGGCCGATAGTTTGACGGATTCGAGCGATCACCTTTTTTAGGTATAGGGTGCACTAAGGCCGTCTTCCACGATTTCGGTACTACGCCAAGTGAGTAGGAGAGTTGGAACAGACGCGTCAGTACCGGTGTCAACTCTGGAGCACATATTTTAAGCACTATCGGAGAGATGCCATCCGGTCCAGATGACTTATAGATGTCCAAGGAAAACAGTGCTTCGCGCACTGACGACTGATGGAATTTTATTTCAGGCATATTGCTATCACACTGCGGGATGGTAGGCGTTGTGTTTCCTTGGTCATCCAGAGTCGAGTTAGCCGCAAAGAATGAGCCCAGGAGATCGGCCTTTTCCTTCGCGGTGTGGGCCAGAGAATCATCTTCTCTGTGCAGGGATGGAAGGGACGGCTGACAGAAATTCCCTAAGGCAGCCTTGGCGAGAGACCAAAACGCACGGGTGCCCGAAGGAAGGCGAACTAATCTCTCACCTATTCTGCCAATGTGCTCCGATTTTGCCCTGGCGATGACTCTTTTGAAGGACCTCGAGGCGTTATTATACTCCTTTCTTAAAGCGCTGGTTTTTTCATCACACGATGCCGATGCAGCAGCCCAGGCCCGGTAGCACTCCTGCTTTCGGCGCGCAGCCGTCTTGCAGTGGCGACCAAACCAAGGCTGAGACTTGCCACCGATGGGAACCGCAGAGAACGGAATGTAAAGTTCCATACCCTGTAGCACCACATCAGCGACAGAATCAGCAACGACATCCGGATCATCCAACGAGAAGCATGTTCGCCTCCAAGGGTAGGATGCAAAGAAGGACCGCATCCCGTCCCAATCTGCTGACTTATAATGCCAAACGCGGCGGCAGCCCACAAAAGGAGGCCGTGACGGGCGCGTAACCGGCACTTTGGCCCGGATCAGGCAGTGGTCAGACGAACCGAGAGGAACGTCCACTGATACTCGATACTGATCCGGGTGAGAAGTCAGCAGAAGGTCCAACATTGAAGGTGCATGGTCATCCACATCTGGAATTCGCGTAGGTGAAGTAACCAGTAGCGTAAGACCATACGCCAAAGCAAAATCGTGAAAAGACCTCCCCGCGTGATCGGTTGTACGTGAGCAGAGCCAGTCGGTGTGATGGGCGTTAAAATCACCTAGGATCACGATCTCTGCGGTAGGTGTCCTTTGAAGCACGGAATCTGCAGCTAATTGCAAATGCTCGACGAGCCGGTCGACTTCGGTATTCTCGCTATGGGACCTGTATAGGCACGCGTAGATGCGGGGATGGTCGTCGCAGTCTACGCGTAACCATAAGATGGATAGGTCCCGACCTTCAAGACTGCCGAGGCGCCGGTAGCAGATATCTTCTCTGGCGTATACGCACACACCAGCCCGCGGTACAAAGGAATGTTCCAATTTGTACCCCGGACAGGCGAGGTAGGAAGTATCCGCCGGAGAAGATATCTGAGTCTCGGTCAAGAAAAGCAAGGCCGGCTTAGCCGTCTCGAGGTGGTAATGGACGGCGTTAAGGTTTGAGTGAAGCCCCCTAATGTTGCAAAAATCCACGACAAGCGTGGTGGGGGATGCCTTAAGTTCCTTGCTTCGTTTGCCTCGTGCAGTGTGGTTAATGAGCGCAATCTTGCCCCCCCCAGAGTACGCAGGGCAGCCTGAGCGTCCATGATTTGGCTCTTCAAGCAATCCAGAGCATGGACGCCTAGAGAGGGATTCTCCACCGCTAGTGCAAGTGGTACCCCCCTGGGGTAAAACACCTTTAAATTGCGCTTTCATGTATGCGGGGGAGGGGGAAGTAGGCCTCCGGGACTCTCACAAACCAGACGAAACGCAACAGCTATGCTGTTACTTCACGTCGGTGTTAAGTGAAAGAGTGGTATCTCCTCGGGCGTGCCGGCCTATTCCGCTGTAAGCACAGCATGGCACTACCACTAATCGACTGACTGCACCGACAGAATAATTTTTGTAACAAAAATCATCCCTCCGGTGGGCGATGGGGTCGTCACATCCCTACGCCGGGAAAACATACAATAAAATAAATAAAAATATTGAATCAAGTCCGTTGAAATAGTCGACTGTATTAATGTTTGACATTAAGGTTTTAATCTGACAATTTAACGAAGATAATGAAACAGTAATATAGTCTTTGATATGCATAGATAATAATTTATCGCTCGTTGTACACTAACTCAAATCGTAATTGTTACTGTAGTAAATCAATAACTGTTGATTTGTCAAAAGTGCCTGTAAAGATTAATTTGAATAAAAATTTATTTACTTTGATTGTGACTACCATCGTGACTTCTAGGTGGTAGAATTCCGTAACGTCTCGCCCGAGTATTGATACCACCGCCTTATCTATTTCTGTGGCAATAGCGTTAATGCTTGTCTTGTATTCCGGTTTGGAGGGTAAAGTAGCTGAAGGATGTACGCATGAGGAACATCCATCCTGCCCCACGGATAACAAGGCTATTAACATCTTCCGTGTCTATAGACGATGGATTCTCTTGCCATCAAGAGCGCCATCTGCTTGTTTGCTATCTAATGAAGTTAGAAAAAAATGAATGACGTATTTGTTCTCGAACTTATTAGAACCTCTATATTCTTTTTATCTATGGTATAAGAAAATATGACCACGTTTCTAATTTTCGGGCTGAACTTGGGTGGCTCTTTATTAAACAGCGGAGAAACGCGCATATCCTTTGCTTGTTATATAACATTTCGATCCTTTAGCTCCTAAATATCTCCGAGACTCGTTTAGTTTTTTTACACTTTCTGATACCCCTTGTTGCTTTATAAGAACCGTAGCGGCTTAAGCAATCTACAAACGCTACCAGAAAAGGTATATAAAAAAATGAAATTCAAAATAAAATCCTGAATCGCGATATCACAATTATTTATCTTGTACACAATATATACAAGTTTCAACGCTTCTCAAATGGACTTCGGTTCCCAAGGCGAGCTTATCTCTACTTAAAGAGATTTTTTCCAACCTTCCCGTGAAAGGAGATAAAAAGAAAATCAAATGAAGTAGGCTTGGTATACAAAAAGAAATATTATGGTTACGTAAATAACCTAAATATATATATATATATATATATATATATATATATATATATATATATATATATATATATATATATATATATATATATATATATATATATTTTAATACAATTTAATACATTATCAATAATATTAAAGATACCACATAAACTCTTGCATTACAATCATGAAAAAAAAAAATAGAAATAAAAAGCAATCTTAACATTATAAACAAAAACTATATATGTATGACTTATAAATCTAGGCATGTAACAACAAGAGGTAGGTAAAATAATTATTAAAATGAAATCGTCGCGACACAGTCCGGCCGAGCAAGTAAACAGGTTTTAAAATCAGAGATAAGAATGTACTTGTACAGCATGTTGTTTGTTACACTTTTACGATCGAGGCTGGACAGGTCTTCTTTTTTTTATTGTATGTAATCTATCTAGTCATTATAATAATTTTTATAATAAGTTCCACAAATTTACTGTATGTACCGTAAAGGAGTAGGAGTAGGAGTATATATATATATACATATATATATATATATATATATATATACAGGGTATAACAAAAATAAGCACTAACTTTCAAGGGTATACGTGTACATGAACTAAACAAACACCTGGTAAAATATTATACCAAAAGGCACACATTTTTTGTTTCATATAAATTTAGTAAAATAAGAAATTAAAGTTTATTTTCACACCCCTACCTTGAAGATGGAAGTGATGTGACGTCAGCAACACGTTGAATGAATAGCGTGACGCACACATAGACATGAAGAATACCGCGTACTTGTACTTACACACATTTAATAAGCAATTTTTTACATATCACTTTCGTCACTGATTAATTATTATACATTAATCCAAATTCACTATTTACAGGCAATAATAAAACAACACTGTCTTCAAATTAATTTATAAGTAAGGTTCAAAATGACCACCACCCTTCTCAATGCAAAGAGCAGTTCTGCGTAACATTGATAACCTTACATTATGCAACATATGTGGGGTTATGGACCTAAATGCTGCATTAATTTTACCTTCCATCTCTTCACGTGTATGACATTCCACAGAGTAAACTTTATTTTTCACATAACCCCATAAAAAGTAGTCTAGGCACGTGAGATCTGGAGAACGAGGTGGCCAAGGCACCGGGCCACTTCGACCTATCCACTCTGCAAATCGATCGTTTAAATAATCACGCACAGGGCGTGCAAAGTGAGCGGGTGCTCCATCGTGCTGAAAAATTATATTACGATATACATTCAGTGGAAGATTTTCCAGATGTTCTTCTAAATCCTCTCTCAGGTGTTGTAGGTACCTTTGAGCGTTAAGACCCTGAGGTAAAATAGTCGGCCCCAAAACATAGTCCCCAACGATGCCTGCCCAGACATTAATTCTCCACTGGTGCTGAAAGCTACTTTCACTCGAGGCATGCGGGTTATTATGTGCCCACACATGCTCGTTGTGCAAATTGAGCACACCATTTCTTGTGAAAGAAGCCTCATCTGTCCATAATATATTAAAAGCAAATTCGGGATTTGCTTCAGCACGGTTCTGGTACCACCTACAAAAGTCCATTCTGGGCATATGGTCTGCAAGTCCTATCTCCTGAGTCCTTGAAAAATGGTAGGGATGTCGTCCATCATCCTGCAGAGTACGCCACACCACCATATGGTTTACATTTAACATAGCACTGCATCGGCGTGTGCTGGTCCGAGGATTCTCGTCAAAATGATTTAGAATCCGAGTCTCAATAGCAGTACCTACTCTTGAATTAGGACGTCCAACGTTTCGTTCGCGGTGGAAGGAACCAGTACGCTGAAGTCGTAAACACATGTTACGGAATACTGAGTACGGAGGTAAATGACGTTGTTCTGCTGGTGGCCTTCCATCAATAAACCGTTGTCGGTAAATCTCCCTCGCTTCATTAATGCTACCATTCCTAGCAGCACCAACACATAGCATCATTTCGTAAAATTCACTATTAGTGTAAAGGTGACGGTCATTATTATTTCTACGTGGCATTTTTAAAATCGCGATTTCCAATCAATGGGTATTAAGTAAGATTCATAAAAAATCGGCAATAATAGCAATAGTTACGCTCTCCAAAGACAAACGGCAACTGAATAAAAAAATAAAAATTCCTTTACAATTATCTAGGTACTTTTCCGAACTAATTAGGGTTCAGTGAAACAAATTTAAAAATAATCTTCTTCATCTTAGAGTTTATTCCGGTTATTCTCCACGCTTGCGCTAGGAACGAGTTTGAGTTTGCCGTAGCGACTGTCGTCTAACCTCCGAAACTCTCTGGAGGAAGCCGGTGCCAGGACCTCTTTCATTGTACAGCAGTCAGGTTGTCTTGGGTCCCGAAGGTGGTGGTGGGACCCCTTGCACCATAAATAAAAAAAAAAAACAGTAGCAGTCGTGGGACTGCCGATAGAAGTGAAAACGGAACTATTAAGTTGAGAGTAATTAAAACTATATGCAAAACATAGCTATAGATATACTATTATCATTAGCATGTCGGTGACGCGAAACGAGGATTTTACCCTCTACCAAAACGCTCAACGCGCCTAAAGAAGTTTTCACTTCAAAAATCATTTCCCGTGTTAGTTTGAGTGCCTTAAGAAGAATTACCCTCCATTCTACCAGGCGAACTGAGAATCGAACCCAGTACCTTACGAAGAAACGCCTAAACCGGCATCACTCTTATCATAAAAGTGACAAAAATGTTGACTAAAACTATACGGAACTACATATTAGTATGATTTTACATAAAAACAAAATGGCAGAAAAAAGGGAGTGTCTTGTCTCTTTCCGAAAGTGGTCTTTTCGCCAATCAAAGCGTTTCGTTGCACTTTGTATAAGCCGCAAAACACGTGTAAGTTCTAAAGGCCTGTACAAACGACCGGCGGCGGCTTTAAAGTTAACTTAATACTTTTTCATTTCCAGTATGATAAACAATATTTTGATGAAAAAGATTAATTTTTCTGAATGAATGAACAGGTTGATATGTAATCCCGGCAATCGCTAAAATTAGCAATAGTTTTCGTTGGTTTCGCTTGCGTGGTTTATTTTTGACATTCACAAAAAACTCTAACCACGCGTGCGAAGCCGCGAGCAACGGCTAGTATTTTATAAAATCTTTGATCTAAAATGTAATCAAAAAAACGTAGTCAAAAATTATCTTTTTCCTGAAATAACTACTACTTAGAAAGGTCTTGCCAATTTCTCCCGTGAAACAGCTTTGCTGTGTTTCGGAGAGAAGGGCAAGACAGGCACTGTAATTACTGGCACCGAGACTTAACATCTTATGTCTCAGGATCTTAACATCTTATGTCTCTAACAGATGAATGGAATACCTGGGCTAGTTCCAGCCCAGGTATCCCATTTTTGTTCATTAGCGACGTCGACCACTTACCATCAGGTGGCACGTCTGCTAGTTTGCCTATCTCAATAACATAAAAAAAGGTAAGAAGAGGCGCACCTAAAACAAACTTTAGGTAGGTACTAAGTTCCATCAGCCATGTAGAGATAGTGACAAACGAGCCTATCAACTCACCGGGAACATTCCGATTCTTGACATTTTTTTAGCAGTGCTAGCCATGTCAAATTTCATATGTAACGAAAATTAATTTGCGCAATTAAAATTCCCGCGGAAAATATTCAGTAGTGTGTGTGAGCAAGGCCTTAAGTCGGGCGCTTGGTTGAGACCGCGTTGCGCCGCGTTGAGACGCCTAGCGCGATGTCGGTAATACTTCAAATCAAAGGACTTCTAGGCTAATCAATGCGTAGGTTTATTTGTCAAAAATGCTTATAAAAGGTTGTGTTGTGTCTTAATTCTTAATGATAATGCATATTTATTTTGCGAAGTGTCGTGTTATCAACGAGAAAGTTTTACTAAGTTTTTAGAATTGTGTGTAAAAAAAGTGATAATAGCTATGATTTACCTGCTCAAAAACTAATTACCTATTTAGACACCTTGTTATGTGAAGTTAGAAGCAAACAGGGTAGGTACTAGAGGTAAGTATTATGCCATTAAAACAGTTTGTAAGTTGAAACCATGCCAGATAATACATTGTAAAATGCCTATGAATCACGGAATAGATTTAGGTACCTACACTGAAAACACATGTGAATAGTTGACTTTGAAGGTGGATATTGTATGATGAAGTAATTTATGTAATGTGTTTTCATAACAAAAAGATACCTTAATTAGTTATATTGGATTATTTGCCACGATTGTTTTAGAATGTATGTACCAAACTAATAGTTTCACTCAGAGTTAGAAATAATAATCCAGGTCACAATAAATTTTAGGTACACAGCTGATATAATTTTGTTGCCAGGCGGGAGATTTTCCTGCATGAAATGCCTAATAGCCGCAGGTTTGCCTTACGTAAACTAGGTATGAGACTACTAGGTAGGTATTTACGATTAATAAAATTTTATGAGATTTTTTTTATTGAATATGAGTATAGTAATTAATAATTATTTTAATATGATCGTAATATGCTATCGAGTGACACCAATAGTCGGACAGTGTTTTTTTTAACATAATGTAATAATTATGGCTATCAAAACACAGTTAAGTTACCTATGAATCAAATTGTCCAGCCTGGTAATCAAACTAAGGACCCTCATGGGTTTATTCCAACATCAGTCCTGGTAGAAAAAAATATAAAAAAACTCTTTAAATAATATCTACATTATTTACTCTGTCAAGTAATTAGTACTTTGTTGTGCGTCTAGCAGTTCATTGACATCTATCATATGATTGTGACCTTTCATAGCTGCGTAAACCGTGCGCGTACGTTACTGCGTGCTATACTTCAGGGCTGCCACAGATCATTTTGAAAAAAAACTTTGACATTCATTTTCTCAGAAATTTCATAGTTTTTATTTATTAAAAATGTATAATTAAAGAGCTAACCACACATCCTGAACGCTCCTTCAGTATTAGTGCTTATTTTTGTTATACCCTGTATATATATATATATATATATATATATATATATATATAAAATAAAACAAAAAAATACATATGATATAAGGAAAATAACAACCTCCACAGTTATGACGTCACTTGTCAAGAAGCTGGCCCGCTGGTTCCATCACGATGACCATTTAACGGTAGCCACCAGCGGTGCCACAGAACATTGTTGCATTTTCCTCCTAGTAACTCAGCTGCCTCCTCCTACTCCTTTACGGTACATACAGTAAATTTGTGGAACTTTCTGCCTAGTGAGATTCGCCTCTGCCAGACTTTTCATTTCTTTCAAAAACGCGTTAAAGAACATTTTCTAGCTGAATTGTAAGTTTTCCTTGTATCATATGTATTTTTTCTTTTTGTTTATTATCATTAATATGTATTTAGGTTATTTACGTTACCATAATATTTCTTTTGGTATACCAAGTCATATTAGTATACTTCATTTGATTTTCTTTTTATCTCCTTTCACGGGTTGGTTGGAAGAAATCTCTTTAAGTAGAGATAAGCTCACCTTTAGAGATAAGCTTATACTTATGTTACGTTTATTTTTCCCTAATTGTGCTGTTTTGTGTACAATAAAGTATTAGATTAATAAATAGAAGTTATGATTAAACATCATGTGGAGCACAGTAAATATACAAAACTTGTTGATGCATGACGCGTCATAGTATATAAGCCTAGGTAAACTCTAAATATTGCTCACAAATAACATAACAATTTAACATGTTGTTTTATATTTTGTTGACTTTTTGTGGAACTAGCCTAGCTTGTCCAGATGTGAAACCTGCAGAAAATTCTGATTTGGCTCAAGTAAGTATTTCTTATCGTTACAATAAATACTCAAAGTTATCCGGCTTTCTTTAAATAAGTTTGTAAGAGGCGAGCGATTGACTATGTAAGTCACTGTCATCTTGACTACGAGGTGGTAGAGTTCTTTGCTGTCTCTTTCGGGTCAGTGTGAGACTTTATGACTATATTATTTTATGACTTTATTTCTGAAAACAGCCATAAAATAATAAGACATATGTAACCGTAGCAACACAAATAACACCTTTAATTATCCGACAGGGTTTTCTTTACTAACCGTACGTCGTTTCTAAAAGGTGTATTTCCTGGAATTGCTCGACCTCTTTAACTACTTCACAAAAAAACCCCAGTTAAAGCTTATGATTTCTACTTTGGGCGAAAAATAAGAAAAAATCGAAAAAAATATTGTTAATAAAAAAATTAATTAAACATAATTTTTATAACGATCGACCGGAGCGCTTTTTGTGGGTGATACATCAAACATCTTAATTGAGTTTGGAAAACGCTAGATGGCGCCTTGCCGGATCTTCACACGGGTCAGCTAGTAGATACTTATTTAGCCCGATATAATTATTTTCTACATAAATTAAATTAATTTTTGTATACAAAACTGAAAACAGAAACATCAGAAATACAAAAATAATTTTTGTTATTTAAAAAAATACACTTTTATTATTACTATTTGTAATGAAAAAAAAACAAATTAATTTAACAATTGATATAGGTACGTATATAATAAGAAAATTAGAATTTTCAAAATTTAGTATTTAGTCGATTAGTTAAGAAAAGAAGTGTTAAATCTCCTACACAATAGGTAAGAAAAAGGCATTATATCATACATTTTAGTTTAAAGTCAGTAAATAAACCGAAAAATAACTCAGAGATTTTATTTCAATTTAAAAACCAAAAGTAATATAGAAAATGTTAATAATAAAACAATTTTTCATTTATTCATTTATTCGTACATTGCTTGGAACATGATATAATATAAAGATGTTAATATTTATTTGTAGTACAATGTTCCGCCATTTCTCAATAGCATGCAAGACGGTTTTTAGTTAGATATAACTATAATAATTTCTACTTTACAATAAATAATCTTTGAAAAAAAATAACATTCATTTTAATTAATTAATATAACAAATTATTACTAATAACTACCATTAACTAATAATTGCTATTATATATTTCATAGTCATTTATTTTTAACAAATAGTATCTATACATATAATAAAATCGTAGGAAAGTCAAAACTGTACATTGAATATTTTTTTAAAAGAATACTTGGGGCGTGATCTACAATCGATATCGAAGTCAAAAATATAGTTTTTAGAATTTTTGTCTGTTTGTCTGTATGTATAACCGGGGTAAGCTCAAAGTAGCTTGAAGCTTGAAGTAAATCCATGCAGTACTTTTTGAGTTTACCCCGGTTATACATACAGACAAACAGACAAAAATTCTAAAAACTATATTTTTGGCTTCGATATCGATTGTAGATCACGCCCCAAGTATTCTTTTAAAAAAATATTCAATGTACAGTTTTGACTTTCTTACGATTTTATTATATGTATAGATACTATTTGTTAAAAATAAATGACTATGAAATATATAATAGCAATTATTAGTTAATGGTAGTTATTAGTAATATATATATATATATATATATATATATATATATATATATATATATATCTTTAGTATTGTATTAAAATTAATGTTTGAAACAAATTATTTAATACGTTTATAAGTAAAATATTCTTCCAATGTATAATACATGTTTCTTACATAATTACAAATTTGAGTGAATACAAGATCATTTTCAAATAGTAAGCTTAGTGGCATACGAGGTAAAATTGATGGTATTTTCCTAAACGAAACTTTTCTTACGCAAGGTTCGGAAACAGACTTTAAACTTGATGGTTATAGTATGGAATCTAGTTTTTCGCAAAAACAATCAACGTCACAGTACCCAAGCCTTAATGAGGAATTAACTTCATTTTAAAATACTAGATGGCTAGATGGTAGTAGTTGGTAGATGGTATATTAGTTAGATTTACCATCTACCTTTGAATGCGATGCTGTTGAAATACTCGCAGTAAATCACAAATTAAAAACGATTTGTATATTTCTTACACTTAGCTTTAAAGTTGAAATATTCCTTAGCAAATTAGAATTAAGTATTATTAGGAAATATCACGAAATACTCATAAAGAATATAATTTATTGCGACGGCTTGAATTAAGATTTGATCCTGCATCAATATTATGTATATAAATTAACTTATGTGTATAAACAATTAACAATATAAATCAACACATTTTAAAACCCACTAATATACTTATGTAAGTATGGCACATCTGGATGAAATCACAAGTAATTTCAATCAAATACTCATCTGTGGCTGATCAGACGATGAAATTGTCCAAAGTTTATTAGTAAACATAGGGTTTGTCATTAATTTCAAACCAAAAATTACTTTTTGACCTAAAAAGAGACGTCTGTTTAAACATGAACATATTTAAAATTTTCATGCATGATTGTCTTCTTTAAGTTTTAATGAAGTTCTTGCAAAAACAAACTGCAAAGAAATACTTAACGTATTTCATGTTACTTTACTATTATTTTTTGATCTATATTTTCCTATGATTCGAGTTAAAGTTTAAATTAACCTATTATAAGTAATTGGCTAACTAAAGGTCCAACTACCTGGAAGAATGGCAGACGGTCCATTTTTAAAGTGAGGCTATATTAACATGAGGGAAAATATGTACATATTTAAATATTTGCATCCAATAATGATAGTAGTATTTGTTGATACTTATAAATTATTGGAACGAAGTTCCTTATCGCGCGTTGTGAAAGGGGGCTAGACGGAAAAAATTCTTACGAAAAGTTGTCACGACACTTTTTGCTATAGTAAGCTATTGTAAGATGTGCGCAAGGATTTATAACGTTATAATTTCGATATTTTTGCTGTTTCGTGATTGGTTCCCTGCGTTTCTTGCTGTTTCGTGATTGATTCGCCAACTAGCGCTAGAAGACAACGTCATAATATCTTATAACATAACCAATCACGACGACGCAAATATATCGAAATCATAACGTTTTAAATCCTTGGATGTGCGGCGTGCGCATGCTTCTCTCTCTCTCTCTCTCTTATAGAAAGCAAGCCAGATATTTTCATTTCTATTATTATTACGAAAATTGAGCCTACTGATTAAGTTTATATTACATTATATTTGTTAATAATAAAAAAAATATTATTATAACTTAAAAAAAATAAAATTTTATTACAATTCCTTCACTAATTAATCGAAAGGAACTTCGTTCCATCCGGGTGTCCCTCTCAGTTTTTTTGGTATCATCAAATACTACTACAATTTGGTTTAAAGTGAAAAAATAACGCGATTGCACAAATGAAATTTTAAATGTAACAAGTGCCGACGATGGAGTATAAAAACAATATTGTATTGCAGTATGCACGCGGAAAATGGTACGAAATAGCCAGGTACAATAGTTATGATATCGAACAAGATGCAGATTGTGTCACATATACTTTTGAGCCAACTACGTCACGCACTCACAAGGCTACTATTCAAGAGTTCAAAGACAATAATGTGAAGACCTTTATTAACCAAATGTATGAGACTGAAGAAACTGGAAAAGTCATATTTCATTCTGATATATCCAGTAAGTAAGACATTTTAATAATTTAAATACACTTAATTTTTTTTATAGTAGAGGGGGCAAACGAGCATGTGGTACACCTGATGATTAGTGATCACCGCCGCCCATGGACATCTGCAAACCGGGGGGTTTGCAGCTGCGTTGCCGGCCTTTTAATAATAAATAAGAAGGTCCCCAAGTCGTATTCGTTCGGAAACACCCCCCACGGGCAATTGATTCCACAAAGGAGTAGTGCGAGGCAAAAAGTGCCGACAAAAGCGCACGGTTGTGGACTTCCAGACATCGAGGTGGTGAGGATGGAACTTTAAATTAAATAAATATCTCACAAAAATAAAAAAAACGTAAACCCGCTGAGGTTCTTTCGTTAGATCCTTCAGTGTGTGGCCGCGTTCTGATCCGTTAGTGATTATAAAGCAATGGACTTTTCTATACAGAGTTAAATACTTACAATACATAATAATTTTAAATATTTGCACACCACAACATAGTAGAATGCTGGTACTTTTGATTAATTTTAATAACTTGTAATACCCACATTCTTGCAAACAAATAATTTTCATTTATAGCACGTACTAGAATTGCCTCGCCAAACACTATGGAAACTGATACCAGTCCCACCAATCATAGCGGCCTTTCCGTGCCGCGATTGCCTTACGCGCGATCGGCGACGCTGATTGGTCGTCCGGTGAGAAATGTCCAGCTGCCGTGTCGCTACGATGTTTAATGTGAAAAGAAAAAAACAAGAGAAAAAAACAAAAGAATCTACGTCATTGATTGTCATGTGAATTCTAATAACAAATCCTGTGTCTCGATATTTGTGTGCCGAATAAAGAAATTCCGTGTAAAGAATTATTTTCACGTCTCGAACACCCAAAACCCCAAGAGCTCACTGCAAATCTAGCCTACACATTTCATTTTCAATGCGGAGGCAATTGAGTAGTAATAATTTAAAGTAGGTATATAGAGTGCCGCCAGCTACATTTAATTTTTTGCTGCTACTGCTACTATTTAATTATTTTAAATGTATGCACACACATGTACAGAGGTGGAATTAATGCTACATGTATTGATATAAAAACTTGAGAGGTGTCAAGGGACACCCGCATGGAACGAAGTTCCTTTCGATTAATTAGTGAAGGAATTGTAATAAAATTTTAAATTGTAATAAAATGTAAATCTGGCTTGCTTTCTATAAGACAGAGAGAAACAGACAGAGAAACTTGCGCACGCCGCATAACTTACAATAGCTTACTATAGCAAAAAGTGTCGTGACAACTTTTCGTAAGAATTTTTTCCGTCTAACCCCCTTTCACAACGCGCGATAAGGAACTTCGTTCCAAAAACCCAAGAAGCGAATGGTCTCAAAACCATCCTGTAAAAATGACAGCCTTTCAAATAGAAACGCATCAGTAGCAATACTTACAAATGTATATACCTACTATATATAGATATTTCCAAAAGATATTTCAATCGCACCAACTCACACCCTAACCTACTGCGGCAGACTACATCCCAGATCCTAATCCTGATACCAAATTGTATAGGCCCCGCCACGTTTTCACCGATCCCGGCGATCTGATAACTGGAGTCAACGAATGATAACAAAACACTACATACAGGGACAATGCCGCTAACCCACTTATCACAAATCACGACGCCACCCCTAAGCTGAGGATCGGTCTCACAGGTCTCCTTAGGGTGGAGGGTGTATCACCCCATATCTTTAAGCTCTGGCTGAGCACTCTGCTCGCCCCACGACCGGTGAAGCTGTAAAGGCCCTTAAGGCCAGCAGTGTACAGGTGCCATCGTTGATCGGTTCGGACACCTCATCTTTTGCGTTCTCGACACTTCTTCACTTTTTCACATGGGGATTCATGGGTATCATTAGATTGCTACTTAAAATCTCTTTCAGACGTTATACATTCCTTGAATTTAACATTTGGCTTCTAAAAGACTTTTTGGCTGATTAAAATTTTGCACTGAATTTTTCACTTAAGTGCCATATATATTTACTATTAGCGCTGAAAACAATTTTTTGAAATTATATAATCAATAAATCTTTACAAGAGCTTTCGAATAAAACTTAATCGAATTTTATAGTTGCTCTGAGTCTAAAGATATACCATATTAGCAAAATTTGTAATGCAGTAAAATTTACTAAAAATGTCGGCACTTGCTACTCCACTCCCCGCGAAGCATCGTAATCAGCGTTCAGCTTATCAAATTCTTTGATTCTTTAGCTATCCAGTGGTAATTAGATTTTGGATGTTAGTGGTAGTTACGTAGCTATAACACCAATCTGTATCCCCCAATTTTGTTATCATCCGTTTTTTGAACTGTCCACTCTATGAAGGCAATTTTAAAGACGTATTCACGTCAAATATATTTATTAATTTAATTATGCATAGAATTATTTCAAGAGAGATTTGAATATTAATTAAACTCTTCTGTAAACCTCAGTTTTTGATATGTCCCTTTAAACGTAGGGACCGTTGATATCTTGATATGCTTAGATAATATTGTTTCCATTCAGTACCGTGACAGTATTTTAAAATTTATTTGAAATTTTTATTTTCAGGCACCCCTAACGTGACCGCGTACGTCTTGGCAACAGACAATGAGAGCTACTACATATTCTATAATTGCTTTATAAACAACAAAAACCAAGCGCAAGGTAAAACCACATCAACATGGGAACTGTTTTGAAATTAACGTTTTTGGAATTGTTTAGTCAACATGGATACAATAATTTTGCCATGTCTTGATGAGACCGCGGTGAGACAAACAATAACATCCATTGTTTGTCTCACCGCGGTTAAACACTCATACTATTTAAATTTGGCACCATATTTATAAATTGGTAAAACCACCAAAACAAATGTAATTTGAAGAAAACGAAAAAGGTATCTTCACGCCCGTATCCCCTTAGAGATAGGAAGAGGTACAACAAGTGCTACCACGATTAGCCGAAGACATTTAGTCCCATAAAGCAATAGGTGATAAGCCTATCGCCGATCAGGCACTTATCCAACCCCAGGTAACGTTGATTTTAAAAACAAAAAAAAACACAATTTCAGTTGCCCTACCCAGGAATCGAACCCGAGAGTACGTGCCATCAATAGCGATATCGGACTATTAGATTACAGACGCGAGATGAAAATAATTAAATTCGCTATTTCCCTCGAACTTTTTTGTGTAACATCCGCAATACTATTGAAAAGAAATCAACAATTTAATAAATGAATAAAACTTACCGAGCACCGGAAAATATAGAAGACCCCATCGTATAATTATCTATCCATATCCAACACACCTTCACTCAACGTATATTTCCATAATACTGGTCTGCAATATTTAACTTTTTGTTTGCCTTTAAAATAACTGCCATATTATTTTATTAATTTCGGGTCACTGAATACGAAAATACAAACCAAATTTTACAGTTAGCTCTTATTTTTAAAATATTGCCGGTATCGAAATATATGAGTTAAGAGTAAAATTTCATACAATAAAAATCATTTATTAAAATATATTATTTGCAATTATATATACGAATTATTTTACCTTTTTTATTTAAGAATTTTTCTTTTTTTCGTTTGTCTTTTATATTCAGCCTCAGAAATAAGTTTAATCAAGATCCAGCAGTAGTCCGCTAGCATTGACGCATTCCATCGGCCGTTGTATCTCTTTTCCATTGTCGATATGTCTTGGTGAAAACTTTCACCATGTTCACTCATATCACCGCAGTTAGGAGGAAAAAAATCGAGATGAGACTGAAGAAAGTAAATTTTTAACGACATATTGCAAAGCCCATCAGCTGATACTTTTGTAATAGATTGTTCACAAGCTCGTGGTAATTATCACTCCTATTGCCCAAAAAACCATGAACCACTGCTTTAAAAGATTCCTATGGCTCTTTTTTTCTTTCCTGTCTTTTACAGGGCATCCTGTAAAATCGAATCAAATTTTTGGTCCAGAATGTCTCGAATTTGACGTCCGACGAAAATTCCCTCTTTTATTTTGGCATTGCTTAGATTTGGAAATTTAGTTCGCAAGTATTTGAAGGCTGATCCTTTCTGTCTCTCTCTCCAACGATTCTTCTTCTTAAGCCACTTGAGTAAATTAGTACAACAAGTACTGCAACTAAAATTTGGTACCCAAGATTTATCTTCATTTTAAATTTCAATTCCAAAAT
The DNA here is from genome assembly GCA_036924255.1 of Apodemia mormo. Classification (NCBI taxonomy): domain Eukaryota; kingdom Metazoa; phylum Arthropoda; class Insecta; order Lepidoptera; family Riodinidae; genus Apodemia; species Apodemia mormo. The sequence continues at coordinate 16,565,019 of JAUPFN010000029.1, forward strand.
AATGAAAGTAAACTTATGCATGTGGCATTAGACCTCGCCACAAGATAGCAACGCACCATTAACATCTTTGGTGTCTATAGGCGATGGTTGACTTTTTCCATCAGGAGACTCATCTGCTTGTTTGCTATCTTATGACATAAAAAAAGCAGATTCTAACTACTGGGTTATTGGGCATTTTTGACTACTTAGTCACATTACCACATATGTAGCACGAAATGTCTGCAATATTTAAACAGCTCGTGACATAATTCAAAATTGTAATTTTTGCACCAGAAATTTGTCGAAAATTAAAATAAAACTTATAAAATTTCGGTTTTAACAATCAAATAAAACACAAACACTATAAGACACATTGAACGAAAGCATTATATAAAAATATCACGAGTACTCTCACTATATAAATTAAAATGGCGTAGTATAAAGTGACATATACCAAGTAACCCACTATTTTCTTATATATGGTATAAATTAATAATAAGAGCTAACTATTAATTTTTAGTTCTGTATCTAGATTAAGGGGTTCAAATACTAAAGACATAGTGTAGTTTCAAGTAAAAGGCAATTTTCAAGTTGACTAGTGATAGTTAGCGCTTTAAAATAAGTTTCCAGTAACTGTTATGACAACGCTGCAAGCGCTGTTAAAAACTTATGCTTAACATATATGGCTTCGTCCGTAACAGGTATGTTCATATTGTAGTTTATTCAAGACCAGCGCTAATCTGTTGGGTAATTAAAATTTTATTTACAGTAAAGAGTAGGACACTTTTACAACTTTCCTCTTATAAAGTTGGTCCACATTATCAGTTCTCCATCAATCCGATATTTTATTAACTTTTTGTTAATTTGCAGAATACGCATGGATTGTATCCAAGACTCCCACCATAACGCCCGAGTTGAAGTCTGTCATACACAAATACGTTGATGAGATTCATGTTCTTGATTCCAGTAAATTCATATGGGATCATCTTACACATGATGATTGTAAAACTGACAAAAAATAAAAAATTGTACTGAAACTTATTGTCATTCATGAGTTTTATTTCAAACTTTCATTTGCACCTGTGTTGCTTGCTGTTTTCAATGAAGAAATTGAGATTGAAATGATTTGAGATTGAGATTGAGATGATTTATCAATGAAGAAAATTAAAAATAAAATGTTTTTTGACATTGCATCGAAATTTTTCAACCTATCGATTATTTAGCTAATGCAATATTTTAGATCTCAAAAACTAAGCTGAATGCCATCATCGTTTTCAAAATAAGTATACAGCTTTTACACAGCTTAACATCGTCTATAGCGATGTTTTCTTTTACCATCGGGAGAAGCCCTTTGCTTGCTTGCTGTTTAACGATATAAAAAAATGGTTTGGAAAATACAAGTTCCAATATGCCTTTAAATAACCTTAAAACATTTTTCTTACCAAAATGTCGCAAAAAATATTAACAATTTATACAATACAATTTGTCCGTGGTTTTATAATATTTTGTACCTAATAATTATTTACTATGCATTAATTATGCATAATTACGCACAATTATTGCTGTTCTTTGTGATTTAACCTGATTGACTACTCAGGCTCAACGATTTCGGTATATAAAGTATGTTAACTAACTATACTCATGTTTTGAGTAAATAATCTTCCGCTGTCTAAGAACTGCTAATTCTTATCCAGTATAAACATGTCACTTTATATTATTTTGTTCGTTCTATTTGGAACAACCTGTGCCTGTCCAAATTTGAGACCTGTCGAGAATTCTGATACATCTAATGTAAGTATTCCTTATTAAATGTTATGTATCATCACGCTGTCTCTTGCAGGGTAGGTAGAATGCACCAAGCATTTTTTATATTTTTTAATTTTGTCAGAAAGCAAACAAGTAAATGGATCTCTTGATGGAAAGAGACAACCATCGCCAAAAGAAACCAAAGATGTTAATGGTGCTTTGCTATCTGTGTGACGGGATGGATATCCACTGGCATAACTGTAACGGCTGTCATAGCGTATAGATATCAAATATGTTAATGGTGCGTTCCTATCTAGTGACGAGGTCTAATGCCACATGCATAAGTTTACCAGTTATCTTACCCTTCAAATTGGAATAGAACAGTGATAAGCACTGACGCTATTGCGGTAAGAATAAGTAACGCGGTGATACCAGACCCGGGCGAGACAATGCAGAACTCCACCACTTAGTAGGCATGATTGCAGTGATACGCATAGCCATCATTCACCTTTTACGAACCGCCTGGCAGAACGGCATATTGTTTATTTTTCAGAGGTCCTGGAACAACATGGAAATGATATAAAAACTCCGTGAATAGTGTCTATTAGATACTTACCACGACTGAGTCGTCGGTTGACCAGAGGAGTGGTGATCACGAATTAAAGCTTTATTTCGTGTAGGCATGGAAATTATTGTTAAATTAGGTTAAATGTTATTTTGTTAAAGTTAATTAATACTTAACAGCTATTTATTTATGTTATATTATATCAGTAGCCTACAAAAAAAGGTCCTCTGGAATAGCTTTTAACAGTTATTATTACCATAAATTAAGGTAACGAGCAAAACAAACTCTCTTAAATATTTTTAATGATATTATTATACTATATCAAGTTATTGGTAGCTTTAGTGATGCATAAAATTTTAACAGTGTTTGCTAATATAAATAACAGTTGTTAATTGTTAAAAAAATTACTTCGAAATTTAATATGTTAACTGTTAAATGACCCATGCCTGATTTCGTGGTGGTGATAATATTTAGGGTTTGTTTCTTGTAATAACTGGGGCCGACAGCTTAACTTAGATATCTGAGGCACTGGAGTATTAATCCACTACCAGATTTCTAGGCGCTACTGAGATTTTGGATTTCAAAGAAAAATCTCAAAAACTTAACATTTTTGCACGACTCGGGGTTCCGGGACCTCGTGATTAGAGCCAAATACGCTTCCGCTTCCTGGTGGTCTACCAGGGTTAGCTAGTAATATTATTATACTAGGTGTGCCTGCGACTTCGTCTGCGTGATAAAAATCCATACTATTATTATAAATGCGAAAGTCTGTCTGTTACGCTTGCACGGCTAAACCGCTGGACGGATTTTCATGACATTTGGCATGGAAGTAGTTGAAGAGCCGGGGTCAAACATAGGCTAATTTTTTTTCAAAAATCAACCCTTAAAGGGTTGAAATAGGGGATGAAATTTGTATGAAAATCTATCTTGACGACATGCTAATCTACTCGCGGGCGAAGCTGCGCAGGTCAGCTAACATAAAATAAATGTAGCCTAAGATACTCTTTATTACGGTAGCTATCTGCCAGTGAAAGTTCTGAGTGAAATTAGCCGAATTAAAACAGACAAACCCGTGAAACAGCTTTGCTGTGTTTCGGAGAGAAGGGCAAGACAGGCAGTGTAATTACTGGCACCGAGACTTAACACCTTATGTCTCAGGATAGGCAACACACGAATGGAATACCTGGGCTAGTTCCAGCCCAGGTATCTCATTTTTGTTCATTGGCGACGTCGACCACTTACCATCAGGTGGCACGATTGCCACTTTGCCTATCTCAATAATATAAAAAAAATATGCACCATATATACGGACTGACTGGTGAGTAACATTCGATACTTTTGGAGAGAACTCGATACTCGATTCTCGTTAAAATGAAATAATAAAATTAGAGGCTTAATTTTTGACCAATATTTCTTTAAAAATAAGCGAAATGTGGATATTATACTCTCTAAGTACTCCGCGCTGTTTGTTTACTTACTACCTACTGTACTTACCTATGTATTCTGTATTGATAGACTGCGCGACACGCGCGTCCGCGCGGTGTCCAAGCATGACGCAGGTAAATATAGGATTCTCGGTGTACTGTTTACTAAATTTACTAAAAAGTATTTTATTTATTTGTACCGATTATATATATTGATATTACTATCATATTATACTATTATCATATTAGTATAATTAATTAAAAAATAAATATTATACTAATATGATATTAGTAAAGTAAAGTAAAGTAAAAAATAAATATTATACTAATATGATATTAGTATAATATGATAGTAATGATTATACTAATATGATATTAGTATAATATGATAGTACAGATTGACATTACGTTTCAGTATGTACGAGGAACTTGGTACGAAATAGCGAGATATGATAATTATGACGTACAAAAAGATGGAGATTGTATCACATACACTTTTATCCCAAGTACGTCGCCAATTCATAACGTTACTATTCGTATGGTTCAAGATAATAAAGTCAAAATTTTGAACTCCCAACTGTATGAAACTGAAGAACCTGGCAAAGTAGTATTTCATTCTGACGTATCCAGTAAGTGAACATATTAAATCTCCTCTTTTATATTATATATATATATATATATATATATATATATATATATATATATATATATATATATATATATATATATATATATATATATATATATATATATATCAGCCAATCTGTACATTTCGCTTCGTTTTTAGACATTATAAGCATGGCATAAAAAAATCACAAAAGCTATATAACTAAGATCTTAAAGACAATAATTCTGTTGATTATCAAGAGTAAAAAGTCTTAAAGAACAAGAAAATTCTTAGGCTTAAAGGCTTACTAATATATTTCCCTATGGAACTTATACAAATACAAGCCATATGCATCGAGTGAGCATCACGAAAACAATGTAGTTTAATGAATTTTAGGCTACTGATTATTACACGCCTTGGAACTTAAAGGGATGACAAATTATTCATTCCGTGACTTTTCCGTGAATTTTAACCAAAGTGATTAAATATTAGCAGGAATAGGTTCATCCTAGTCTAATTTAGTACGCCATAGCTTTTGAACTAGAATTTTCGCTTTAACAGTGCATGCGGACAGAAGTTCAAGGGGTTCCAATATTTTAAAAGTAGATGAAAATGTAGATATTTTGATACACACGGAATAGTATAAATAAAAGGAAACTGAATTTTGTCAGTGTGGGAGACCACCCAATGCCTAGAGTTTATAAGTCGCGTCTCTAATGATTAAATTTGAATTTTCAATTATAGAGGTTGGGTTGTTTGGATCGATAATTTCTTAGAAGAAAGCAACCTTTCATTACTTCATCTGAGATTGAGCGCATTGATAATATTTTAAAATTTATTTTAAACTTTTATTTACAGACACCCCTTATGTGATAACGAACGTCTTGGCAACAGACAATGAGAGCTACTACATATTCTATAATTGCTTTATAAACAACAAAAACCAAGCACAAGGTAAAACCACATCAACATGTTCTAAAACTATAGTTTTTAGGATTGTTTAGTCAACATGGAGACGATAATTCTGCCAGAACTGACATCCATTGTTTGTCTCGACGCGGTTAAACACTCATTCCAGATTATTTAACGTTGGAATCATACTTATATTTTTTTTTACTACTCAATCGACGGGACTCGAGTTCGATCCCCGACGGGGACAAGCATTTATGTGATGAGCATATATGTTTGTATTTCCGGGTTTGGGTTATATATTCTAGTATTTATATATGTATTTCTATGTATTAGTATCGTTAACTAACACCAATAAATACTTTGGGGTTAGATTAGTAAGTGTAATTTGTCCCGTTAATATTATTATTACTATTTTCTGGAACCACCGCCTTACCTATTCCTGCCGCAATAGCGTCAGTGCTTGTCGCTGTCGTGTTCCGGTTTAGAGGGTAAGGTAGCCGGTAAACTTATGCATGTGGCATTAGACCTCGCCATAAGACAGCAACGCACCATTAACATCTTTGGTGTCTATAGGCGATGGTTGACTCTTTCCATCAGGAGACCCATCTGCTTGTTTGCTATCTTATAAAAAAAACAAGTGTTAAATTAGTAGGTAATGTCAGCAAAAAAATATTTGTTCAAAAAACAAATAACGTTTTAATAATATTATTTTAATCAATAAAAAATAGTAAAAACCATCAGTCTAGCTGTTCATCTATGTATTATATAAAAAAGTCGTGTTATTTACATCACTTATGTTTTGATGATGTTTTGTGGGTTTGGGCTGTCTTTGTCCAGAATAGGCTAAAAAGTATTAAAATATAACATTCATCAATAAAAACAGTAAAATATATCAGTCTAGCCGTTTATCTATATCCACTCACATATACAGCGCCACTTTCGCATTTTTGGAACGAAGTTCCTTACGGCAGGCTTGGAGGGGATAGGGATTTTGCTGCGCGACCGAATTGAAAAAAATGTGATAGTAAAACCGTAAGAAAAATGCGTGGAATAAAAGCGTTAAATGAGACGTGCGCAGGCGCGATAGTCGCGTTCACAAGCGAGTAGTGCCGTTTAGCCGAAGGAAGTTCGTTCCTACCTGGTGTCCCGCGACACCACATCATTTTATTTTTTCTATAAATCACGGACCATACGCGCACAGGTTCCGAGTCCATTCCGGTGGACCGTGGCCACAAAAAATGTTTTATGAGTTGTTTGGATTGAATCTGATAATGCAAAGCGTATATTTTTTAAGAGGTCTTAAGCACTTCAATACACTGGTATGAGAATTGTTTAATTTAAATGGTTTAAACTACAAAATAATCCAGGTGTAACACGACACTTTGAGAAAAATATGCCTACTTGTTAGTCAAGGATTTTTAATACAAAAAGTAAATCGATCACCAAATATTTTTATATTTTTTTAACTAATTGTTAAACTTATATATACGGAAAAAACAAACAACATATACTATGGTAAAAAATATTTATTTACATAAATATTAATTTAAATTATTAAATATTAATTTAAATTAAATTATTTACATAAATATTAATGTTCTATTTTTTCATAACATTTTTTCGTAATTTATTTATTTAATTATTACTTTTTCAATTTTACAGCTACGTTGATTTTTTTAAATATTGTTTAGGATATTTCATAGTCACATCATATATTTTTTGAGATTATAAATATCAACACTAAAATTTACGAAAATAAATAAAAATAGGTACTATCATATCCAAAGCACTGGTACCATCAATTTAGTCGTTATGGGAAGATATGTTTTATTAATTGATATTTACAGTTTTTTGATTAAATTATTATCTAAACTGTTAGATTTTGAACTAATATTGATTATAATTAAGGTTTACTGTTGATTAATCCCCAAAAACATTTTTAAATTAACCTGCATCATAAACTGCAACCAACACATCGACACGTCCCAAGAACAAAATCGTATCTGCCAAACCACCAAATTACAATATATTTGTTTGTGGGAGTACATTGTACATAAGATGATGTTCACTTGAGCATTTCCAAAAACAAAAGACCAATAACTATAAGAAATATATTGTCTTTTGGCGTTATGCGTGTTTAATGCGAATTTTATTATAAAACCAATTTGACGAAATTCTCTTCATACGACTTTGTTCTTGGGACGTGTCGACATACCACACAGCACAAATTAAAATGGCAGACTAATTTCTTTTATTTTTCCCAAAGCGTCCTTGAAAAAAGAGTGCCAATTTGATGTTATTTTGTGCGATGTTTCGTTCGAAAACGATGAAATACCATAGAGTATTGTATTAAAACGGGTAAATAGTAAAAAAAATGTTTTTTTTTTGGATAAAAACTCTAGAAGTTGGCATTGGTTCCTTTAAAAACCATAGCGCGTTAACGGCTTTTTAGTGGTGTCATTAGTTAACAAAGTGTTCTGAGCGGATATATACAGGGTATAACAAAAATAAGCACTAATACTGAAGGAGCGTTCAGGATGTGTGGTTAGCTCTTTAATTATACATTTTTAATAAATAAAAACTATGAAATTTCTGAGAAAATGAATGTCAAAGTTTTTTTTCAAAATGATCTGTGGCAGCCCTGAAGTATAGCACGCAGTAACGTACGCGCACGGTTTACGCAGCTATGAAAGGTCACAATCATATGATAGATGTCAATGAACTGCTAGACGCACAACAAAGTACTAATTACTTGACAGAGTAAATAATGTAGATATTATTTAAAGAGTTTTTTTATATTTTTTTCTACCAGGACTGATGTTGGAATAAACCCATGAGGGTCCTTAGTTTGATTACCAGGCTGGACAATTTGATTCATAGGTAACTTAACTGGGTTTTGATAGCCATAATTATTACATTATGTTAAAAAAAACACTGTCCGACTATTGGTGTCACTCGATAGCATATTACGATCATATTAAAATAATTATTAATTACTATACTCATATTCAATAAAAAAAATCTCATAAAATTTTATTAATCGTAAATACCTACCTAGTAGTCTCATACCTAGTTTACGTAAGGCAAACCTGCGGCTATTAGGCATTTCATGCAGGAAAATCTCCCGCCTGGCAACAAAATTATATCAGCTGTGTACCTAAAATTTATTGTGACCTGGATTATTATTTCTAACTCTGAGTGAAACTATTAGTTTGGTACATACATTCTAAAACAATCGTGGCAAATAATCCAATATAACTAATTAAGGTATCTTTTTGTTATGAAAACACATTACATAAATTACTTCATCACACAATATCCACCTTCAAAGTCAACTATTCACATGTGTTTTCAGTGTAGGTACCTAAATCTATTCCGTGATTCATAGGCATTTTACAATGTATTATCTGGCATGGTTTCAACTTACAAACTGTTTTAATGGCATAATACTTACCTCTAGTACCTACCCTGTTTGCTTCTAACTTCACATAACAAGGTGTCTAAATAGGTAATTAGTTTTTGAGCAGGTAAATCATAGCTATTATCACTTTTTTTACACACAATTCTAAAAACTTAGTAAAACTTTCTCGTTGATAACACGACACTTCGCAAAATAAATATGCATTATCATTAAGAATTAAGACACAACACAACCTTTTATAAGCATTTTTGACAAATAAACCTACGCATTGATTAGCCTAGAAGTCCTTTGATTTGAAGTATTACCGACATCGCGCTAGGCGTCTCAACGCGGCCAACCAACTTAAGGCCTTGCTCACACACACTACTGAATATTTTCCGCGGGAATTTTAATTGCGCAAATTAATTTTCGTTACATATGAAATTTGACATGGCTAGCACTGCTAAAAAAATGTCAAGAATCGGAATGTTCCCGGTGAGTTGATAGGCTCGTTTGTCACTATCACTACATGGCTGATGGAACTTAGTACCTACCTAAAGTTTGTTTTAGGTGCGCCTCTTCTTACGTTTTTTTTATGTTATTGAGATAGGCAAACTAGCAGACGTGCCACCTGATGGTAAGTGGTCGACGTCGCTAATGAACAAAAATGGGATACCTGGGCTGGAACTAGCCCAGGTATTCCATTCATGTGTTAGAGACATAAGATGTTAAGATCCTGAGACATAAGATATTAAGTCTCGGTGCCAGTAATTACAGTGCCTGTCTTGCCCTTCTCTCCGAAACACAGCAAAGCTGTTTCACGGGAGAAATTGGCAAGACCTTTCTAAGTAGTAGTTATTTCAGGAAAAAGATAATTTTTGACTACGTTTTTTTGATTACATTTTAGATCAAAGATTTTATAAAATACTAGCCGTTGCTCGCGGCTTCGCACGCGTGGTTAGAGTTTTTTGTGAATGTCAAAAATAAACCACGCAAGCGAAACCAACGAAAACTATTGCTAATTTTAGCGATTGCCGGGATTACATATCAACCTGTTCATTCATTCAGAAAAATTAATCTTTTTCATCAAAATATTGTTTATCATACTGGAAATGAAAAAGTATTAAGTTAACTTTAAAGCCGCCGCCGGTCGTTTGTACAGGCCTTTAGAACTTACACGTGTTTTGCGGCTTATACAAAGTGCAACGAAACGCTTTGATTGGCGAAAAGACCACTTTCGGAAAGAGACAAGACACTCCCTTTTTTCTGCCATTTTGTTTTTATGTAAAATCATACTAATATGTAGTTCCGTATAGTTTTAGTCAACATTTTTGTCACTTTTATGATAAGAGTGATGCCGGTTTAGGCGTTTCTTCGTAAGGTACTGGGTTCGATTCTCAGTTCGCCTGGTAGAATGGAGGTAATTCTTCTTAAGGCACTCAAACTAACACGGGAAATGATTTTTTTTTATTTATGGTGCAAGGGGTCCCACCACCACCTTCGGGACCCAAGACAACCTGACTGCTGTACAATGAAAGAGGTCCTGGCACCGGCTTCCTCCAGAGAGGTTCGGAGGTTAGACGACAGTCGCTACGGCAAACTCAAACTCGTTCCTAGCGCAAGCGTGGAGAATAACCGGAATAAACTCTAAGATGAAGAAGATTATTTTTAAATTTGTTTCACTGAACCCTAATTAGTTCGGAAAAGTACCTAGATAATTGTAAAGGAATTTTTATTTTTTTATTCAGTTGCCGTTTGTCTTTGGAGAGCGTAACTATTGCTATTATTGCCGATTTTTTATGAATCTTACTTAATACCCATTGATTGGAAATCGCGATTTTAAAAATGCCACGTAGAAATAATAATGACCGTCACCTTTACACTAATAGTGAATTTTACGAAATGATGCTATGTGTTGGTGCTGTTAGGAATGGTAGCATTAATGAAGCGAGGGAGATTTACCGACAACGGTTTATTGATGGAAGGCCACCAGCAGAGCAACGTCATTTACCTCCGTACTCAGTATTCCGTAACATGTGTTTACGACTTCAGCGTACTGGTTCCTTCCACCGCGAACGAAACGTTGGACGTCCTAATTCAAGAGTAGGTACTGCTATTGAGACTCGAATTCTAAATCATTTTGACGAGAATCCTCGGACCAGCACACGCCGATGCAGTGCTACGTTAAATGTAAACCATATGGTGGTGTGGCGTACTCTGCAGGATGATGGACGACATCCCTACCATTTTTCAAGGACTCAGGAGATAGGACTTGCAGACCATATGCCCAGAATGGACTTTTGTAGGTGGTACCAGAACCGTGCTGAAGCAAATCCCGAATTTGCTTTTAATATTTTATGGACAGATGAGGCTTCTTTCACAAGAAATGGTGTGCTCAATTTGCACAACGAGCATGTGTGGGCACATAATAACCCGCATGCCTCGAGTGAAAGTAGCTTTCAGCACCAGTGGAGAATTAATGTCTGGGCAGGCATCGTTGGGGACTATGTTTTGGGGCCGACTATTTTACCTCAGGGTCTTAACGCTCAAAGGTACCTACAACACCTGAGAGAGGATTTAGAAGAACATCTGGAAAATCTTCCACTGAATGTATACCGTAATATAATTTTTCAGCACGATGGAGCACCCGCTCACTTTGCACGCCCTGTGCGTGATTATTTAAACGATCGATTTGCAGAGTGGATAGGTCGAAGTGGCCCGGTGCCTTGGCCACCTCGTTCTCCAGATCTCACGTGCCTAGACTACTTTTTATGGGGTTATGTGAAAAATAAAGTTTACTCTGTGGAATGTCATACACGTGAAGAGATGGAAGGTAAAATTAATGCAGCATTTAGGTCCATAACCCCACATATGTTGCATAATGTAAGGTTATCAATGTTACGCAGAACTGCTCTTTGCATTGAGAAGGGTGGTGGTCATTTTGAACCTTACTTATAAATTAATTTGAAGACAGTGTTGTTTTATTATTGCCTGTAAATAGTGAATTTGGATTAATGTATAATAATTTATCAGTGACGAAAGTGATATGTAAAAAATTGCTTATTAAATGTGTGTAAGTACAAGTACGCGGTATTCTTCATGTCTATGTGTGCGTCACGCTATTCATTCAACGTGTTGCTGACGTCACATCACTTCCATCTTCAAGGTAGGGGTGTGAAAATAAACTTTAATTTCTTATTTTACTAAATTTATATGAAACAAAAAATGTGTGCCTTTTGGTATAATATTTTACCAGGTGTTTGTTTAGTTCATGTACACGTATACCCTTGAAAGTTAGTGCTTATTTTTGTTATACCCTGTATATTTATATATAAAAGTCGTGTTAGTTATTTTTCACCTTATTTTAATACATGCTAACATGATCTGATGGAAATCTAATAAAAATATACCAATTAGAATGAAAAGAAAAAAAAAGAAAAGAACCAATTAGAAAGAAAAAGAAGAATCTTCGTTAGAATTTTTTTGCACACCTTTCTCATCACTTATAAAGTTTTTGCAAAATGCGGAGTAATGTCATGCCGATAGTCCTATTCTTAGTTGGAACGCATAGTACTTTGCAAATTTCCGTGAACTTTTACGTGTACCCTTGCAATGCCACTTAAAGGGAAAACAAAAAAAAGTGCTATGAGAAATGGAACAAACCGTAGGCCTGAAAATAAAGATGACCCAAGCGGCATAGTTGTACACCCTCGTCCACCACACTTTACATCACGATAGTAGCAAGCACAGAAGTACACAATAACGCTCTTAACGCACGTTTTACTTCGCAGCCAAAGCATCTTCAGGAGACACGAACACTACTTCGCTCAACGAGGACCGAAGTAAAACTAATACCGGCTATTAGTTGAGTACGTTGAGTGAAGTAGTGTGACGTTGTTTAATATGTAGTTAAATAATACTTATGTTTTATACTTTGTAAATTCACTTGCCACTACAAAGCTTACACAGCGTGGTTCACTTTGATAAATTTAGATTATTTTATAATAAACAATTCGGTTTTACGAAGGGTCGCTCAACCATAGATATTGGTGTTGAATTACTCAAAAACGTTTATTAAGCCTGGGAAAATTCGCAGGATGCCCTTGGAGTGTTCTGCGATTTGTCTAAGGCATTTGACTGTGTTGATCATAACATTTTAATTAGGAAATTACACCATTATGGAGTTCGAAATAAAGCTCTCGATCTTCTGGTTTCTTACTTAAATGAAAGAATTCAGAGGGTTGATATTAATGGTAAAATGTCTCCTGGTGCTGTTGTAACCATGGGTGTCACACATGACTTGCCTTAATACGTGGGGGATAAGCATGGAATCGTACTGTTTGCGGATGCGGATTGCGGATTACTTCACTTTTATTCAAAGTGAAAAGACGAATTGGTAAGTATGACGGAGTAAATAATGCGATTTCAAAAGTTATACACTGGTTCAGTACGAACAAGCTTTTATTGAATGGTAACAAAACTAAGTGTGTTAAATTTTCATTGCCAAATGTAAAGCATGTAGATACCAGCGTACAACTGGATGGAAACAACCTGGATCTGGTGGATACCACTGTTATTACTTTAGATAAGAAATTACAATGGGGACCGCACATTAATAATTTAACAAATAGACTTAGTTCGGCAGCTTATGCAGTTAAAAAAATGAGACAATTAATTGATGTCGACACAGTAAGAATTGTATACTTTAGTTACTTCCACAGCATTATGTCATATGGAATTCTTTTCTGGGGAAATTCTGCTGAAATAAATACTATATTTGTATTGCAGAAAAGAGCTTTAAGGGCAATTTACAATCTTAGCCCGAGGGTTTTCCTGGGAGAAAAATTCAAAGAAATCAATATTCTAACTGTTATATCCCAATATATATTTGAGAACTTGATGTACGTTCGTAAAAAAAATTTGCTTTTTTAAAAAAATGGTGACGTAAACTCAATACAAGGAACAAAAACAATCTTGTTGTGCATGCATCTCGTCTCCACAGAACAAGTAACTCTTTGATGGGGCAATGTATACGCTTTTATAATAAACTTCCCGAAACTATAAGAGATCTACCAGTCAATAAATTTAGAAAATGTGTTAAAACAAAACTGTGTGAAAAAGCATATTATAAAATCTCAGATTATTTACAAAAAAGCCTGGAATTAATTCCTCATACCGATCTCATATATATATTTTTTTAATATTGTGATATTGTAAAAAAAATAAATGATATGAAAAAAAGACAAGCCCGCTGAGTTTCTTCCCCCGGATCTTCTCAGTGTGTGGCCGCGTTTCCGATCCGGTAGTAGTTTTTAAAAACATATTTTGACGTGTCAAAATAACAAAGTTTTATTGAATAAAGTATTCTGATTTCTGATTTCTGGTCCATAGATGGCACTGTTCACTTTGAATTCGCGGTATTATGTAACCCTTAGCAGTTAAGATAAAATTATTTATCTTTGAATATGCAGTTGATAAATATAGTGCAGTGCAATTCAATCAAACAGACGCACTCGGTGAGTAATGCACTCACCTTTGATACTTAGCGCTTTAAATTAATCTTCCATTAAAATGTTAAAACAGTGCTGCAAGCATGAAACCACGACCTCATCGCTTCATACATTCCTAATTTGTATAGAAAAAATAAATATGCTATACTGTAAATTTATTTGAGCTGTTATGTTTACTTTAAAATAAATCATACCACTAAACTATACTAATCATGCTTTGATTTTTAAAATAGTATTTTGCCACTAAAATTAAATTAAATAAAATAAACATCTCACATATTATTTGATAAAAGAAAGGCAACTACATTGAGTGTGAGTTTTTCTTTTCGCATTCGCACTCTGAGTCCTAAGTGTGAGTTTTTCTTTTCGCATTTGATCGTGAGCGCGTTTGGAGTTTACTAGGAATTTGTATGTGATTTGTACAGCGCCATCTAGTAGTAAACGTGAGAAACCAGTTTACCACTGCGCTGTACAAATCACATACAAATTTCTAGTAAACTCGAAACGCGCTCACGATCGAATGCGAAAAGAAAAACTTACACTTAGCACTCAGCTGAGGTCTCTATACAGGTATATATGAGGTATTTATAAAGTACTTTGTGCATGAAGCGCATGACTTCGTAGCAATAGCTACATTTATATTGTAGTTCATTCTAGACCAGCGCTAATCTGTTGGGTAATTGAAACTTTATTTACAGTAAACATTTGAGCACTTTTGCAACTTTCCCCTTATAAAGTTTGTCTACATATTTACCTTTACTTCATCAACCTGATATTTTATTGATTTTTTGTTAATTTTCAGAATACGCATGGATTGTATCCAAGACTCCCACTTTAACGCCCGAACTGAAGTATGCCATACATACGTACGTTCATGAGATTCAAATTCTTAATTGGAGGAAGTTTGTGTGGGACCATTTTACACATGATGATTGTAAAACTGACAAGTATTGAAGAATTATACTGAACTTAATTTGTCATTCGTGAGTTTTATTATAAGCTTTCACTTGTACCTGTTTTGCTGTTCGGTAAAACTATGATGTATTAAATCTAGAGACAACACTTTTAATACCTGCTGAAAGAACACGGGCAAGACTTCATACATCGTTATTTTTAGTTAATATCTTAAAGTTTAATATATTCCTTAAGATTCTATATCAACTCCTTAACTTGTCCGCATTTAATAAAGATTTTTTAACTTGGGGAATAGTAGCTAAATAAAGTTGGAATTTAGATAAGGCTAACGTAAACAATCAGTTCTCTCTTTAGTAGTCTGTGGTTAGGTATTTATCAAGGAACTTATATACGATAACTGGAATTACTACGAAGCAATATTTGAAAAATAAAAATGTACTTTATTTCGTTACTCATAAAGTTGACATTTGTTTCTTACTTAACAGAGGGGAAAAACGTTCTGAGCAAGACAACGACATGAGTGGATGTTGTCCCTTTCTTGCAATTGCCAGTGTAAATAAAACTTTCGAATGGTAGATTTTTATATATTCGTTAATCGTTAAATCCCTTTTATTCATACACGTCGATAGATACATTAGCATAAAATGTATTGTAATTAACATAGTGAGTTCTAAAATGTGCTTATTTTAATTATTATGTAATTACTTATGCAATGCAAAAACTGTTTCGCAAATTAGTAGAATTACTTAGTAGTAATTTGCAAACTACGCATGGCCACAGTTATATATGGCGATTGGCGCTTTATCAAGGAACTTATATACGATAACTGGAATTACTACAAAGCAATATTTGAAAAATAAAAATGTACTTTATTTCGATCCTAATAAAGTTGACATTTGTTTCTTACATAACAGAGGGGAAAAACGTTCTGAGCAAGACAACGACATGAGTGGATGTTGTCCCTTTCTTGCAATTGCCAGTGTAAATAAAACTTTCGGATGGTAGATTTTTATATATCCGTTAATCGTCAAATCCCTTTTATTCAGACACGTCGATAGATACATTAGCATAAAATGTATTGTAATTAACAAAGTGAGTTCTAAAATGTGCTTATTTTAATTATTACGTAATTAATTATGCAATGCAAAAACTGTTTCTCAAATTAGTAGAATTACTTAGTAGTAATTTGCAAACTACGCATGGCCACACTTATATGTATGGCGATTGGCGCTTTATTTAGTAGAAAGAGACACACTCCACTCATGTCGTGGTACTCTTCGGAACAATTTTGAAGCGCGTGTAAGCATTCCGGGTAGAATATAACTTCCTTGGTATTTATCTTGTCATTGGGTGTCTTTAGTACAGCTGCTAATCTCAGAAATCTAAGTTAGATTGACATACTTCTGAGCTAAGATTTTGCAAAAATACTTTATAGGTACTTAAAAGAACAAAAAATAAATTAGCATTAACTATTCTTTAATACAAAAAGAGGGAGAATGTTTATTTGATACTTGTAATAAAAATTATTATATATAAACTTATTACTGTTTTAATGAAAATGTAATTAAAGTTATATAAAATGGTAACACTTAATATGATGATAGAATTCAATCAAATTATAGTCTCAATTATTTTTAAATGATTGTGCCTAGCGATATATTTTATTTAATTGATTTAAAAATCGTAGAAAATTATTCTAGTTTATCTAATACTAGCTGTTGCCAGAGACTTCGTCCGCGCGGACTTCGTTTACTCTGCACAGCCCCTCCCCCCTATGTGATAGCGTGATAATATGTAGCCTATATGTTGACCCGACCTATTAGTTATATTCATGGAAAATTTGAAGTAAATCGATGCAGAACTTTTTGAGTTTACCCCGGGTATAATTTCGATCAGTTTTGACTTTCCTACGATTTTATTATATGTATAGATTCGTCTCTCCAAAAGACACGCAAGGGTTGTACAAAATTAAAATGACCTGTGTTCTTTCTAAGTTGGGTGATTGACTCTTCCTAATGGATGGGTCGATAATCATCGACAAAAAATATTTTCTTAGCATGGGGATGGCATTATTCGTAAGGTAGGTACCTTACAAAAAAAGAAAATTTTTCAAAACATAATAATTATTTTACTTATCAACACGGGGGAAACCTTCAATAATAAATCTTAATGTGCACTAGGATGGATCAACATTTTTTTTAAAATTTTTTTAGCATGTGGGTAGAAATTGTTCTTCATAAAAAAAGATTTTTTTTCCAAAATATGTATTTTTTATACTCAATATCTAGTGGTAGGTAGGTAGGTAGGTAAGTTTTTTAATTAATATTTAATCAAATGGAGTAGTTCTAACAAATAAAACTTTTTTGATTAATAATCGTTGAAATCACCTAAAAATCGTTGAATATGGTTTGTTTTTAATCCACTTTATTTTAATACAAAAAAATAAAAATAATGTTTTTAATTTTTTACTTTAATTGTATTAAAATGAAATTAGATTTAAAAAATCATATTCAACAATTTTAGATGTTTTTTTTCGATTTTTACCAAAAAAATTTTTTTTGTAACTACATTTGATTAATTAATTATTTATTTAAAAAACGAGTATGCTACCAAAAGATATTAAGCATAAAAAATATATATATTTTGAAAAGTTTTCTTTTTTTATAAAGCACAAATCTACCCACATTTTTTTTAACTATCGATAGGTAAGCGCTTGACCTCGATCTCGCCTGATGGTAAGTAGGTAAAAAAATAATTTAAAAAAAATGTTGACCCACCTTAGTGATCACATTAAGATTTATCGTGGAAGGTTTTCCCCCGTATTGGTTCCGGACTCCTTTGACGAATAGACCAACTGCCGTTCTGCCAGGCAGGTCATAAAAGGCGACCGAGAGGCGATGACCGATATACGTTTAACTACCATCATGACGATTAAATTACAGAGTCCCGCAACGTCTTGCCCGGGTAGTTGGTATACGGATATCCCGTCACATAGATAGCAACGCACCATTAACCTTTGGTGGCGATGGTTTATTCTTTCCATCTCTCTCTTTCCTTCTGGAGAGCTATGTGATTGTTTGCTATCTTATGATATAAAAAAGAGCCCTTAACATATTTATCTTAAGATTAATTCCTACCTCATGTGCGTCACTTGCAAAGTAACACAAATTGACATGATGATATTAGAGTGCAAATCCTGCAGCTTCTGGTCCATATCACTGCAATATCACAAAAGTACAAGCCGCAAAAGATTTAGCCGTATCGCAAAAATCCGCCTTTATTGCTTTCATTCTTTATACAGGGTTATTTTAAATGTTTTTTTTATAAGATAGCAAACAAGCAGATGGGTCTCCTGATGGAAAAGTCAACCATCGCCTTTAGACACCTAAGGTGTTAATGGTGCGTTGCTATCTTGTGGCGAGGTCTAATGCCACATGCATAAGTTTACCGGCTACCTTATCCTCCAAACCGGAACACGACAGCGACAAGCACTGACGCTATTGCGGCAAGAATAGGCAAGGCGGTGGTACCAGACCCGGGAGAGACCATTCAGAACTCTACCACCTAGTACCGGTCTGGCCAAATTTAAAAATTACGAACTAAATATTGAATTGAAACTGCGTTTTGATTATTATTCTAAAATTATTAGAAGATAATATAAAAATATTGGTTTAAAAATATCCCATTTAATTTATGAATTCTGTACACCGAGTCTTGTGTATGAACTGTGTAATGCTGACAGTGTGTCATTTTACACTTACCTATAATTACGATAGTAACTATTATGTAATCTGTTGAAGTACATTTTTCCTGATCACTTTTTATTTGGTTGAAGGCACCACAATATTTTTATTCAAATATTGCGTAATTCAAATTATATACATGCGTTTTGTTTTTTGTGTCGTATAAAAATTAATTTTGAATTTTATAAATATTTTTTTTATTACATAAATCGAACACATTATCGATTCTGAACAGCCTCTGAAAATTTAGCCGGACCTTTAAAAGTAGACCTGTATAAACTGTTAGCTACACATGACGCGGCGGGGCCCATCGGGGCGTATTTTCTTTTAGGAGATTTTGGTGAATGCTATGTGACGGGTCAGGCCGTCTTGCTGCGCCTTGTCATCAGTGTGCTATGTCGAGCGGAATTGCGCGCACATGTTTCCCCCGTGTTGGTTCCGGGCTCCTCTGAAGAAAAAACCAACTGCCGTTCTGCCAGGCAGGTCGTAAAAGGTGACCGATTGGCTATGCGAGTCACCACCATCGTGGCTACTAGGTGGTAGAATTCTGCATTGTCTCGCCCGGGTCTGGTACCACCGCCTTACCTATTACTACCGCAATAGCGTCAGTGCTTGTCGCTATCGTGTTCCGGTTTGGAGGGTAACGTAGCCGGTAAACTTATGCATGTGGCATTAGAGCTCGCCACAACATAGCAACGCACGATTAACACCTTTGGCATCTATAGGCGATGGTTGACTCTTTCCATCAGGAGACCCATCTGCTTGTTTGCTACCTTATGATATAAAAAAAAAATGTTCCTTTATGTTTAAATTTGAACGCTTTTAAATATTTATTTAATAAAATCACAATAATTGTTATTATGTAAAACCGAATTTGAAAGCAATAATATATTATATAATCATATGTCATTATTTTTGCTGCAATATAGTGTCAATGTTTGTTACTGTCATATTCCGGTTTGAAAGGTGAGGTAGTTTATCGGCTAGGTAAACTGGTGCATGTGGCTCGGGTGGCAATTCGATAGGGCTCGGGTTCGATTCCTGACAGGGACAAACATTTGTGTGATGAGCATAGATGTTTGTATTTCTGGGTTTATTATGTATGTAATAGTGTTTATCTATGTATTTCCATGTGTTATAATCATTGACTAATACAAATAAGGCTACGTCTGTGTTTGAAGTATTGATTTTTAAAATCAGGTAATTATGGATGAAGAACGATTAATAACTTTACTTTAAGGCTACTCCACATTATGATAATCAACAAATGAGAATAACATTTGGAAAAAATATGAAAATGTGCTGCGTTACAATGCGCTCCGCCCCACTGCTACCCGTCCTAATGCTATGCTAACATTTTCCTTTTTGTTTTCGTTGTGTTTCGGCCCACCACAGCCTGTTGCGGCTCACCCTAGTGCTCTATCCTTAAAGGTTTATCTATACATATAATAAAATCGTAGGAAAGTCAAAATGTACATTGAATATTTTTTTTAAAAAATACTTGGGGCGTAATCCACAATCGATATCGAAGACAAAAATATAGTTTTTAAAATTTTTGTCTGTTTGTCTGTATGTACGTCCGGGGTAAACTCAAAAAGTACTACATAGATTTACTTCAAATTTTGTATGAATATTACTAGAGGTCGGGTCAACATATAGGCTACATATTATCACGCTGTCACCTATGGGGTGGGTAGTGCGGAGTAAATGAACTCCGCGCGGACGAAGTCGCTGGCAACAGCTAGTAGTCAAATAAAACTTTTTAATTTGACAAAGTGTTTTAAGAAAAACAACTTATATCTGTGATTAGTCTTTTATTAAGCATATTTTTACAATTAAATAATAATTCACTATATTAATAACAAATAAGGTTTTCATTTGTAATTATTAAACAACATCTCCCAGATTAATTCATTTTATCAAAATTATGGATATTTATTAAAATCAATAACAAACAGACATAATGTACATTTAAGATCGTAATAATTAAACTCAGTAAACTGCCCTGGAACCTTGCATCAGATATTCACCAAATTTAAATGGGATCAAACTAGAATTAAACGGTTTCAAAGAGAATTTTCTAAATTTATTATAAGTAATAGAGCTGGATCTTAACAAACGTAGATAACTTTTACTTGAAGTTTTAAAAACCCTTAAGGCGAGGCATTGCGACAAACAAGAAAAAACTGGTTTGTTAAATCACGTTTTTTGTATTGATTGTTAAATAATTTTTCAAAAATTACACGATATACCTGAAGCTATTATCTAAAGACTCATTATATGATAGAATGTTCTTTACTCGATCATATAAAATTCCGAAAACAGGCTAAAAAAATCTCTATAACAAATAATTTGTTAATAATATTTATAATCTTCCACATGATTTTTATATAGTGATATTAAATACAAAAAAGAATGTGCTAAATTTTAGTTCTCAGCTGATGTCCTATATTTATTTATATGAAAATTAACACGTTTCCCAGCGATTTCAGAACATACCGGCCACCCATTTTCTATAGAATTGACGCGCGTCGAAATACCTCGCCTTAAGACATTGCTGTAAATCATTGCATAATTATTGCATTAAAAAAGATTATCTTAAAAATAAGTTACTTTTACTTCACCTCTCCTGTAAGTGCAAATGATAAGTTGACAATGTTTTAAAACAATCAAACCGTTTTTAGCTCAACTGGGACACGCTGTATAAAATTACAAAAAAATTACAAAATGAGTCAAACAAAATGTATTATGATTTATGATTATTATAAAATTAAATAACAATTCTAAAACAAAATAACAATTATAAAGGTATTTCCAATTGGAAAACATTAGAATTAAACTACATTATATACAATTTAAAACTTTAAATTAATTATTTATATCAGATATGATATTATAAATTTTATTTTATTCACAAATCTTTTATTTATTTAGATAATAAATTATAAATATACTATACAATCATTTCATAGACTCAAACTTTATTAATCATAACATATCTATAACATAGTAATCTTTTATTTGATACATAAATTGTTTTTATTTATAAGATTTATAAGTATTGGCATGTAAAGTATTTTTGAATGCTATTTTTTATGTATATATTAATTATAAATGTATTTTAAACAACCTCTTCAAACAGTTTTGCTGAATATGCAGTAGATTTTTATATATTTCACGAATTAGACTGAATAGTCTGTTACTAGGAAAAAAAAATGATGTGGTGTCGCGGGACACCAGGTAGGAACGAACTTCCTTCGGCTAAACGGCACTACTCGCTCGTGTACGCGACTGTCGCGCCTGCGCACGTCTCATTTAACGCTTTTATTTCACGCATTTTTCTTACGGTTTTACTATCACATTTTTTTCAGTTCGCTCGCGCAGCAAAATCCCTATCCCCTCCAAGCCTGCCGTAAGGAACTTCGTTCCAATAAACACTTTAAACGGCTAAGTTACTATATTTGTTGACGTAAAATTCTTTAGGCGTGATTTCAGAGTAACTCAGGATTTTTTGGGACGGAAATAAAGATTGATGCAGTTTCCGTTATTCAAAAATAGAATAGTGTGAGTTTATGTGATTAATACACATTGTCTATAATTCCTGCAGGCCTACTCTTGAATACAATATAAATTTTAAACCAATATTGATAAAAACAATAAGTTTCGAATATTGTCAAAAAACGGTACTCTTGAAACTAATTCTGCCCACATTGATTCAATATAGTAACGACCTAATTATTGGAAATAGATGTCATCGTTACACGTCAAGCTAGTGTTACAAGTGGAAATTTTAAGTACCGTTTTAAACAAAATAACGAATAAAAGCAATAATGAGTAGTTCTAAAAAATATCGAAATCCGTGTCGCGCTGTCGCTGAATCCAGTAATTGAATATAGTTGTCCCAGTGTACGAAATACTTCAAAATTCATTAAATATTCATTTAAAATTGAAATCGGTTTTCAAGAGTAGCCCTACTGACATTAAAGAAACAAACTGTAAATGGCGGCCAGTCTAACGCTATCTCCCTCACATGTTCGCTCTGTTTAGACAAGCAATATCGTACTCAGTACAAAAAGCAGTTTCGATTAGTATTTAATCTATTTAGACTATTTATAAAATAAAAAGTATCTTAGTATCTTGACGCCTATATCCCTGAAGGGTTAGGCAGAGGTACAACAAGTGCACCCACGATTAGCCGAAGATACTTGGTCCCACAAATGTGATAGGTGGCAAGCCTATCGCCAACCGGGCAATTTCCAATCCCGGGCAACTTTGTGATTCTCAGAAAACTGAAAAAACGTTTTTTTTTTAATGTGCTCGACCCGGGAATCGAACCCGGGACCTCATGTGGTCAACGCCAACGCTGGACAACTAGACCACAGAGGCGATCACGAGAGGAGACCACTATTTGTAAAATGACGGTTCTTAAAATTACACAACTTTATTTGATTAAACAGCCGCTTGCTGAATTATATACTTTCAAATATTTTTTTTATATCATAAGACAGCAAACAAGCAGATGGGTCTCCTGATGGAAAGAGTCAACCATCGCCTATAGACACCAAAGGTGGTAATGGTACGTTTCTATCTTGTGGCGAAGTCTAATGCCACAGGCATAAGTTCACCGGCTACCTTACCCTCAAACCGGAACACGACAGTGACAAGCACTGACGCCATTGCGGCAGGAATAGTTAAGGCGGTGGTATCAGACCGGGGCGAGACTATACAGAACTCTAGCACCTAGTAGCCACGATGGTAGTGACTGGCACTGGCATGAAGACCTGCCCGGCAGAACGACAGTTGGTCTATTCTTCAAAAGAGCCCGGGACCAACGCGGAACACCTATAAATTCTGGCTGAGCACTCTGCTCACCCCCGCGAACTGTGAAGCTGTAGCGGCCCATAAGACCAGCAGTAATTAAAACATGAGAGAGTAATTAAGTAATTTTCAGTAACCACTTTTGACAAGATTTGCTGACGCTCCAATAAGCCACCGCCATTTACAAATCATTCCTTTATCTGCGCGGCTTATAACAAGTTTACATTGACATGAGTCGACTTAACTTTCAATTTTATTTTTTAAAACATTATCTATTTAATTATATTTGTGTTTTAGCACTCACCCCGTGCTTGGGAAAACTTGAATCGACGTAATCGATCACATAGCAAAGAAGAATTTCGCCACTTCGAACCTGTCGACACTAGTTCAGTTGGTAGAGCGTCCCAGATTGAGGGAACGTCATATTTTCGAACCCTACGTGTCGAAATGGCGAAATACGAAAAAACTTTTTCCGCGATATATATTGATAAAATTATTTACTATTGATAAAATATGAAAATGATTCAAAGTGAGAGTAGTAATAATGAAACTTAAAAGAATAAGTTTTAGTTACCGCGCGTAAAGATTACACGCGCACAATATTTTTTTTTATGACTAAGATCTTAAAATATTCAGCCCAATTTATCTTTATGTAAGTCATAGACAAGTAATATCCATTTATATTAACAGAGGATAGACCATGAAGTTGTATTATATCTGGAGGCAGCACTTCTAATACCTGCTTGAAACACAATTTTAAATACTGCTGCCATCTTCTGAAGTCTTAACCTTTCTTTCTAACACAGAATTGTATAAAAAGAGATGGAGAGACCTCATAGACAGAGATATAACGTAAATATATGTTTGAAGTGATTAATACAAGTGCTAGCTCCAGCTATACCTAATATTTCATGGGATAGACTCAGGAGCTACCTGACATTTAACTTGCAATGGTTTTCTTCTCTGCGGTTAAAGATGCTACAGGCCTAGAGGTATAATAATTAATAGAGTAAGTGAGCCAAGTAAATATGTCAAAGAGAGTTTGCTCGTTGCTCAAATGACGTCTAAATGACATTGTTTAGAGTATATTTCATTAGTTTTTACACTTACACCCTGTGGGATAAGTACTCCCAAAAATCCTATAACGCTCGCCGAGTCCAACATAATAATGCGTTTAATGTGCTGATGGGGCTACTTTGTTTTTGTAGCGCATTTGAAATGTTCGCGACAGCACGAGTCACGTGTTTTTATGCCAAAATGCGAAAAAGATATAGTACGTCTCTCTTGTTCTAATTAAGGGGAGCCTCCAACATTTTGAAGATGATCATTTGCAAATTAATATTGCAGATATTATGTAAGTCATTGCTATCCTGTTTCAAATGATTCACATGCACACACACAGCGATGATTCACAACACAACATTTTTAGCAATATGCCATGGGTTAAATATTTAGTTACGTTTTATAACGTATATGAGTCTGATCACTCATAACAAACGATTATTATTATTAAATATGCATTTCGTTTATAAAGTAGTTTCTTTCTTTATGTATTAAGAAAAAAAAACTAATTTGGTTTTCGTATTTTTTTAAGACGCATGTGCAGCAGAGAAATATAACCATGATAGCTTTAGCGCGTTAGTTATAGAAGAAACCAATCATTTACAATTACGTAATGCGCATGCGTTTGTAAATAGAAACAAGTATGCCAAACATACATACTTTCTCTTTCTATCATAGGGATATTTTCATTTACATACGCGCTTATGGCTCTCTTACTCTATCCATATATTATCTCTATGGCCACAGGACGCTGCTTGCCTATTGTATAATTCTTTACTCTAGTCATATAGTGATGTAACCTAAATATTTAACAATGTCGATATCGTTTAAAACCTTTAAATTTATTTCAAAAAAATCTGCTGCATTTTTAGTGAAATAGTTTAAACAAACAATTTGGTACGACTATACTTTAGATAATAAGAATAATAACAAAATATACCGAATTATGACGCGCAGATAACATTATAAATAATAAAAATGTACTTATTTGAATAGTTTAACATAAAATATATGTATATCATATTAATTTTATTTATTGTTATATAATAACAACTAACATAGTAAGATAATAACTATAATAAGATATGCTTTATAATAGCCATTTATATAAATTGCTGTGAACAAATACGACATAATATTTAATATTTTTTATAGAAGAGAAGGCGAACAGACAGAAGGCTTACCTGATGTTAAGTGATCTTCGCCACCCATATACAATGATACTACTAGAAGAGTTGCAGTTACATAAGTCCCTAAGTCATATTTGTTTGAAAAAATAATTTAATTTTTCCATAGTGGAGTAGTCCCCCTATTTGTGGATTTCCACCCGTTTATGATATTTCGCGTAAGAAAGAAGAGAGTTTTGATGAACAAAAGCTTCAGTCCAGACTCCTTTGAAGAATAGACCAACTGCCGTTCTGCCAGGCAGTTCATAAGAGGCAAACGGTTGGCTATATGAGTCACTTTCATCGTGGCTACCGGGGTTAGAGTGCTACATTGTCTCGCCCAGGTCTGGTAAGGTGGTGGACCTTACCTATTCCTACCGCAAAAGTGTCAGTGTCTTATACAGGTAAAATCAACACCTCGCCTTTCGGACAGAAACGCGTTATTAATATCTTATGATATAAAAAAATGCCCCTTCCGTATCCAACAATATTTTTTAAACTGTATATGCCATAATAAACATTTTATTGTGATAGAAACGAGATATCAGTTTTTCCTATTCGTCAAATCTCTCTTCGTCAAATATATATAGAAGCAAATATCCAATTTATAATTTAGGTAGTGTCGTAAATCGGTACTTTAGACATGCGCCTCGATGTAAAAAACTATTTAGGTCACGGAAAAGTGTGTGTAAAGTGTAAAGATAGAGTGCTATAAAATAAAGCCAATTAAAACCATAGGTTAATAATAACATCGTGCCACTTTTTGATCTAAATAGCTTAATATTTTAACACTGAAACAATTGCCTTTTAATAAGATATGTTTAATTATTGCTATTGATATAAAAAATCCAAGATACACAATCAGTGTGTCAAAAACGTCCTCCAAAAATGAGTGCACAATTTTAAATTGTGCACTTATTTCAAATAGAATCGCGTCGGCCGCGTTACTGTCAATTTTATTTATTTTCGTACATTGCTTTGTAAAAACAACTATAAGTCTTGCATTTAAGGTTGGATATGCAAAGACATATATTTTTGCCATATCTATAACTACTTAAAAGAAATTAGGGACACTTTTGAGTGTCAGTTTTGTTCGGGACTGTGCATCTAGGGTTTTTTTATATCAATGATTATTGCAATTCATTTATATAATAATAATAAGACATGTACAATAACGAAAGCTATTATTATTATTTTATCGAGTTGACTTTTTAATAAAAAAGTGAAGTTTAGAGGGTAAGGTTGCTATAATAAGTTCACGTTAAGAGTGCAGTGAGTCATCGTCGTCTGCTGGCCCATTAACCAATCAAATCACTCATATATAGAAAGTTACATTCACAGTGAGTTATCACTGTTTTGATTGGTTAATGCACCAACGGATAATGATGACTCATTGCATTTTTAACTTGAACGTACTGCAGTAAACTATTATATTGCATTTCAACCCACGCGTATGTTGTACTGGCTACCTTATCCCCCAAAATGAAATGTGATAGTGATTAAACACTGACGCTATTGCGGCAGGAATAGGCGAGGCAATACCGCCGTGTTGGTCCCGGCCTCCTTTGAAGAATAGGCCAACTGCCGTTCTGCCAGGCAGGTCGTAAAAGGCGACCGATTGGCTATCGAGTCACTACCATCGTGGCTACTAGGTGGTAGAGTTCTGCATTGTCTCGCCCGGGTCAGGTACCACCGCCTTACCTATTCCTGCCGCAATAGCGTCAGTGCTTGTCGCTGTCGTGTTCCGGTTTAGAGGGTAAGGTAGCCGGTAAACTTATGCACGTGGCATTAGACCTCGCCACAAGATAGCAACGCACCATTAACATCTTTGGTGTCTATAGGCGATGGTTCACTCTTTCCATCAGGAGACCCATCTGCTTGTTTGCTATCTTATGATATAAAAAAAAAAAACGAACTTGGGCAAGATGTTGCGGAACTCTACCACGTAGCAGATGGTAGAGACACGTTCGACCAATCATTTGCATTACAAACCGCCTTGCCTGCAAAAATGGCGATGATATGCAACGTAGCATTAACGTCTTTGGAGTTTCTTTATATTTTTTCTCATATCATAAGATAACAAAGAAGCAGATGGGTCTCGTGATGGAAAGAGTCAACCATCGCCAAGACACCAAAGATGTTAATAGTGCATTGCTATCTTGTGGCGAGGTCCAATGCCACATGCATAAGTTTACCGGTTACCTTACCCTCTAAACCGGAACACGACATGACAAGCACTGACGCTATTGCGGCAGGAATAGGTAAATCGGTGGTACCAGACCCAGACGAGACGATGCTGAAATCTACCACCTAGTAGCCACGATGGTAGTGACTCGTATTACCAATCGGTCGCCTTTTACGACCTGCCTGGCGTAACGACCATTGGCCTTTTCTTCAAAGGAGCTCGGGACCAACACGGGGAAAATCTAGACTGCCATCTGTTTGTTAGGTATTCTATGATATAAAACAATCTACACGTCATAATAATAATTGATAGCTTGAAACTTAACCGTTATTGCATTTCAACTAAAATTTAAAAATTAACATATTTGCACATCCCTATTCGTAACATAAAATAACTTATAATACCCACTTAATGTATGATACGTTATAATCTTTCATAACATTCATAACATTAGTAAAACTCATAAACAACAGCATAGAGCAGATATTTGAGTAAAAAATTAATATATCGATAAATTTAAAACCTATTCAATTAATGTTATTTAAATGTAAATGTTCACCAATAACGTTATAACGAATAAAATTAGAACCTAAATACGTATATATAGTGTATATTTGTAGGTACATATGTCATATATCCTATTTACTTGTATGCCATAACTCGGTATTTAAAAATATTTATTTATTATTAAATTATTCTTGCATGATAATAGAGTGATATATTTATTTATCTATTTACTTACTCATTTATTTTACGTTTTGTCTGCTAAATTACATAACTGATTTTCATAATAATAAATTCTGGTAGTAAATTCGTTTCTTTGTAATTTTATATAATAAATCTATTATATAGAAACTAGTTAGTTAAGTTCATTGATATAAAAAACCCAAGATACACAATCAGTATGTCAAAAACTTCCTCCAATTGTGCGCTCATTTCAGATAGAATCGCGTCACTGTCAATTTTATTTCTTTTCGTACATTGCTTTGTAAAAACAACTATAAGTCTTGCACTTAAGGTTGGATTTGCAAAGACATGTTTTTGCCATATATATAACTACTTAAAAGAAATTAGGGACACTTTTGAGTGTCAGTTTTGTTCGGGACTGTGCATCTAGATTTTTTATATCAATGGTTAAGTTCAACAATTCCGCCATCTACTTGTGATAACATTAAATTGAATTTCTTTAGAAAACTTCTATAAATTTGCACTCTTAACCCTATTTAATTTTTCAGCTTAATGTGCTTCTTTTACTTTCAAGCTCCTTTCTTGGCGTTAACATCATCCTCGAGAAATTGCTTAATAATGTTTACGCGATTTTTAATAATATTGTGCATTTAAGTATTAAAATTACCTAATAGCAATTATCACAAGTTCCATGTGATATCCTAAAATGACATCTTCTCATGCTCATTCGAGGCACGAAGGTGAAACTGACACTTGAATTTTCGAGGGAACCTCAAAAACCTGGGTTTTATAATAACTTGGTACGTACGTGCGTACGGAAGGGCGTACCAACCATACGTACGTACGTACGCACGTATGGTTGGTACGTCCCTGAGTTAGTTTACAAATAATTGAAACGCCAAAATCAAGTGTAAATAGTATATAACACTTTAATAAATAGCTGCTTTAAAATAATCACACAAATCTGTTGTATTTTTATTAATCTACATCATAATTTCTTATATGGCATACAAATAAATAGATATAATAATAATTAGGGGACCAACGAGAGACATGTGAAAATTAAACAGACAGGTCACAATATGTTTCATATTAACGCCATGTAAAAGCGATGGGTCTTCTGCAATCATATATCATATATATCTTTATCTAATATAAAAATTCAGAATTAAAATTTTAATATTTTTAACAGCTTTTAAAGTTTAAAAGCGTTATAAGTCCATCACTAAACAGGCATTAGGACGGGACGTCGACATACGGTCACTGTCGAAGCAGTCAGCAAAGAGTGCAATATTAGTTGCATTCTGAACCAACGATTTTAATAACGAATTACGACGTTTACTATCGAACGATAAACTAAACGAATCGATTGTATCGATTGTTTTTATCGGAAAACGTTATAAACGTAAGTACGATGATAAACGTAATCCGTTATTTAATCGTTTTTAAACATGCTTATTCCAAACCTTACATAAAATTAGTTTCGATCAATGCGTGTGATGACGCAAGATATGTAAGAAAATTCTATTCTAATAAATTTAAAAATAACTAGTTATTACTATGCGTGATATGCAATAATCAGAAAGTGAAGGAAGAATTATTTTATTATAAATTTAAAATATACTTCATCAAGATAGAGACTCCTTTGAAATATAGATTTTTTATTTTTTAATGAGGTAACTAGTGAGTCTCTGAGTCTGAAAAGTACATTTTAATACATAGCATTCTAACTTATTCTACTTAATGTTAAATTAAAGCAAATAATGTTATTGTATTAAGTATTACAAATTATATATTTGTTTTATATATGACAGTTGTTATTTGATAATTTGTTTAATGTATTTTAGAATTTTTAGAAGTAGCACTTTCTTCATCGATCTTTAATAATTATCATAAAAAATTCAAACAGTTTGCTCAATAGTAGCAGCGAAAATAATTTGCACCATTTCCCTTATTCTTTTAAAGACTTAGTACAAGTTTTGGCAGTTTTAATACTGATATATTTAGGGATATAAATGGTTATATGAATAACATTTACATTTTATCTAACATTAACCTTACATTAGCTTTGGTAACATTTTTTTAAAGACGTTGAAACATTACAGATAAGTATAAATCTGGTAAAAATAACAGCATAAATTTAACTGTCATAATATTTTTCGTGGTAAAATAGTTATTTTAGTGGTCAAAAATAACAACTGTCATGAATTTGACATTTCAAGATTAGAATTACCAATCTTCTTAAATCGATAAAAGTTGGCAATACCGTACAGCATTCCGAATTAAACGCTGGGTGGAAGCCCAACTACGGTGCAGATCATGCGTATGTCTTTTTATTAAATTAACATGCATATTAATATAAATTTTAGTAATAAATATGTTCATTGGAATAGAAATGATGTCATCATGGCTGAGATGATTAGTGCCTATATATTTAAAAAAAAGAACAATATGTTGTCAAATAGGCATCAGCGCATTGAAAAGTCGATAAACATATCGATAATTTACTAATCTATTAATCTTATTATTTTAATTTAGGGGTTAAACTTGAAAGTCTATCTATCTAATCAGGAGCAAATTTGATAACATTCTATACATAATTTTATACAATAAAATATTTTTACACTTAAAAGAAAACTTAACAATTGCATTTTCTATATAATATTATTAATGTATTTGGTGTTTATGTTTCTAAATTAATTACTGTCGAGGTTAATACGAGTAGCGTTTGTCAACTAGCATTTTTATTTTACGTCTAATTTATTAACTGCATCGAACCATACTTTCAAAACGCTGTAACCTCTATTCAGTAATATGAAATTGTCTTTTAGACTACCTACATGCCCGTTTATACTTTTCTAGGTACAAAACTCTGCAACGTAAGATTAATAACGTATAAGAAAATCGTGAGCAAAACAGATTTTGTATTTTCGTCTTGCGAGTAATTCTTTATGAAATATAAAAAGGTATAAATATTTTATAATTGCTTTATTGTTTTCATTTCTCTAGGTGTTAAATTAATTTTAAAAACCTAGCCAAATATTGATATAATATTTATTAGTTCGAACACTTTCATAAAGTCTATCCGATTATGATATTATATATATATATGATATTGATGATGTACCCAATTTTATTTGAAGTTTTCCAATTTTATGCAAATAAATATTAAAGTGCAAATGCTTATCGTAATATGTATTTATACTAATACTTGATATTAAAAAAATATTGATTTATAAAAATTTGAATGAAATGAAATTCATATGATATGCAAAGCTATACTAGAAAATATTAAGTTGGTGAAGATAAAATAATAGAATTTAACACTACGTGCAGAATTCACAAGAAAATACATAAAAACATTTTATCAAATGAAAAGTTACTTTTAATTTACTTTTGCATTGGTATAAAATATGTATTTACTGAATTGACTATAAGTTAACAAATATAATATCTAAAATAATTTTAACAAATAATACAAGTTACTAATAGTGAATACTCGTATTTTTCATTTACTTTTTTGTGATGTTTTAAACTATTTGGTTTTGCTTTCTAAAGAAGAAGAAGAAGACGCATTTAAGAAGTTTTAAACATATTTAAAATATATTTGAAACATGCTTATGATTCGAAATGTTTGACCTACTTTTTTTAACAATGGATTTTCATTGTACACCATTTTCTTATACGTTATTTCAAATATTATAATTCTCACTGTCTTAATTTCTACAATATCACGTTTAATACGATTGAAGTCCTATCTCCTAGAATATTTAATATCCCGACTACGATTTTCGGCAGTTCATGCTAGTTCTCATCTCTTTTTAAATTTCTATCTAATGTGCTTTTTACTACTTGAAAGTGCATGAGCAAATTCATCTTGGTCAAGTAATTGGACCAATAGTTAGAAGCATTTCAAAAAACCGGTCCAACATGTCGCAATGGCCTAGTCAGAGGAAATTTGAATACTAGTATCTATAATTGTAGAAATATTGAAAATATTATATGTATTGGAGATTTATAGAATATTTAATATCTTAAGATAAAAACAAAGCAGTTAGTTCTCACACCAATTTTATATTTCTTAGACTAAAGACCTGAGATAAACAGCAAGTAAAAGAAAGAGATGCAAATGTTCTATTATTTTGTCAAATATTGTAAGCTGATTTTTAAATATTAATTACTTAAAACGTATACATACATTAACAAATACATAACGTTATTTTAATTGTCGCTGCTTTTTTCTTTACTTTTTGTGCAGCACACAACACTATTATTGCTTTTGTTTTTCTATATCTGTTTATGAAACATATTTTAATTTGAATACACATTTATAAGCACAAGAATAACAACGCACCACTAACATCACTAATGTCTGAGATGGCTATTCCTTTTCAATAGTCAAACTATTAGTTTGTTTATAATCCTAAATAGACTCTCCTTTCCTATGACTGAATTAAGAGTTCCCTCTATAAGTTATAGAAGCACAAGTCATCCCATTACACAACTTCTTCCACATTGTGTCAACAACTATAAAGATAATTTACATTTCCTTCGTTTCAAAGATACATTTATTCGGATAGTTGGCGCTTCCGACTTCAGTCCGTTTGATTCTTACCCGAATAGCTTTAATAACAAATTGACTCAAAAATGGTTTGATATAGTGTATATATATGGGAACTATGTTATGTTAGATCAATTTTGTTCAATAAAAATTTGATTGTTATTTTTTAAATTTTAATCCTTTATTATTAACTTTTCTCCAAGTAATTATTTTGTTTCATCCTCTTCTTAAATTTATTACAGAAAAAAAAATTAGTGAAGTTATTCACTTATCCTGTTTTTTAGGGTTCCGTACCTAAAAGGTCAAAATAGTACCCTATTACTAAGCCTCCGTTGTCTGTCTGTCCATCTATCTGCCTGTCACCAGGCTGTATCTCATAAACCGTGCTAGCTGAAATTTTCACAAATTATGTGTTTCTATTGCCGCTATAACAACAAATACTAAAAATAAAAAAATGACAATATTAAAGGGGTCGCCATACAACAAACGTGTTTTTTTCTTATTTTTTTTCTATGATGGTACGGAACCCTTCGAGCGCGCGTCCGACTCGCACTTAGCCGGTTTTTTTAGAGCATATTTTTAATTTAATACTTATACTTCACAATACGTAAATTTATTTATAATATTATAAATAAATTTTATAATATTCCAAAAAGTAATATTTAAAACGCAATATACTAATTTTCAAAGTACCTAACTCACGAATGAACGTTTTTTTTTTGTAAAATAAATGAATCTCTTTCTTAAACTTAATGTTTTTAGTTATGAGTTTTGCATTGTGAAATTCAAAACTATGATTATGAAATAAAGTTTTAATTTGAATAAATGCATTCAAACCGATTTCGCGCTGTGAAGGGTAAGCGCAGAAAGATTAACTCTACAAACTACAATTGGACGAAGAATGAATTAATTGTCTATAGCCAGGAGTCAGCCGATGCATTTTGATTCGTGTTATCTACCATGCAGGATGACACGAATCAAAATTTTATCGATAAACAAATCAATGTCAGGAGAATTTGTTTATCGGTAAATCACATCGATACTCACTAGCGATATCTAGCGTCCTACTTCACCTGCATGCACATGCTAGCAATACTAGTGCTGTCAATGCCAGCGTCAAATCGATTGTCGATGCACCGTTGCACATATCCTCTTCACAAAAACACATGTGACCATTGCCCGTACTTTCCATCATGCAAACGTGGTCCACCATGAACAAGTTTATTTGCAGTTGAGAAGTACATGTCCTTCTGACGACTTCATAAGCTGGAATAGGAAAAAAATGCAATTTAATACACATATTATCAAAATAAAAAATATTTTTTATTTTGACTTGATTTCGCCATCATGCCGCCGCCATAGTTTGTTATGTAAATAAAAAAGGGAATCAGATATTTATTTAATTATATTTACCCCATGCCTAAAATTAGTTGTCACCAATATGCTACATAGATAACGGGGTTTACTAATAATAATCAATGTTACAATGCTGCAGGAATTGTAAAGGTAGTGATATTATATACACGGGCGAGAGCATGTCTGTCACCGGTGTACGTTTGTTTTAAAAACTGAAAATAAACCTTTTTGCCCACACTACTTTGCACAAGTGTTATTTGAATCAGGTATCATGATAACTCGCGCGAGTTTTACGTGAATTTCAGCAAAACTCTACCACCTAGTAGTCACGATGGTATTGACACGTATAGACAATTGTACCTTTTACGAACTGTGTCGTGAAATGGTAGATAATCTATTAAACGAAGTGATAAATTGGTTGTGGCCATGGTCAATGTAATTTGGCCGACACGTTGAGATTTACAAGGAAGTTCTTTATATTATAGAACTTACTTGTAAATTTTATAAGATAGCAAACAAGCAGATGGGTCTCCTGATGAAAAGAGTCAACCAACGCATATAGATACCAAAGATGTTAATGGTGCGTTGCTATCTTGTGGCAAGGTCTAGAGGTACATAAGTTTACCGGTTACCTTACCCTCCAAATCGGAACACGACAGTGACTAGCACTGGCGGTGGTACCAGACATGGGCAAGCCAATACAGAATTCTACCACATAGTAGCGACGACGGTAGTCACAAGCATAGCCAATCAGTCGTTTTTTACGACTTGCCTGGCAGAACGGCAGTTGACCTATTTATCAAATGAGTCCGAGACTAACAAAGGGAAATTTAAATTATATTATGCCAGTATTTTATTTTTCCTCTATTTTTAATTGACTTAAAAAAATGAGTTGTGTAAGTATCTACTAAGAAAATTGAAAGGTTTAAAAAATAGGAAGTTATTGGTATCACTGTTATTTTCAAAAAACGAGATTTAATCAGGTTTCAACGTTCTGAAGTCTTAAGGCGCAATTTGCCCATTTGTAGGTGGTAATACCTCTGGTGGTTTAGGTGGTGATACCAAGGATTTAAGACGTTATCAGATAACAAAACTTATTTTACAATACTTAACGTTATTACTTTAATGATACCTGAGTAACAAAATTATTTTTAAACACTATAATATGTATTGTTAATCAAATAGAAGAAAGAAATTGTTAACGCTAAATAACGTTATAATATCGATATGTATGCGCGTTTCATGCTGTTTCGTGATTGGTTCGCTATCTAGCGCTAGAAGACAACGTCATAATACTATATACCACAACGTTAATTCGTAGTGTAAACAGAACGTAAACATTAAACATTATTAAACAGCAACAAATTCTGTATCACTTTTCGGTAACGCTTTGCTTGAAAATAACGTTATGTCATGCCGCGAGCATTAACGTTGCCACAAAATACCGATATTTAAATCGTTGGGTGATACACAGTTAACCAACACGGATAGAAATAATTAAATGAACTGTAAATAAATACTTACGACTCTTGGAGTATCTGACCATCTTCACGCAGCAGCCATTGCAAGTTTGTAGGGGTGGTTGGTCGCGGGGCAGGGCGGTGTAGTTAAATGGATCCTTACACCGAGCGTCAGTCCAACTGTCGCACTCGTAACAATATATCGTTCGAGCTGAAAACATATACAATAATATAAATATTTCAAAGTACTAGCGATCGATAATAATTGATCTATGTATCACTGGATTCCATTCATTGTTATCACTACATAGTTTAAAAAAAACTCGCTTACTCTGTCTGTCCCTATGTCTCTATGTATGCTTCAATCTTTAAAACTACGCAACGAATTTTGTTGCGGTTTTTTTTAATAGATAGATTGATTCTTAAGAAAGGTTTAAGTATATAAACCTTTCCGATATCCCCACAGGAACAATAGCTACGCGGGTGAAACCGCGGGCAATCGCTAGTTATTATATTAAAAAATAAATTATTGAAATTTTAAATAATGTTTTTAAAAAACTTATACTATTTCAAATTACAATTAACATAAATACTATTGCGAATTGTGTTATTAATATTCTTATTTTTGTTCTTATATTTTAATAATATTGTAATATAAATACCTAGATTTGTAAGATTTAATTGCTTATGCGACAATTGTACTTATTGCTATTTTACTTGTATTATTGTGTGACATTATTTATTTAATTTATATCTGACACTGTACACATTTTTTTTACTTTTACTATAATTGTATTATTGTAAGGCATTATTTATTCAATTTATTATCTGACACTGTACATAATTTTTACGTTTACTATAAGTAATTGTATTATTGTGTGGCATTATTTATTCAATTTATTATCTGACACTGTACATAATTTTTACGTTTACTATAAGTAATTGTATTATTGTATGGCATTATTTATTCAATTTATTATCTGACACTGTACATAATTTTTACGTTTACTATAAGTAATTGTATTATTGTGTGGCATTATTTATTCAATTTATTATCTGAAACTGTACATAATTTTTTACTTTTACTATAATTGTATTATTTTATGGCATTATCTATTTAATTTATTATCTGATACTGTACATAACTTTTTACTTTTACTATAATTGAATTATTTATTCAATTTATATCTGACACTGTACATAATTTTTACTTTTGCTATATCTTTTAATAGGATATATTACACTTACTGATATAACCCCAATATAAGCAAATTATTTGCCTGTGTTATGGGTGTTAGTCAACGATAATAATATATAGAAATACATATATAAATACAAGTATATATTTAATACACACCCAAACCCAGAAATACAAACATTTATGTTCATCACACAAATGCTTGTCCCCGTCGGGAATCGAACCCAAGCCCCGTCGATTGACCACTCGACCAACGTGGCGGTCTTTTGTATTATTGTATGCTATTATTCATTCAATTTATTATCTGATACCGTGCATATATTTTTTATTTTTATATACTAGCTGTTGCCCACGACTTCGTCCACGCGGACTTCGTTTACTCCGCACAGTTCCTCCCCCGTAGGTGACAGCGTGATAATATGTAGCCTATGTATTGACCCGACCTGTTAGTAATATTCATGCAAATTTTTAAGTAAAATCATGCAGTACTTTTTGAGTTTACCTCGGACATACATACAGACAAACAGACAAATATTCTAAAAACTATATTTTTGGCTTTGATATCGATTGTAGATCACGCCCCAAGTATTCTTTTAAAAAAATATTCCATGTACAGTTTTGACTTTTGAAATTTTGCATGAATATTACTAATAGGTCGGGTCAACACATAGGCTACATATTATCACGCTATCATCTACGGGGGAGGGGCTGTGCGGAGTAAACGAAGTCCGCGCGGACGAAGTCGCAAGCAACAGCTAGTATGTAAATAAATAAATAAACTAGTCGGTTTTATAGGATCACGTGTAAAATTTGTTCCGTCTCTGAACATTGGCGCGTACCTACTTCTGTGATGAATGTTCTACTTCTGCAATGCACGTAATTGGTCAATCAAATGACCAATCAGAGCACTGCTGACTAACGGACAACAGCAGTAGGAAATTATATTTTGATTCATTACAGTTCTGATTTACAAATTATAAAGTATTATGTTCTGAGAGCTAAGTGTGAGTTTTTCTTATCACATTCGATCGTGAGCGTGTTTCGAGTTTACTAGGAATTTGTATGTGATTTGTACAGCGTCACCTAGTGGTAAACTGGTTTCTCACGATTACCACTAGGTGGCGCTGTACAAATCACATACAAATTCCTAGTAAACTCCAAACGCACTCACGATCGAGTGAGTCTGAGTGCTAAGTGTGAGTTTTTCTTTTCGCATTCGATCGTGAGCACGTTTGGAGTTTACTGGGAATTTGTATGTGATTTGTATAGCGCCACCTAGTGGTAAACGTGAAAAACTAGAAAAGAAAAACTCACACTTAGCACTCTGATTTTTGTAACGTAACGAAACGACGAAACGAATTGCAAGTAAAGAAACAGTGAAGTATAAAATTCTGTTTTATTTCTGAGACATTGCATTTTATAATTGACCGTCCCGTTGTTCGAGTGGTTAGCGACCCTGACTACACAATCGACGGGGCTCGGATTCGATCCCTGACGGGGAAAAGCATTTGTGTGATGAGCATAAATATTTGTATTTCTGGGTGTTTATGTATTTCTATGTATTAATATCGTTGACTAACACTCATAACAAAAGCAAATAATTTGCTTATTACTTTGGAGTTAGATCAGTAAGTGTAATTTGTCCCGTGATTTTTTTTTATTATAATTGTATTTTATAATAAACTAACATCAAAATTTTAGATTTGCGTTATTTCTGTGAGATCCCATATTAGTAGCTAGACGCCACAAAAATAAAAAAAATCTGTAAGGTGATTGACCCTACAGGCACGGACGTACCGAGGGGTAGGCAGAGAGGGGCAGCGGCCACCCCCTAAATTTTATTTTCCTCCCTAACAATTATCTACTGTTGATAAAAATATAGTAAAAAAATATAGTCGAACAAAACTGAAGTTTCGATTTTGGTTTCTGCTGAAAATCTAATTTCGGTCGGTCACTATTTACGTTAGCAAATCAGTTATGATTTGCCCCCCAACTTAGAACCTGGATACGCCCATACGATACGATACCCATGGGTACGATAACAACGCACTATTAACACCTTCGTTGTCTATAGGCGATGATTGACTCTTTCCATCAGGAGATCCATTTGCTTGTTTGCTATCTTATGATATAAAAAAAAAACTTTAGAATTGTGAACTTTGAAAAATCTATGCTTAGGCATATCTTTTGCTGCAGCTTAGAGCATAAAAACCTCCATTTAGCGAGACGTTGAAAAATTTCGAAGTTATTTTAAATAAAATCTTGAAAAAATGTTCGTGAACTCCCGAACGGGTAAACTGATTTTAATGCAATTTGTAACATTGGATGGAGTTTTTAAGGAATCAATATATTAATTAGGAAGTTAAGTTAAGTACTAATCCTCAAAACCTGGAGATCTAGTGAAAATTCATTTGTCGAAAATCGAAGCAAAATCTGTAACTTCGTTATTTACATCTATAGAAGGAAATTATTTTTAAATATAAAAACTGTTTAAATAATAAAAAAAATATAGAGACGAAAAAACTGAAAAGCAAATAGTAATAAACCTCTTTTATTTATTAATATTAATAACTACGTTATTAAACCAGTGTCATGTAAAACAAACAATCGATGAACTAAAATCGTCAAATGACTTTAAAATCAAACAGTATTAAAAATGAAGCACGAAATCTCCACAGGGAAACATGACTTTCCAATAGGAACTTTTTAACACAAGAATGAAACCGGCGACGATTCAAAGTTACTTAGGTTTTTTTTATAAGACAGCAAAAAAGCAGATGGATTTCCTGATGGAGAGAGTCAACCATCGGCTATAGACACCAAAGGTTGTTAATTGTGCGTTGCTATTTTACAGCGAGGTCTAATGGTACATGCATAAGTTTACCGGCCACTTTACGTTCCACGGAACACGACAGTAACAAGTACTGACGCTATTACGGCAGGAATAGGTAAGGCGCACCGACCACACAGCCCATAGACACCTAATAATAGGCGAATGATTTGTGTCAACACATCTGACTTATAGTTCCGATGTAAATGTCCACGCGCCAATGAGTAGTAATTAAGTAATCAGTGTCGACCAATCAGATGCTCTGTACATTACTATCTTTCACTGTGGCCTTGAGTTAGCCAATTACGGCGTTGCAACCCCACTTCATCTTACCTCAGCTAGTTGCCAGAATGCATTCAATACGGAAAAACAAACATTAGCCGTCTATAGGCTGTGTGGTTGGTGGTAAGGCGGTAGTACCAGACCTATGCAAGACAATAGAGAACTGTAGCACCTAGTAGCCACTTTTACAAAAAAATCTGCAATAACGTGAACGCTTGTCATTGTCATGTCGATATTTTAATAATTGATTCTACTTCTCATGGTTAGTTCACAGGTGACAAAGTGGAAGGTTATAAAGTATTTTGTTATCTTGACCTTTCGTATTAAATCGAGTGACTTACACGTAGGGCTTATGGATGCCCTTCAGTATTATAGGATTTAAACGCGTCACCTTCTAAACCAATAAAGACATCTTAAAATATTTAAACGTAGCAACTGTTTATAAAACAATATCATCTCGCTCGTTTTCATTGCATGGTAGGCAGAGTTTTCCCCGTGTTGGTCCCGAGCTCCTTTGAAGAATAGGCCAACTACCGTTCTGCCAGGCAAGTTGTAAAAGGCAACCGATTCGCTATGCGAGTCACTTCCATCGTAGCTACTAGGTTGTAGAGTTCTGCATTGTCTCGCCCGGGTCTGGTACCAACGCCTTACCTATTCCTGTCGCAAAAGCGTCAGTGCTTGTCATTGTCGTGTTGCAGTTTGGAGGATAAAGTAGCCAGTAAACGTATGCATGTGGCATTAGACCTCGCCGCAAAATAGCAACGCACCATTAACATCTTTGGTGTCTACAGGCGATGTTTGACTCTTTCCATCAGGAGACCCATCTGCTTGTTTGCAATTTTATAAAAAAAGAGTAAACCGAACGACTATAGATTTTCCGGTTCACCGCGATTCATCGGTTTGTCGGCCGTTGGCGAAATGAGTGGTGATTTACATATTTACCAACGTGTTAACGGTTATCAACTATTTCTAGAGATAACCGGGATCGATAGCTTTACATGCTCATCTGAGACACGGGAGTGGTAATAATACGCCACCCTGCCAGACTCCAAGTTGCTGCTGAGATTTAAACTTTCGAGAAAAACCTCCAAAAATATAACCTCAATAGCTCGTTTGCCCGACCTGGAGCTCATGATCTGAGCTGAATAGTTGTAGTAGTTCTGAGCTGAACTGAGAGAAACGTTCACCATATGGCGATACCTA
Organism: Apodemia mormo; assembly: GCA_036924255.1. Lineage (NCBI taxonomy): Eukaryota > Metazoa > Arthropoda > Insecta > Lepidoptera > Riodinidae > Apodemia > Apodemia mormo. The sequence continues at coordinate 16,606,628 of JAUPFN010000029.1, forward strand.
GAATCTGTGTGCCTCGACGATCGATAGAAAAAGCGCCGATGGCGGAATCAAGTCGTGCAATTCCGCAGCGCATTCTCCAAAGTGTATCCGACAAAAAACCGATAAACTAGCCACTTTACGGCGACGAGCGAGGCTCTGGAGTCTTTTGCCTACCAGATCATCGCCGTTTATGAGCCTCTTGGCACGCCTCTCTATCGCCTCAAGTGTCTCCAGCTGGTATTTGGTGGATCCATCCCAGAAGTGAGAGCAATATTCTATGCACGAATGGACTTGTGTTTGATATAGGTTGAGCAACTGTCCCGGGCTGAATTACTGTTTTACCTTCGCCAGAATACCAAGCTTTTTGAGGCAACTTGAGCTTTAGATTCGATGTAGGAACTAAAATTAAGAGTAGGCGTTAAGGTGATACCGAAGATATCGAGGTGGTCAGTTATCGGCACGTACATACCCTTGAAAGACGGAGATAGGTGGAATGAACTCCGTTTAGCGGGGAGTAGACATGCCTGGGTCTTAGTCGCATTTAACTTGGCGAGATTGGCATCGCCCCAATTGGAGACTGCCTGTAAGGCCAGGTTTAAACGATCGACCATCGCCTCCCTGAGAGACCGGATCTGTGCCGTACTGGCTCACACGCTGGATGCGTAACTCTCCATAACAGTGCTATAGTCTGCGTATTCTTAGATACCGGGCTTCAGCAGGTTGTTAATGTGTAGCAGGTATAGAGTTGCGAAGAGAACTGATCCCTGAGGAACTCCGACATTTACTGTCATTTGGTCCGACGAGCAACCGTCGACCACTACTCTAATCGACCGACTATTCAGAAAATCTGCGATCCAGGTGCAGAGACCAGTAGGTAGACCATACGATGGAAGCTTGCCAATAAGACTATCGTTCCAGACCCTGTCAAAGGTCTTCGAGATATCAAGGGAGACAACTAGTGCTTCACCATGAAATAAGTTAGAATTCAATTATGGCGATCTATAAAACCTCATAAAGATAGAAACTGCGTCAATATATCTCAAGTTGTTAAGTTTTAATTGATAAAAATAAAACAGTAATAATATTATAAATCTCCGATCCTGGTTACACACCCTTTCAATTAGTAATAATTCATTTTTTAAAAAACAAACCCGTTGTGTTTTTTCCGCCGGATCTTCTCAGTGTGACCGCGGTATGATCCGGTACTAATTATAAGGAAATCGAACGAATTTAAAATTTCTTTTAGTAACTTGTTACATCCATATTTTTGCAAATAAATATGTTTCATTTCACTTCATTTCATTTTTTATTTCATTTTTCATTATATTTTTCATTTCGTTTTTCATTTCTTCTTTTATTTATTTTTTCATTTCATTTCATCACATTTCATTTTATTTCAGTCATTTTCCGTCGGGTATTGAACTAGCTAGTTGAGGCTTCAGGTTGCCTAACTCTGGCTGGTTGTCATCGCACTGGCCCTATTAAATCGATAAAGTTGACCATGACATACTTTTGCATAAACTACGGTCATAATTGATATTTATAATCCATTGCATGTATAGTTTAAGCACAGAATAAATATTAGTATTACATACAGAAGTTGCACTGAATTGATCTTAAATAAAGAACGCCTGTATTGTATATTCCAAATTTAAAATATCGGCTATCAACACCATGCGCCCAAGCTTAATTAGACCTTAACGCAATGCTCTATTTTATGTTTTCTTTTATCTCAATGTTTTACGTAAGCAATAGGGTTGTCACGAATAAAGTAATAATTAATATCTTTGCAATAAATGTATTATGTTCATTGAACAACACCATTGTGTATTTACCATTTTGCACGCACTATGTGCGTCATGCGGTGGGTATTTATTGTGTATAAGTACATGGAGCGACGAAAGTCTGATTTAAGTCATATCTTACTACAAGATTGCAGAAAGTGGTTTCTAAAATTGTCAGTTAATAACAGATAATATCAAAATCAGGAGTACCACAAGGATCTCATTTGGGTCCTGTTCTTTTCTATTTTCACCTACGATTTTATGACTTTATACATAACTGCTGTTTTGAACTTCAAGCTAACAATTTAAAAAAGAATTACAGTTAATAACTGAATCGGGTAAAATCTAACTGTAAGGGTATTTGAATAGAATAAATAATTGCTGTCAACGTAATGATTTAGAGCTTAGAGTTACTACATTTTTTCCAAATTGTATTGACATTGGCATTTTTAAGAGGAGGATTAACAAAATTCTTAAAAGCCGGCATCGCAATGGTAGCTAATTTTTTGTACTGCAAATGTCCATGGGCAGTGGTTATTGCTTTCCATCTGATGGCCCACTTACTTGTATGCTTGCAGATATAAAAAAATATAAATTATTATCGGAAAACAAAAAATAATTCTAGTATAACTAAATAAGGTAATTGAATTGGGAATTATACCTAATGTTTTATATCATGGGGATGGTATATGACAAACAGATGGCTATCTACATGGAAAGTGACTATCGCAAATAGGCACTCAAGACGTTAATGTTGCAATGCTATCCGTATCTTAGGATGATAATGCTATGTGCATAAATTTACTGGCCACCTTATAAAATAGTTAAAAGATTTAAGGGCGTTCAGATGCGTGACTAAATATTATCGAGACATTATCGTCTGTGTGTAAGTGTTTTATAACACTACTACCTAATAACGATGATAGTGACACGTATGTAATAGCCAATCGTTTGCCATTTACAAACTACCTAGCCGAATAGCAGATGGTTTAGTCTAGTCTTAACCTGATCTGTCTCTAGTCTGGACCTGAACCAACACAATAAGTTTATTCTTTCATAAAACGTTAGTGAATCTGCGAGTGATAAACAGTATCTAGTAAAATATTTGATGGTTAATAAGAATTGCCACAAAGTTGATCAATCGTAGTTTATTACCTTAGTTAACGCCAACATTATTATGAATGCCTCATAAAACATGCGCGTATTTGAAAATCACTATCTCTCTGAAATGTTGATAACATAAGCAGTTCATCATCCAAAGTTATTAATGGACGAAAGAAGTGGAATTAAATTAAAGTACATTATAATACAGATTTTGATTCATGGATGGAATTACGCAAAACATATTCAATTTGGCAGAGATCGTATTTACATAATATATTTGGTTTATTTTTGTTCTTATTCCGGGGTTATAAGATTCGTGGAATTATCGTGATAACACTTGTATTTTTGTAAAACCCAATGTCTTAGGTAAACGACTAATGCGGTATTGCGACACGATGCGACGTATTGCGCAAATAGCAAGTAATAGCCGAGCCACACTGTTGGAAACAAGCTTCCAACACGGGTGACCTTGGTGGAAGGCTAGTGGAGTTCAGATGAATTTTTGTTGCAAACAAGTGTTTACACTGTTGTAAACCGCCGGTGGAGACCCATGTGGAGGGCTTGTTTCCAACAGTGTGACTCGGCTTTAAGTTAACCATGAGACTACCATCATGAGATAATTTTGTGGGTGCAACCTACCTTGTGTGCTCTGTTATTAACAATTCTCTATACTATGTGACAGTCCAATATTATCATTCGGTTTTGACGAGATTCATTGATAAAATAGATAAGCATCTGACGCCGTGTAAGGATGCTATAAAAATTTTTGTGATTTTACTGGTGGGAGGGATGCGCTGTGCCGCGCTCTCGGCTGCATGGGTACCGCCATCTTGCCTATTTCTCCCGTGAAACAGCTTTGCTGTGTTTCGGAGAGAAGGGCAAAACAGGCAGTGTAAATACTGGCACCGAGACTTAACGTCTTTTGTCTCAGGATAGGCAACACCTAAATGGAGTACCTGGGCTAGTTCCAGCCCAGGTATCCCATTTTTGTTCATTGGCGACGTCGACCACTTACCATCAGGTGGCACGTCTGCCACTTTGTCTATCTCAATAACATAAAAAAAATTCACTCGAGCGAGTCTGTAGTACTGTTGTAACTCTTCACCAAATATAAGCCCTTTATATAGAGCCGGCCATCTAGAGCAGTAAAAAAATAAAAATCCGATAATTTCGGCTTGTGAAAATTGTCAGATTATATTTTTTCGTTATACTTTCATCATTTCCTATAAAATAAAAGAAAATTCTGGCGCACTCAAAAATGATAAGACAACGTCTTCTTTGCAACTTTGTGACTTTCGCACTCCCTTATGCTACGCTTGAATCATCAGATTTTATAAATTTCAGCTTACAATTAATCTAAATTAATTATAATTGACCGTAACTTAATCTGATGGGCTTCAGTGTTTCCTTGTCACTGTTTTTTTATATTTTTATCTGTAGATTTTTTCCACCATTGAAATGAAAAATATAAGTATTTATTTTTGCTATAATTTAATCTACAAAATCCAATAGTTCCCTCATTTCGCTTCTTGGGCTCCCCTACTACAAACAATGTATTTATCGTAACAATTGTCTTAAAAATTGTATGACTAATATCTGAGATAGTACAAAATGGAATGTCTGTAATATGCACATTATTAATTAAATAACATGAGAACATTACAAGTAAATTTTAAAACCAAAAAACATTACGTTTTCAATGATCAACAATTACGGCTAAATGATTTTAAAACTTAATAACAATTATTTTGTAAAAACAACATCGCATTGTAATGCAAACAAAATAAGCACCAAATCAAAGTAAAAGTCTTTAAAGCGTTGTAAGTTACCCAGTCTTCAGTATCCTTAATATATATTACATTTCAACCTTATATCCAGAAAATTAATTTGTTAGCTGAATGATTTTTAGAAGCACAAGCAAAATCATGAAACAGTAACTGTACTTACTTTGGCATTCCGCCTGAACTAGAGGAGTGATACTTAGGGTCCATAACGCTGAAAATCCATGCATAAATTAGTAAAAAAATATAGAATAGACACACATGTTACTGCTTTTCCTGTAAATAACTTTTTATACAATACCGTAGACTGGGTGCCAATTTGAACCAAAAAAAGCGACGTATTAAAACATAATTACTATAAAAGTCAATAGCTCATTGCATTATAAGTCATAGTTTATATTTGTTGTTAATAAAATAAGACGAATTTGAAGACCCTAATAAAGTGGTGTAGTTTAGGAATTCATTTGAAAGAACATTTAGAAATTTGTCATTAAAGACTTATACATACTAACGTACTAGACAAGACATGCGTCACGCCATTTGTGTTCCGCTAAAGTGCAATCTATGGACTGCACATACGTCAGAGCTGGTTGAATGAAACGCGTAAGCTCCATTAAATCCATCATCCATTAAATTAAATCAAACAATAAATTAGCGGTGGTTACGACATTTTGATCGTGAATATAATATAATACGCAGTTATATGCTGTAGCGCTGCTTATTGTCGACTTTGGTTGGACGATTTATTATAATTTCAGCGCTGCAGCGAGCATTACTGAAATGGAACACGATTTCTACTTAATTTCTCTAGTACGTAGTACTTTAATCTAATTAAGGAAATCGTTTCTAGTAACATTTTTCAACGAGTAGGTATTTAAAGTTTTAAAAATATACGATCATTTTTTCAGTTATTACAATAATAAAAATCGATTAAGTATGCAAGGACGGATTCAGCCTTCGGGTCAGGACGGGACACATTGAGGATCAGTCAATATAGGCTCTAATCCTTAGTTTGCAACAATAAATCCATACCTACACCCCTGCGTAGGGGAGGGGGGTTATTGACCCCCCATGACCCCCCCTCTGGATCCGCCCTAAGAAGTAATTAGGATCCATTTGTATTTAAAAATAATTATGCATGTTATTTAGAGTGTATATGTATATGAAAAGCAAATTCTGCTATGTATTATTTTATTTGTTGTTGTTTAATCTCTACTCCATATTTATATTTGGGTTAGCTGGAAAAAATCTCTGTCGGGAGAGATAATCTCACCTTTTGTGCAATTTTTGTCAACCTTTTTCTTGTGTATTTTTATTAAGTGTACAATTAAATATTCAATAAATAAAGTATTAAAAAAGAAAAAATCATAAAAAGCAAAATTTTCATTTCCCACAAAAAAAGGAATTGTGATCGTGACAACGTACAAATGGCATATTTTCTTAATTTTTCGGTCAGTGCATAAATTAGTGAAATAAAAAATATTTTATAAATGTTTTTGCTGCCTTTTGTAATTTACCAGCTTTTATTATTTTATTTATTTCAGTAATCAAACAGTGGTCCAATTAATATAAACATCAACAAAATCTGATTAAAAATATAACAGAATAATAATATTATATACTTTTTAATTATGTTTTAATACGTATTTCATACCTGGTTTCAACAAAAATTTGGAAGCATTCTGGAACAGAAACGTCAGTTATTCACAGGAGAATGTTTGAGTGTTTGTTTGATAGATCTGTGTTTCTAGAAGGGGTCCAAATAGAATACCATGCAAATCATTACAATTAAACACACATTCCTATAGACACACAAACACGACAAACATTTGTGGAAACACCGATATCGATATTTTAAGCTCCCTCACATCACCAATATTCACTTAATACTAATTATAAAAAAAATATGTTTTGTGAAATTTAAAATTTAACGCGTTTTTTTAAAAAATGTTTCCACAGCATAATATATTTTTTTATTATATGAAGGTAATAATACATTTTTTTAATTTCACGTTATTTGATAGCAAATAATTAGTTGATTCACCTGATGAACAGATAAGTATGTACACGTAAGACGTTAATGGTGCTTTGTTGACCATATTGTAGGGTTGTTATGTTATATGCTATAGTTTGCTGGATACCCTCCCAAATCTGAACACGATGTGAAGCAATGACGCTATTTCAGCAGAAAAAAGTAAAGCGGTGGTCCGTGGTACCACAAACAAGCAACTCATTGAAGAGCTTTACGTATCCAGATAAATAGGTTTGGCCAATGGTTATTGTTGTACTAGCTGTAGCGTGCAGCCTGCTGCATTATAAAAGTTTTTAGTGAATCCCGCGGGATCACCTAACTTTTCCGGGATAAAAAATAGTCTGTGTTATTCTGGGTCTTCAGCTATCTACATACCAAATTTCATCGGTTTCATAGTATTTGCATGAAAGAGTAATAAACATTCATACATACATACTCATAAACTTTCGCATTTATAATATTAGTAGGAAGTAGGAAGTAGGATTCAAATTGTAGTCGTGGAAAATAAAATATACCTATTTTCATTTTATTCATTTCATTTCATTCATTTCTAGCGAAAACCAGGATCGTCTACTTAACATGTTCATCTGAAGTACGAGGGTGGTAACATGCTACCATTAGACTCCGAGCTGCTACTAAGACGTCGTAAACCCCTCAATTATATATTTCTACCTGACTTAGGGATCGAAACTTGGACCTCATGATCCGAGATAAATAGGCTAGACCAAGTGGTGGTTTTGTATTCCAGCGTAAAGACGATAGGTAAGCTACAAATTTGTAAAAATTACTTTTATCTCTGCCTTGCCAATAAGATCGCATCGTTACCATCTGTGTTTAAGTGAGAGTATTATTAAAAAAATAATCTGCTCATTAGCCATTTTATGCTTAAACATAAAACTTAATTAAATAAACAACTAAATTATAAAACGTTACATTAAAATGTAATTTAAGGAAAATAAAATAAATCCCTAGCATTTAAATTTTTACTGATTTATCGTTTATGATTAAATACTATTTATATTTTATAGACATCGATATAAAAAGTTTTTATTAATATCTAATCTATAATTTATTTAAAAGTTTCAATCATAGTGTCTTTTTATTTGTATTATAATATTTTGTAATATGAGGTTGCTAATCTATACTACTATTATTCACTATAAACCACTATATCATATTAAGCATGTGTTATCGATATCGATGCTTATAGACACACACACAACTCTAACACTTTACAGCTATATAACAGTCAACGGTACGTGACATTTATCACAGATAAAATATTCGCATTACCAGTCCGAATGCAAGAGTTTCCCTTTACTTGTTCCACTCCAAACCAGGACATGAGGAGCACTGGAAAGAAAAATAATTCATTAAAATTATGTAAGTGTTTGTACATAATATAGTGTATATTTAATACTATGCCAGTCTCGTGGTCTAGGGGTAGCCTTAATTTGGCTTAGATCATGAGGTCCCGGGTTCGATCTTCAGCTCAAGGCAACGGGGTTCTTGGGGTTATTTCGGGATTTTTCTCGAAAATCTAAAATCTCAGTAGCAGCTTGGAGTCTTGCGGAGCAGTGTGTTACCACTTTCAAACGTAAAGCTGTCGATCTTAATTATCGATAGAAATAGAATCGTTAACATGTCGATAAATGTGGCAATGAGGAGCACCACTTATCTCATCAAATGACCGGTAAATCGCAGTGAATCGGAAAGACTATAGATATTCGATGTGATGATACTATACTACTACTGTATTATATTTTCACGCCAAATCCCTTACGGGGTAGGCAGAGACAATTGAGTGCCAAATGTCATGGTCCAGACAGACTTGTCTTGCTCCTTGCACATTCATAATTCTCTGCATACAAACACGCCGATTTTGAAGACTCTTGAGACCATCTTCGGACTGCACCCGAACGATTTGATCATAGTACGTTAGTTTTGGTCTCCCCTGACACCTACACATTCCACATTCCACATTCGCATTATATATCTGTTTTGTTAACCATTCATCTGACATTCTTTCTACATGTCTGAACCAACGGAACATACTCTTTCTCATTTTTACGCCGATACTATCTCAGATTCTACTGTATATATTATACAAATACCCTGTCCGATCGTCAAAAACGTTGGCACATTAATACCACCTCATTGTTCCAGGGTTTAGCAATACTGACTATGAAATCAATGGAGCTCGGTTTCGATTGCCAACAGTGAAACATTTGTGTGATGAGCATGTTCTTATTTTTGGGTTAGTTAACTAACACCGATATCACAAACAATTAATTTGCTTACTCTGAGGATAGGTTAGTAAAAATACTGAACAAATCACACAAATTAATATTTGTGTGATTTGTTCAGTATTTTTTTATTTTTATATTATGGACATAGCAAACAAGCAGATGGGTCTCCTGATGGAAAGAGTCAACCATCGCTTATAGACACCAAAGATGTTAATGGTGCGTTGCTATTTTGTGGCGAGGTCTTATTTCACATGCATAAGTTTACCGGCTACCTTACCCTCCAAACCTCGAAATAGGATAGTGACGAACACTGACACTGTTGCGGCAGGAATAGGTAAGGCGGTGGTACCAGACCCGGGAGAGACAATGCAGAACTTTACCACCTAATAGCTACGATATCAGTGACTCGTATAACCAATCGGTCGCCTTTTGCGACTGCCTGACAGAACGGCAGTTGACCTATTCTGCAAACGAGCCCGGGAATAACACGGGGAATTCTATTAGAACAAAAATGGAGAAGATAGAAAGAATCAGTTGGACGGAAGTGAGATCAAAAGAAGGAGTGCTAGAGCTGGTAAAATAGAAAAGAAGCTTGTTGAAGACTATAACAATAGAAGAGGGAAACTGTTTGGGCATCTAATACGTAATGTCAGAAATCTGAAATACTTTATTCAATAAAACTTTTTACAAGTTATTTTGACGCGACAACATTAGATGACTACCGGATCGAGAACGCGGCCACTGTCAGTTTTCTAACAAACATCGTAGAAGGGAAAGTACGAGGAAAGAGAGAAGAGAAAGACCCAGATGCGCCTACCTTGACAAGATCTAGGAAAAAGTAAATGTCGTGTCTATCTGGAGGTCAAAACCATGACTCTGGATAAAAAAGGATGGCGAATACTCCACCGACAAGAACAGGACTCTTAAATCTAAGAAGAAGGGTTCAGGTGAGCGAACGCAACAGTTTATCCATTAAGGGATTAGTTAATGGCAAGTACTGGAGTTCAGCGCGGGACACCGGAGTCACACGAACTGTAGTACGATCAGAAGTGGCTAGCAATGGTAACCTGAGATCGAGGATAACAGTACAGCGTAGTGGAAAGTCTCAATCAAATGCAAATGCATTATCACGACGACGATTTACGGATGATGGCAAACATTGTGTGAGGACGGAGACGAAGGAAAAGATTCAAGTTCATAAATAAATATGAGTAAATAAATTGTATACTTTTGTACTTGGTGCTGGCGTGGGACGTGGGGTGAAAGTGTGGCGGATGTGGGCGGATAATTGTGCCGCTGGGATCTTTTTTTGTCCGGACTATCGGTAAGTTTTATCCATTTATTGAATTGACGTCTTTCTTTTCAGTGCCATCGCGAGACACATAGAATGTTCGCGGATATAGCAAATTTAATTAATTTCACCTTTTTAATCTATAAAAGACTAATAATATTTGATTTCTTGCACCAAATTAATTCTGTCAATAATCTGAGACGCGGGAATAAAGAACTTGGTATACCGATTGGCTAATTCAAAATCGCTATTTTGTCGCGTATATTTATTTACAGGTCACTGTATTGTCCGGTACTAATTGCTATAGATTATTATAAGGTCTATTAGTCTGATGTGTTGACAGAACAACTGGTCTGCTATTTAATTAGGTCTCTAGTCTGTGATAAGATGATTTTTTACCCACGTAAAATAATTAATCTTACATGTTTAAAATAATACTATGGCAACAAAAATTGTAATGAAAAAATTTCGGCAGACGCAAAGGCGTTTACTACATCAAATACGTCACAGCTACTAATTCCAAGTGATGTTGTTTAGTTTAAAATATTTGCAAAATTTTAGGGTAAATACAAGCATTTTAAAATATCGTAATTTATTTCATTTTATATATTTTTTTCATGTCATCCCTGTTGTGTATTTTCGTTTTTGTGTTGTTGTGTATGTTAGTATTGTTCGGTGTCAGCATTGGCCACAGGAGGCCTCGGATTCGATTCCTGGGTCAGCCAATCCAAAAATGTGTTTTTTCAGTTTCCTGATAAAAACAACGTTGATTGGAAGGTGCCCGTTTGTCAATAGAATTTGTCGCCGTGTTGGTCTCGACCTCCTTTGAAGAATAGGCCAACTGCCGTTCTGCCAGGCAGGTCGTAAACGGCGACCGATTGGCTATCGAGTCACTACCATCGTGGCTACTAGGTGGTAGAGTTCTGCATTGTCTCGCCCGGGTCAGGTACCACCGCCTTACCTATTCCTGCCGCAATAGCGTCAGTGCTTCTCACTGTCGTGTTCCGGTTTGGAGGGTAAGGTAACCGGTAAACTTATGCATGTGGCATTAGACCTCGCCACAAGATAGCAACGCACCATTAACCTCTTTGGTGTTTATAGGCGATAATTGACTCTTTCCATCAGGAGACCCACCTGCTTGTTTGCTATCTTATGATATAAAAAAAAATAGTATTACTAAATATATGCGGCATGTCGTGATTGCACTGGTCACCTGGTACTTCTGCCCACCTCTTTGAGGATACAGGCGTGAATATACTTTTTTTGATAATATTATCGACATAAGTCTGATATATCGCCTCTGTGGTCTAGTGGTCCAACGTTGGCGTCGACCACATGAAGTCTCGGTTCGATTCCCGGGTCGGGTACTTAAAAAAATGTTTTTTCAGTTTTCTGATAAACACAAAGTAGCCCTGGATTGGAAAATGTCCAGTTGGCGATAGACTTGCCATCATCACATTTGTGGGACCAAATATTTTCGGCTAATCAGTGAATAAATAATCAATCATCATTGTTTAAAAATACGCCAGTGACAAGTATTGAGCTATTGCGGCAGCAGGAATAAGTAATATAACAGGCATAGCCAATCAGTCGCCTCTTATAACCTGCCTCTCAGAATGGCAGGATCTTTATTTAAACGCCATATATATGTATGACGGTATTAGCCTCAATAGGTTTAACAGAAGCGAATATCAATTCAGATAAGTCTCATATCATCATCCCAGTGAGACGTTTTTATGTTTTTATTCCAAGTCATCATTCTACGGTGTGCTGTATTTGCCTGAAGAAGTTAAGTCCACCCTGAATTTCGTGCCGCGATCCACAAGCAGCGTTGTTTAACTTTTATTTTTTAACGTTTTCTTTAAGTATTTTTTAAATAAAAACATCAGCAGGCCTATTCTTGAAAACAATATAAATTTTAAACCAATATTGATAACAACAATAAGTTTCGAATATCGAAACAACGGTACTCTTGAAACCAATATTGCCCACATTGATTCAGTATAGTAACGACCTAATTATTGGAAATAGATGTCATCGTTACACTTCAAGCTAGTGTTACAAGTGGAAATTTTATGTACCGTTTTAAACAAAATAACGAATAAAAACAATAATGAGTAGTTCCAAAAAAATTCATAATCCTTGTGGCGCTGTCGCCGAATCCAATAATTGAATATAGTTGTACAGAGTACGAAATACTTCAAAATTCATTAAATATTCATTTAAAATTGAAATCGGTTTTCAAGAGTATCCCAACAGTTCTTGTGTATGCCGCTTTACCTTTAATCGAGTACCCTTACCACGGGCCCTGAAATATACCTACCCGTATATCAGTCAATCAATATGGACAGTTTTATCTTATATATAAGATTCTCGTGTCACAATGTTCGTTCCCGTACTCCTCAGAAACGGCTTCGTATGCATATTCAGTAGGTCTGAGAATCGGCTACTATCTATTTTTTATACCCCTAAGTGATAAGGGTTGTCTACCCCTAAAAATATTTTTTTTTATTTTATGGACAATTTTTTTGTTGTGATTTAGTATTGAAAAATACATACAACTCTAAATTTTTACCCTTCTATCACCAACCCTTTTTTTTAATTAAATAATTTATATGGCAAAACAACGTTTGCCGGGTCAGCTAATTTATTATAAACAGTGAGAATTATTAAATTTTTAATGTTTTACCAACGACTATTTATTTCTCTCCCCTAGTCTATAATTAATAAATATAAATATATTCCCCTCTCTCCCTTACCAGTTAACTAACTAACAGACAGACTCTATACACCCCTTTCTTATCACCCCGCCAGGTGCCAAATTTCATCCAAATTCGTTTAGTAGTTTTGGTGTGATTGAGTAACAAGCATCCATCCATCCATCCATCCCAACATCAAACTTTCGCATTTATAATATTAATATATAATATAGTAAAAATATAGATTATACTTATAACTGCAGCGTGCAGCCCGCTGCATTATAAAAGTTTTTGGTGAATCCCACGGGATCCGAAATCCCATGAAAAAAGTAGCCTGTATGCTATTCTAAATCATCATCTACCTGTGTGCCAAATTTCATTCAAATCGATTCAGTAGTTTTTGCGTAATTGAGAAACAAACATCCATCCATCCAAACATCCAAACTTTCGCAAAACAGATTATGTGTGTCAATGTTTACGTAAACACTAAAGTCTCTTACTACGCTCAAAGAGATCATAAAATTAGATAATTTAAAATAAATAAAGTTATTTATACACTTCTTATTTAAAAACCTGTTCCACTTGGCTGTATAAATGAGTTTCTACGTCTGAAGTCTAGTAATAATGACATTTGTGACGGCCATACCTATTTCATTTAATGACGTAAATTGAAACTAGAGTTGGCAAATGGTGCTATCGATAAATCTTTTATGTCTGTCATGCAAGGTTATGACAAATTTATAAGATGTCTTAGATCTTTTGGCTTTGAGTTTATAACGCCCCACAATACCAATGATCGTCATAATTTTGTTTTGTGGAGGTTAGCTATTCAGTTCAGAGTGAGTTGAGAAACATTCTTCCTCACAATTCATAGATTGATCAAAATGAATGAAAATATTTTATAAATATGTTTTGCTATCATATGTATGTCTACAGTTTCCTCATTTTAAAACGGCATTTTAAAACGTAGTGGTTTATAATCCTTATTTCTGATAAGCTTAATTAAATCCCTTCGTCTCTATGGTCTAGTGATCCAGTATCGGTGTTAAGCACGTGCGTTCTCGGGTTCGATTCCCAAGTCAGTCAATTCAAAAATGTGTTTTCAGTTTTTTGATGAAAACAACGTTGCCTGGGATTTGCTAAGTGCCCGGTTGGCGATAAGCTTGCCACTTGTGGGACTAAGTCTCTTCAGCTAATCGTAGGTGCAGTGGTTGTATCATTGCTTGCCTTTAAGGGGATACGAGTATGAAAATATTTTTTTAATTAAATCCGGTATATTTCTCATCTGAATATTTATGTAGTGAATGTCAGTCTAATTTTATTATTTTCCTATTCAGTGAGTCCGATCTTAATTTTTATATAAGCTCCAACCACGTAGCTTAATTCGCTTTTAAATGCCAGCCTTTTTATTAAACATTTCCATTCAATGATAAGTGACCTGATTTATATCCAGCAATAGTTCATAATATTATAAATAAGAAAGCTTGTAAGGATGGATGGATATTGGTTAGTTACTCTTTAACGTAAACGCCGGGTGAAAACGAATTGGATAAAAGGAGAATGATGACAGTCCATATAAAGTTGGCTTCAGAACAACCCATATTGATAGATGCTTATCGTATTGTAATCCATAATAATTTGTTTGGAAATATAAATTGTATCACAGACGCTTTTTATAATTTATTTATTTGTTTATTTAATTAAAATAGGTACAGTAACAGAATACAGAGTAGATTATACAAAAATAAACTATGGCATAATAACAATTTAAAACTGTCTTCCGGTTAATACTGTACACATCTTTCACAAATATAGGATTAGTGTTAACCGGACTCAGGTACTTTCTAACCATTATTTGTATACAATTCAAATTGCTATGTTACAAAATTACATAATGATGTTACAATACTTTTTAATGTAAGGTTTTTTTAGGGATTTAATACTTGTAAAGAATAGTAATATACTAAAATTCACGAAGAACCTATAAGGATTATGATTACTATAATTCACAATTATTATCTACATACTGTTTTAAGCCATTCAAATCATAATATATCTTCAACATAGATATAATACGTTTTATCACTCAACCTGAAGATTATTTGATTTTAACCACATAAAAGCATTGATAAAAAAAACCAAGATGCACATTCAGTGTCTTAAAGCCGTCCTCTAAAAATGAGCACACAAATTCATATAGAATCGCGACGATCGCGACACTGTCAATTTTATTATTTTTTGTACATTGTAAGGTTGGATATGCAAAAACGTGTTTTTGTCATATCTATAACTACTTATGTGAAATTAGGGTCAGTTTTGTTTGGGACTGTGCATTGTTTGCATTTTTTATATCAATGCTTAAAAGTTAAAAAATTAGCAACATTTGTTTGCAGCGATGTACATTTGTACTCGTTGACAGTTTTAATAGATTACACTTGTTTTTTTTTTGTGGATACTAAGGTACCTTGTTCATACAGCATTCTGTGTTGTCAGTTTCGACTATCGTAATAAATACTTATTTTAATTTTTGTTGCATTTTATATAATAGTTTTATTATATTTTGCGTCTGACATATCCGACATTTTTCTAATTTGGTTGGTCATAAATAAAAGAAAGCGTTAATTTTATGGCAGAAAAAAATCTTTGTTTGAATTAGAAATAAAAAAAAAAGCGTGTAAAAAAGCGTACAGAATTGATTAGTTTCATGACTTTCAATTATGATTCTTTTTAAAATTTACTTGGTCTTAAAAAGTGTCAATTGAATTCAAATGTAGGCTAATTGAACATTTAAGTAATTTACCAATTTTGGCAGGCACTTTGAGGCTGATCTCTTAATTCTCCTATGGCACACATATGGAAGATGACTTCAAATAGCACATAGTATACTTTTTATACTGGAGAAATAAGTCGTTCCCATGGAATTCACCAAAAACTTTTATGATGCAGCAACCTGTAGGCCCAATCCATCCTAATATTATAAATGTGAAAGGTTGTCTGTCTTTACAGTTTCATAGCTAAACCGGTAGACTCATTTTGATGAAATTTGGCATAGGGATAGTTGAAAAGCCGGGATCAAATATACGCTATATTTAAAACAAATATCGATCCCAAAGGGGATTATATAAGGGATGGAAATTTGTATGAAAAACTAAATTGATGATTAACATGTTGTTAATCTATTCGAGGGCAAAGCTGCATGGGTTAGCTAATTTATTCATACATGTATATAGCGTGTAAATAACGGTGTACCGAAAAATAAAAAAAACATGCAATTTTTACGTGTTAGTTGAAGTTATACATCTTTTGGAACGATAGGGAGGAACGATGAAGTAATTTTTTACGATGACTGTCACAAAAAATCAACTATAAAATTAGCTAGCCAACATTTTCATTTTCCAAAAACAGTTTGTTCATATTTTTAATAATGTACAAATCATTTTTTGTACATAATTAAAAAAATAAATAACTTTTTTTCTATTATTATAGTCGTTTTCTCTACAAATATAAAATAACGCGAAGGATAAAATTTTTAGAAAGATTTTTGTGGTTAATTGTTATAAATTTATAAAGTATTATTTATTACGTGAGTACATAAAAACACACACTTTTTTCATGATAGCTAATAAAAAAATCCTTTTTTTTTTGGAAAATTTTTACACCTCACACTTTAAGATTTTAACTGCTATTGAAATATAATATTAAGTAGTAGTATTATAAGTAGGGGATGGTTCTTAAAATACGTTCGCATACAGGGGGGGGGGGGGAATCTCACTAGATGTGACAAGGGAGACGGGGGGTCTACGTCAACTTGACGTTAGAAATTCATTAAAACTATACCATAATTATAGATATTTTGGCACATTTAAAAAATTCTTGCACTTCTGATTAATAGAAATTATATTTATGGTCTCGCTAAGTGTGACAGGGTGTGATAAGGTGGGACAGGGGATCTACGGCGACCTGACGTTCGACATTCATAAAAAAATACTGATTTAATAGATATTTCGGCACATTTAAAAATCCTTGGACTTCTGATTAATAGAAATATTTATTTATTCGTTGTAAAACATATTTATTAGTACATTTAAATCTTAATATAAAAACTAAATAAATATTTTTCATTCTCGTTTGTGTACTTTTGTGTATTTGTTTATCATATTCGGCAGGGGATCTTCGTTTTTGTGACGTAATATTTCTAGGGGGTCACAGAAAGTGCCACACATCGTGACAATAGGGGGAGGGGGACAAAAAAGCTGATTTACGCGTGACGTATTTTATGAACGGCCGCTATTGTAATGTCACACCACAAGCATATGGCAATAATTACGTGGTTTTTTTTTTGAGACTGCGACCAAATCTACTTCAACTAAGGTAAATTTTAATCTTTTTTATTTGACATATACTTTTTGTATAATTTTTGCTATTACTTTTGACATGTTATTTAAATTTATCTTTGAAATGTATATGACATTCAATAAGTGATAAAAATGTATCCTATTTTGAATAAAAGTTATTGATATATTGATATATTTATCGGCTACCTTACCCTTCAAACGAAAATACGACATTAATAAGCATTAACGCTATTACAGTCAGAAATGGTAAAATGGTGGCATCAAATTCGGTCCAGATATCGTCAAACTCTAACTAGTTAGCCGTCATGATGTTGGAGATAGGTATTAGCCTTCTTAGACCTTTAATGAGATGCCTAGAAGTAAGGTAATTGGTCTGTTCTTCAAAACAATGCCCGAAGCAACACGGGAACAGAGACGAATCCAGACTTCGGGTAGGGCCTAGTCCTTATCTAATTCTAATAAATCCAGACCTAGACCCCTGCCTTGGGGGGGTCATGACCCCCCATGACCACCCCTGGACCGGATACGCCCTTATACGGGAAAGAGACCTTACGGAAAATATTCGTCCATTGCAAATAATCTACTATTTATTTTTTATTTTTTACATTCACTGCCTCGTTGGTCGAGTGGTTGGCGACCCTGACTACGCAATTAATGAAGCTCGGGTTCGATTGCCGACAGGGGCAGGCATTTACGTAATGAGTATAGATGTTTGTATTTCCGGGTTTGCGTGTTTATTAATATACTTAAGTATTTATATATTATGTATTTCTATGTATCAGTATCGTTGACTAACACCCATAACACAAGCAAATTATTTGCTTACTTTGGGGTTAGATCAATTTGTGTAAAATTGTCGATATTTATTTATTTATATCAGTGTGGGGACACATTTGGAATTTGCTGACGCAGACGCAAGTTTATATGTGACGGCAGTATGGGATGTCAGTCGTACGCGCGTCTTCACGCGATATCCAGTCTATGTAACTTGTAATTTGTGTGTGACATAATTCATAATATGCACTACCATAAACTCTATTAATTACCTAAGTGCGGCACGGAATTATCGGAGTCAAACCGATCACACACACGCGCCTAAATTCCAAAACTGTGAGGCAATAATCCTCTTTTCTTTCCCCCCTAAATCATTATATAGCAAACTAAGGGATGACTCTACTGATGGAAAGAGAAACCATCGTCTATAGACACCAAAGATGTTAATGATGCGTTGCTATCATTGACGCTATTGCGGCAGGAATAGGTAAGGTGGTTATACCATATACATATACAATACGGAACTCTACCATCTAGTAGTAGCGATGGTAGGGACACGTATTGCCAGTCGCCTCTTGCGATCTATCTGGCTGAATAGCAGTTGGCCTTTTCTTCAACATACAATAAAACATTAAAAAAACATATAAAAACATAAATAAAACATATATGCTATAGTCAGTTGAAAATCATAACAGATACCTTTGTTTTATAAGCTATTAAAGACTATTATTACATACGGAATGAGTTAAAACGTTAGACATGATATTTTACGATACGTCTGTAACCGTTGTTATAACCCAACGAGATTTATTGCGCAATCAGTTCTGATTTCTATCAATTTTCTTTTTTTAAACTTCAATTGCCTTGTGGAGATTCAATTTTGAAATCAATCCCATTTTTAGCGTTCCGAAGTAACCTAGGAACCTACTTCCGCTATGTCCGTCCGTCCGCACGATAGCTCACAGATCCTTAGTACTAGAAAGCTGTAATTGGACATGAATAGGTATACATATTAGTTACGTCAACAAATCATTACATAGTATAAAACAAAGTCGCTTTCTCTGTCTGTCCCTATGTCCTTATGTCCCTATGTATGCTTAAATCTTTAAAACTACGCAACGGATTTTGATGCGGTTTTTTTAAATAAATATATTGATTCTTGAGGAAGGTTTAAGTGTATAAAACTTTCCGATATTCCCACGGGAACAAAAGCTGTGCGGGTGAAACCGCGGGAAGGTCGCTAGTGGTAATATAAAATCTTGAAAAATGTTTTTTGGTTCCCCTAAATTTAAAGTGGGGATGTTAGTTTTTTTTTCTAACAGACCCCATTGTGTGGGGTATCGTTAGATAGGCTTTTAAAAATACTGTAGGTTTGTGAAAATATTTTTTCAATTAAAGAACTCATTTGTAAAATATAAAGCTTTTATGTGTTAATTTTCGTTAGAGTCAAGTGCCTCTCTGCGGGCTAAACGGTTCGTTTTAGGGGTAGGAAAAAATCATGGTATTAGTAACGATAATGAAGTTAAAAGGAAAACTATCACGGCTTAGAAAGCATTACAAGTTATTATTCCCCGTGTTGGTCCCGGGCTCCATTGAAGAATAGACTAACTGCCGTTCTGCCAGACAGGTCGTAAAAAGCGACCGATTGGCTATGTAAGTTACTACCATCGTGGCTACTAGGTGGTAGAGTTCTGCATTGTCTCGTCTGGGTCTGGTACCACCGCCTTAACTATTCCTGCCGCAATAGCGTCAGTGCTTGTCACGGTTGTGTTCCGGTTTGGAGGGTTAGGTAGCCGGTAAACCTATACATGTGGCATTAGACCTCGTCACAAGATAGCAACGCACCATTAACACCTTTGGTGTCTATAAGCGATGCTTGACTCTTTCCATCAAGAGATCCGTCTGCTTGTTTGCTGTCTTATGATTTAAAAAAAATTGAGTAATAGTCGAACTTAAAAAATGTACTTTGAGAAGTTTTTATAGACCGTGAACTTGTGGTGTGGATATATTGCACTGGGAACAATGTGTCACTTCTGCATATTTGCAAATTTTACAGGAAAAGCAAAATATTATTTTTCTACACGTATTTCTTAAATATTTCAATAACGTTTAAGAGTATTAACGTAGTAATATTAATTATTATAATTAATTATTATTATTATTATTGCTGTGTATATAGAGTCGATTATCGCGGTTTTTGTTACATACTTAAGTCGTTTTCATAAAAAAATGCAGAAGTGATACTTTGTTTCCAAAGGTGCGATATATTGAATAGATTAAATGTTTATAGCATGAAACGATAAAAGCCCTCTTTTAGTCCGCATTATTGTGATGGACAAATTCGAAATATATTGCGCGTGGGCCGAGACGCACTCTTCAAATTTTTAGTATATTTTATATTTTTTATTATCGGAACTGAAAAATTCTATTACTGTTAGACACAACAATGCATTTGTACTATAATTTCACTTCATAATATTTTTGGTATATCACTCGAGCAGTTTAAGTTTTACGCAACTTAGGATGTATACAGAATTGATCATTGACTCTATTTTTAGACAACTGGAGTCACAAACGGCGCCATCATTTCTAAGTGCTAAGTGTGAGTTTTTCTTTTCGCATTCGATCGTGAGCGCGTTTGGAGTTTACTACGAATTTGTATGTGATTTGTACAGCGCCACCTAGTGGTAAACGTGAGGAACCAGTTTACCACTAGGTGGCGCTGTACAAATCACATACAAATTCCTAGTAAACTCGAAACGCGCTCACGATCGAATGAGAAAAGAAAAACTCACACTTAGCACTCTGATATTTCTCAGTAGCGGATTTAATAACGAGATAATTTATTGCGCAATTGTTTCTGTTTTCTATTAAAGGCTGAAATACAAATGCTACGTAGTACGAAAGCATGCTAGTTTGGACCAAGTGCTACTTAGTAGCATACAATTAGCACGTGTATACGAAAAGAACACGTTTGTTTCAGACATAATTTTCATTTTTAAGTTGTAATTCCCATCCGGCGATTCAATTTTAAATATTGATTTTGTCTTCTAAATAATCTGGGATTTTATAATATCGCAATATATCATCAGCATTTTTGATTTTAACCACTTAAAAGTTAAAATATGAACAACATTTTTTACAATACCTAATAAAGAAAAATATTTATTGTCACTCGTTCACAAATTTGATAACATTTGTTTTTTTTCTTTAAGATAATACTAAAAGAATCTTATTTATACAGCCTTTTGTGTTGTGTTTTTCGATTGTAGTAATAAATACTTTCATTTTTGTTGTATTTTATACAATTATTAATATTTTGCGTCTTACAAGTTAGAAAAATGTCGGATAACTACATATTTCTAACTTGTACTATTATTGGTCAGAAATAAAATAAAACTTTATGGCAGAAAAGAAAAAAAAATGCCTGATTTAGATAATAAGAAAAAAACGTACAAATTTGATTATTTTTATAATTTTCCAAGTATGTTTCTGTATCAAATTTACTTGCCATTAAAAAGTTTACGTTAAATTCTAATATAATATGTTTATTGTACAGAGAGGTGTATGTTGACGTGCGACACAGCCTCCCCGTACGAACGCTACCAGGAGACTTGACTTTCGGAGCGAGCGCTGTCCGCGAATGAAATAATAAGGTTTTTATTGATTTAATGGCACACTATAATGATTTTGTAAAATTTTGAACTTAAATTTTATAAAGCAATAAATTGTCTGTAATAAAGTGAAAAAATCACCAAAATCGTTTCAATAGTTTGGAAGTTATAAGAAAATTCTTGCGCAAAAATAAGAGAGACATTCGATTTTTTTTGTCAAAAATAACAATGAAATTTAAAAAAACGAACTTAAAATTTAAAGTTAATTATATTTTACGTACAATTTATATATTTTTTTAAATTATTGGATTAACCGTTTAGGAGTAGTAGGCTTTCAAAGAGAAGTATATTTCGTAATTTGACGTATGCTATCGCCTTAAACAAATTTAACAATTTTGGCTGACGCTATATTCTTGCAGTACTTTGAGGCCAATCTCATCATTCTCCTTTAAATAACAACAACCAATTTGACAAATATTGTATTTAAGATGGTTGGCAAAAACGGCATTTCAATAAATAATAAATTTAGGCTTGAAGGAAAAAGGGATTTAAAGATCTTTAATAATGGAACGTTACATAAAGAAAAAGGGTCAGTAAATACAAGTCCATTATAAACAGTTTACTTTTATATTCAAGGAAAATGTTATTTGCTGCAGTTAGATGTAAATCATACCATTGTTTTGGGAGCTATTAAAAACTATTATTACATACGAAATGAGTTTAAACGTTAGACGTGATATTTTACGATACATCTCTAACCGTCGTTACAATGCAACAAGATTTATTACATCACTAGCTCTGTTATCTGTTAATTTTGATTTTTAAACTAATCGTATAAAGATAAAATTAGTAACTCAAAGGCAAAATTAAAGCATTTAATTTACAAAATTTTCGCGTAATCTTATGTGTAACTGCATTGATGCGACTGAATCAATATGTACTGTAGGGAATGGGACAAACTTTTCTAAGTGTTGATAGTAATAATAAAAAAAACTTGAAAGGTGTCAAGGGACACCCGGATGGAACGAAGTTCCTTTTATTATTATTTACAAAAAACCTGTATACACTCAACAAAAATAATCGTCGCGACACCACACTGTTCAAAGCGAAATAGAAATGAAAATATCTGGCTTGCTTTCTATAAGAGAGAGAGAGAGAGAGAGAGAGAGAAACATGCGCACGCCGCACAGCTTACAAATACAATACCTTACTATAGCAAAAAGCGTCGTGACTACTTTTCGTAAGAATTTTTTCCGTCTAGCCCCCTTTCACAACGCGCGATAAGGAACTTCGTTTCAATAATAATAAATATATGATCTAACCCCAAACTAAGCAAATTATTTGCTTGTGTTATGGGTGTTAGTCAACGATACTAATACATAGAAATACATATATAAATACTAGAATATATTTAATAAACACCGAAACCCGAAATACAAACATTTATTCTCATCACACAAATGCTTGTTCCCTTTCGGGAATCGAACCCGAGCCCCGTCGATTTCGTAGTCAGGGTCGCTAAACACTCGATCAACGGGGCGGTCAAATATTTGCGGTGATGCAAATTTTATGAATGCTGAAGTATTAGGCTCATCACACACGGATAGATAGGATAATATTAGTCTGCGTCGTTGGAGTTCTATATACAGGTTGATTAACCATGAGTGATATGGGCTTACTTCTTGATTTGTTAGACAGCTCCTCGGACAACGATTTTCATATAGAATAATATGAAATATTCTTCTTGACTTATACGTGGTGTAACTAACACGACTTTATTGATATTTTTTACAATTTTTTTTATTGATGAAAATATTAAAACGTTATATGTTCTTTAAATCAGCAATATTGTCTGAACTAATGTTTTTTTGCTGACTAATTTCACACTTGTGATAAGAAGTTAATAACAAGCGCGAACCTATTCTCAGTTAGAACGCATAGTAACTATTATATTAAACTAGACTAGATGCACCGTGCAGCCCGATACATTATAATTTTTTTTGGTGAATCCCGCGGGATCACCTGCTTTTTCGGGATAAAACGTTGCCTATGCCCTATTGCAGGTCATCATCTACTTGTGTGCCAAATTACATTCAAATCCGTTGAGTAGTTTTTGCATGATTGAGTATCCAACATCCATCCACCAAAACATCCCAACTTTCGCATTTATAACATTATAATATTATACATTATGAGGCACTGCGATCGCGCATATCCCGAAATAAAAACATCCTGTATTTATATTAAGATGCGAAGAAATAATATCTATACATGTAATAAAATCGTAGGAAAGTCAAAACTGTACATTGAATATTTTTTAAAAAGAATATTTGGGGCGTGATCTACAATCGATATCAAAGCCAAAAATATAGTTTTTAGAATTTTAGTCTGTTTGTCTGTTTATCTTGTTGTCTGTTTGTTTGTATGTATGACCGGGGTAAACTCAAAAAGTACTACATGGAATTACTTCAAATTTTGCATGAATATTAGTAATAGGTCGGGCCAACATATAGGATATATATTATCACGCTATCACCTACGGGGGAGGGGCTGTGCGGAGTAAACGAAGTTCGCGCGGACGAAGTCGCTGGCAACAGCTAGTATCCTAATATCTTAAGAAAAAATATCTTAAGATATGAAATATATATTTCCATATCGTTGGGTATCTTAAGATACAAAAGGTAAAATATATATTATCTTAGTCGTGTGTGATACGTTTTGTATGGTGAGCGATTTCTGAAATTTGCTTTAAGATATATTATATTAAGGCTTCTTAAGATCAAATATTGCTATAGTATCTTAGCTATGTGTGATGAGTGATGTGCTTTCAGCTTTAAGCATAAAATTATTTGACTCTCTTGAAGATGCTTCGGATACGAAATGAAACGTGTGTTGAGTACATAATTTTTGTAACTGATGTATATGAAAAGATACCACGGCATCCCTGCACAATATTTTATCAAAATATATGTAGAAGAAAACTAGGCAAACACGCTCCCATTGCGAAAATATTAACAATCTTTCGCCGTGTTGGTCCCGGCCTCCTTTGAAGAATAGGCCAACTGCCGTTCTACCAGGCAGGTTGTAAAAGGCGACCGATTGGCTATCGAGTCACTACCATCGTGGCTACTAGGTGGTAGAGTTCTGCATTGTCTCACCCGGGTCTGGTACCACCGCCTTACCTATTCTTGCCGCAATAGCGTCAGTGCTTGTCGTTGTTGGGTTCCGGTTTGGAGGGTAAGGTAGCCGGTAAACTTATGCATGTGGCATTAGACCTCGCCACAAGATAGCAACGCACCATTAACATCTTTGGTGTCTATAGGCGATGGTTGACTCTTTCCATCAGGAGACCCATCTGCTTGTTTGCTATCTTATGATATAAAAAAAAACTATCTTGCCCTACATACTGATAAAGATATATTTTGTGATAAGCTTAATAAACTAATGTATATGAAAAGATACCACGGCATCCCTGCACAATATTTTATCAAAATATATGTAGAAGAAAACTAGGCAAACACGCTCCCATTGCGAAAATATTAACAATCTTTCGCCGTGTTGGTCCCGGCCTCCTTTGAAGAATAGGCCAACTGCCGTTCTACCAGGCAGGTTGTAAAAGGCGACCGATTGGCTATCGAGTCACTACCATCGTGGCTACTAGGTGGTAGAGTTCTGCATTGTCTCACCCGGGTCTGGTACCACCGCCTTACCTATTCTTGCCGCAATAGCGTCAGTGCTTGTCGTTGTTGGGTTCCGGTTTGGAGGGTAAGGTAGCCGGTAAACTTATGCATGTGGCATTAGACCTCGCCACAAGATAGCAACGCACCATTAACATCTTTGGTGTCTATAGGCGATGGTTGACTCTTTCCATCAGGAGACCCATCTGCTTGTTTGCTATCTTATGATATAAAAAAAAACTATCTTGCCCTACATACTGATAAAGATATATTTTGTGATAAGCTTAATAAACTAAAAAGTACTTTATTAAAATCGAACTGCTGTGATAATGCAGTGTTTCCCAAACATTGTTTTGATATGGCCCGGTGATTTTCACACTGCCCCTTCGTGACCCACTTAATACTTTTAAACCCAAGCTGGTTCTATTAGGTGAAATAATACATATTTAATAATATTAAAAAGGTTAAATTAATTCTACATACTTTGATGTCGCCTATTTTGTCATTACTCAACGCTTATGAATTTTCGTCGCGTCGCATCGCGTTGTGTCGATCTATAGTAAGAAATATTTTAAAAGCAAGGCGGGAATGTTCCGACCCGGTATTTTTTTTATGGCCTGGTATCGAGTTGCGACCCGGCAAATGGGAAACGCCTTTATAATGCATTGGAATAATTGAAAATCCGGGTAACTGAATATATGAAGAAAATATGCAAATTATTCTTAACTCTAGAAAGATTTTAGTCTCCTCCACGTACACATTATCACATCAATATTATTATATAACGATGTTATTATATGCGGTTTTAATTAACATGTACGACATTTGTTCGCACGTACATCCTAAATATTACCATAATCACGAAATGACTAATAACTTCACAAAGAACACACTCTACTTTTAGGAAAACATTTTGACTAACAGGTCGCTAGGCCCCTTTAAATCATCTGCTATTCTGCTAGGCAATTCATAAAAGCTAATAATAATCAAACATTTCACTACCATCGCGACTACTAGGACTACTAGGTGGTAGAATTACGGAAGTCTCACCCGGGTTTGGTACCACTGTCTTACTTATTCCTGTCGCAGTGACGTTAATACTTGTCACTGTCATATTCCGATTTGAATAAGGTAGCCAGTAAACTTAAGCATGCGCCTGCTACATGCATAGCGGCGCACCATTAACATCCTTGATGTCTGTAGGCGGCAGTTGTTTCTTTCTATCAGAAGAGCCATCTGCTTTTTTTATAAGATAACAAATAAGCAGATGGGCCTCCTGATGGAGTCAAACATTACCTATAGACACCAAAGATGTTAATGGTGCGTTGCTATCTTGTGGCGAGACTATTGCCACATGCATAAGTTTACCGGCCACCTTACCTTAATAGGTAAGACGGTGGTACAAGACCCGGGCGAGACAATTCAGAACTCTACCACCTAGTAGGCACAGTGGTAGTGATGGTCGCATAGCCAATCGGTCGCCTTTTACGACGGAGCCCGGGACTAACACGGGAAAATTGCTTGTTTTTTTTTATATCATAAAATAGCAAACTAGCAGATCGGTCTCCTGATTGAAAGAGTCAACCATCGCCTATAGACACCAAAGATGTTAATGGTGCGTTGCTATATTGTGGCGAGGTCTAATGCCACATGCATAAGTTTACCGGCTACCTTACCCTCCAAACCGTAACACGACAGTGACCAGCACTGACGCTATTGCGGCAGGAATAGGTAAGGCGGTGGTACCAGACCCGGTCGAGCCGATGCAGAAGTCTACCACCTAGTAGTCACGATGGTAGTGATTCGCATAGCCACTAAGTCGTCTTTTACGACCTGCCTGGCAGAACGGCAGTTGGCCTATTCTTCAAAGGAGCTCGGAACCAACACGGGGAAAACGGGCTTGTTTGCTGTTTCTAAAATAAAATGTTTAATTTGGTATAAAAAATTTGGTAAAATGGTAATGTACACACATTACATAAATGTACAAAAAAAAACCTTAATTGGCCAATGTAATGTAAATATAATAATATTGTACCTATTTTGATATTCGGCTGTGGATTGTTAGTTGAAATAAATAAATAAATAAATACAATTCTTTTGGAGCTTTAGGGAAACAATGATTTACAACATTGGTAGTTTTAAACCTTTCTTAGTCAAATGAAATATATACAAAACTCTTCCGCCTTATTGCAAAATCATACTTAGTACCGGGTTTAAACCAAGACTAAGATGTCTAGGTTTGTTACGGTATTAAAGGTACTAAAATTCATTCTTATTTCCTCGGACTAGCGCTAAGCCCGGTTTTATAATAAAGTTTTATTTAGTACTAGCTGTTGCCCGCGACTTCGTCCGCGCAGGGTTCCTTTACTCCGCACTGCCTCTCCCCCGTATTGATAGCGTGATAATATGTAGCCTATATGTTGACCCGGCCTGTTAGTAATATTCATGCAAAATTTGAAGTAAATCCATCCAGTACTTTTTGAGTTTACCCCGGACATACATACAGACAAACAGACAAACAGACAAACAGACAAACAGACAAACAGACAAACAGACAAACAGACAAACAGACAAACAGACAAACAGACAAACAGACAAACAGACAAACAGACAAACAGACAAACAGACAAACAGACAAACAGACAAACAGACAAACAGACAAACAGACAAACAGACAAACAGACAAACAGACAAACAGACAAACAGACAAACAGACAAACAGACAAACAGACAAACAGACAAACAGACAAACAGACAAACAGACAAACAGACAAACAGACAAACAGACAAACAGACAAACAGACAAACAGACAAACAGACAAACAGACAAACAGACAAACAGACAAACAGACAAACAGACAAACAGACAAACAGACAAACAGACAAACAGACAAACAGACAAACAGACAAACAGACAAACAGACAAACAGACAAACAGACAAACAGACAAACAGACAAACAGACAAACAGACAAACAGACAAACAGACAAACAGACAAACAGACAAACAGACAAACAGACAAACAGACAAACAGACAAACAGACAAACAGACAAACAGACAAACAGACAAACAGACAAACAGACAAACAGACAAACAGACAAACAGACAAACAGACAAACAGACAAACAGACAAACAGACAAACAGACAAACAGACAAACAGACAAACAGACAAACAGACAAACAGACAAACAGACAAACAGACAAACAGACAAACAGACAAACAGACAAACAGACAAACAGACAAACAGACAAACAGACAAACAGACAAACAGACAAACAGACAAACAGACAAACAGACAAACAGACAAACAGACAAACAGACAAACAGACAAACAGACAAACAGACAAACAGACAAACAGACAAACAGACAAACAGACAAACAGACAAACAGACAAACAGACAAACAGACAAACAGACAAGCAGACAAACAGACAAACAGACAAACAGACAAACAGACAAACAGACAAGCAGACAAGCAGACAAGCAGACAAGCAGACAAGCAGACAAGCAGAAAAGCAGACAAGCAGAAAAGCAGACAAGCAGAAAAGCAGACAAGCAGAAAAGCAGACAAGCAGAAAAGCAGACAGACAGACAGACAGACAGACAGACAGACAGACAGACAGACAGACAGACAGACAGACAGACAGACAGACAGACAGACAGACAGACAGACAGACAGACAGACAGACAGACAGACAGACAGACAGACAGACAGACAGACAGACAGACAGACAGACAGACAGACAGACAGACAGACAGACAGACAGACAGACAGACAGACAGACAGACAGACAGACAGACAGACAGACAGACAGACAGACAGACAGACAGACAGACAGACAGACAGACAGACAGACAGACAGACAGACAGACAGACAGACAGACAGACAGACAGACAGACAGACAGACAGACAGACAGACAGACAGACAGACAGACAGACAGACAGACAGACAGACAGACAGACAGACAGACAGACAGACAGACAGACAGACAGACAGACAGACAGACAGACAGACAGACAGACAGACAGACAGACAGACAGACAGACAGACAGACAGACAGACAGACAGACAGACAGACAGACAGACAGACAGACAGACAGACAGACAGACAGACAGACAGACAGACAGACAGACAGACAGACAGACAGACAGACAGACAGACAGACAGACAGACAGACAGACAGACAGACAGACAGACAGACAGACAGACAGACAGACAGACAGACAGACAGACAGACAGACAGACAGACAGACAGACAGACAGACAGACAGACAGACAGACAGACAGACAGACAGACAGACAGACAGACAGACAGACAGACAGACAGACAGACAGACAGACAGACAGACAGACAGACAGACAGACAGACAGACAGACAGACAGACAGACAGACAGACAGACAGGCAGACAGGCAGACAGGCAGACAGGCAGACAGGCAGACAGGCAGACAGGCAGACAGGCAGACAGGCAGACAGGCAGACAGGCAGACAGGCAGACAGGCAGACAGGCAGACAGGCAGACAGGCAGACAGGCAGACAGGCAGACAGGCAGACAGGCAGACAGGCAGACAGGCAGACAGGCAGACAGGCAGACAGGCAGACAGGCAGACAGGCAGACAGGCAGACAGGCAGACAGGCAGACAGGCAGACAGGCAGACAGGCAGACAGGCAGACAGGCAGACAGGCAGACAGGCAGACAGGCAGACAGGCAGACAGGCAGACAGGCAGACAGGCAGACAGGCAGACAGGCAGACAGGCAGACAGGCAGACAGGCAGACAGGCAGACAGGCAGACAGGCAGACAGGCAGACAGGCAGACAGGCAGACAGGCAGACAGGCAGACAGGCAGACAGGCAGACAGGCAGACAGGCAGACAGGCAGACAGGCAGACAGGCAGACAGGCAGACAGGCAGACAGGCAGACAGGCAGACAGGCAGACAGGCAGACAGGCAGACAGGCAGACAGGCAGACAGGCAGACAGGCAGACAGGCAGACAGGCAGACAGGCAGACAGGCAGACAGGCAGACAGGCAGACAGGCAGACAGGCAGACAGGCAGACAGGCAGACAGGCAGACAGGCAGACAGGCAGACAGGCAGACAGGCAGACAGGCAGACAGGCAGACAGGCAGACAGGCAGACAGGCAGACAGGCAGACAGGCAGACAGACAGACAGACAGACAGACAGACAGACAGACAGACAGACAGACAGACAGACAGACAGACAGACAGACAGACAGACAGACAGACAGACAGACAGACAGACAGACAGACAGACAGACAGACAGACAGACAGACAGACAGACAGACAGACAGACAGACAGACAGACAGACAGACAGACAGACAGACAGACAGACAGACAGACAGACAGACAGACAGACAGACAGACAGACAGACAGACAGACAGACAGACAGACAGACAGACAGACAGACAGACAGACAGACAGACAGACAGACAGACAGACAGACAGACAGACAGACAGACAGACAGACAGACAGACAGACAGACAGACAGACAGACAGACAGACAGACAGACAGACAGACAGACAGACAGACAGACAGACAGACAGACAGACAGACAGACAGACAGACAGACAGACAGACAGACAGACAGACAGACAGACAGACAGACAGACAGACAGACAGACAGACAGACAGACAGACAGACAGACAGACAGACAGACAGACAGACAGACAGACAGACAGACAGACAGACAGACAGACAGACAGACAGACAGACAGACAGACAGACAGACAGACAGACAGACAGACAGACAGACAGACAGACAGACAGACAGACAGACAGACAGACAGACAGACAGACAGACAGACAGACAGACAGACAGACAGACAGACAGACAGACAGACAGACAGACAGACAGACAGACAGACAGACAGACAGACAGACAGACAGACAGACAGACAGACAGACAGACAGACAGACAGACAGACAGACAGACAGACAGACAGACAGACAGACAGACAGACAGACAGACAGACAGACAGACAGACAGACAGACAGACAGACAGACAGACAGACAGACAGACAGACAGACAGACAGACAGACAGACAGACAGACAGACAGACAGACAGACAGACAGACAGACAGACAGACAGACAGACAGACAGACAGACAGACAGACAGACAGACAGACAGACAGACAGACAGACAGACAGACAGACAGACAGACAGACAGACAGACAGACAGACAGACAGACAGACAGACAGACAGACAGACAGACAGACAGACAGACAGACAGACAGACAGACAGACAGACAGACAGACAGACAGACAGACAGACAGACAGACAGACAGACAGACAGACAGACAGACAGACAGACAGACAGACAGACAGACAGACAGACAGACAGACAGACAGACAGACAGACAGACAGACAGACAGACAGACAGACAGACAGACAGACAGACAGACAGACAGACAGACAGACAGACAGACAGACAGACAGACAGACAGACAGACAGACAGACAGACAGACAGACAGACAGACAGACAGACAGACAGACAGACAGACAGACAGACAGACAGACAGACAGACAGACAGACAGACAGACAGACAGACAGACAGACAGACAGACAGACAGACAGACAGACAGACAGACAGACAGACAGACAGACAGACAGACAGACAGACAGACAGACAGACAGACAGACAGACAGACAGACAGACAGACAGACAGACAGACAGACAGACAGACAGACAGACAGACAGACAGACAGACAGACAGACAGACAGACAGACAGACAGACAGACAGACAGACAGACAGACAGACAGACAGACAGACAGACAGACAGACAGACAGACAGACAGACAGACAGACAGACAGACAGACAGACAGACAGACAGACAGACAGACAGACAGACAGACAGACAGACAGACAGACAGACAGACAGACAGACAGACAGACAGACAGACAGACAGACAGACAGACAGACAGACAGACAGACAGACAGACAGACAGACAGACAGACAGACAGACAGACAGACAGACAGACAGACAGACAGACAGACAGACAGACAGACAGACAGACAGACAGACAGACAGACAGACAGACAGACAGACAGACAGACAGACAGACAGACAGACAGACAGACAGACAGACAGACAGACAGACAGACAGACAGACAGACAGACAGACAGACAGACAGACAGACAGACAGACAGACAGACAGACAGACAGACAGACAGACAGACAGACAGACAGACAGACAGACAGACAGACAGACAGACAGACAGACAGACAGACAGACAGACAGACAGACAGACAGACAGACAGACAGACAGACAGACAGACAGACAGACAGACAGACAGACAGACAGACAGACAGACAGACAGACAGACAGACAGACAGACAGACAGACAGACAGACAGACAGACAGACAGACAGACAGACAGACAGACAGACAGACAGACAGACAGACAGACAGACAGACAGACAGACAGACAGACAGACAGACAGACAGACAGACAGACAGACAGACAGACAGACAGACAGACAGACAGACAGACAGACAGACAGACAGACAGACAGACAGACAGACAGACAGACAGACAGACAGACAGACAGACAGACAGACAGACAGACAGACAGACAGACAGACAGACAGACAGACAGACAGACAGACAGACAGACAGACAGACAGACAGACAGACAGACAGACAGACAGACAGACAGACAGACAGACAGACAGACAGACAGACAGACAGACAGACAGACAGACAGACAGACAGACAGACAGACAGACAGACAGACAGACAGACAGACAGACAGACAGACAGACAGACAGACAGACAGACAGACAGACAGACAGACAGACAGACAGACAGACAGACAGACAGACAGACAGACAGACAGACAGACAGACAGACAGACAGACAGACAGACAGACAGACAGACAGACAGACAGACAGACAGACAGACAGACAGACAGACAGACAGACAGACAGACAGACAGACAGACAGACAGACAGACAGACAGACAGACAGACAGACAGACAGACAGACAGACAGACAGACAGACAGACAGACAGACAGACAGACAGACAGACAGACAGACAGACAGACAGACAGACAGACAGACAGACAGACAGACAGACAGACAGACAGACAGACAGACAGACAGACAGACAGACAGACAGACAGACAGACAGACAGACAGACAGACAGACAGACAGACAGACAGACAGACAGACAGACAGACAGACAGACAGACAGACAGACAGACAGACAGACAGACAGACAGACAGACAGACAGACAGACAGACAGACAGACAGACAGACAGACAGACAGACAGACAGACAGACAGACAGACAGACAGACAGACAGACAGACAGACAGACAGACAGACAGACAGACAGACAGACAGACAGACAGACAGACAGACAGACAGACAGACAGACAGACAGACAGACAGACAGACAGACAGACAGACAGACAGACAGACAGACAGACAGACAGACAGACAGACAGACAGACAGACAGACAGACAGACAGACAGACAGACAGACAGACAGACAGACAGACAGACAGACAGACAGACAGACAGACAGACAGACAGACAGACAGACAGACAGACAGACAGACAGACAGACAGACAGACAGACAGACAGACAGACAGACAGACAGACAGACAGACAGACAGACAGACAGACAGACAGACAGACAGACAGACAGACAGACAGACAGACAGACAGACAGACAGACAGACAGACAGACAGACAGACAGACAGACAGACAGACAGACAGACAGACAGACAGACAGACAGACAGACAGACAGACAGACAGACAGACAGACAGACAGACAGACAGACAGACAGACAGACAGACAGACAGACAGACAGACAGACAGACAGACAGACAGACAGACAGACAGACAGACAGACAGACAGACAGACAGACAGACAGACAGACAGACAGACAGACAGACAGACAGACAGACAGACAGACAGACAGACAGACAGACAGACAGACAGACAGACAGACAGACAGACAGACAGACAGACAGACAGACAGACAGACAGACAGACAGACAGACAGACAGACAGACAGACAGACAGACAGACAGACAGACAGACAGACAGACAGACAGACAGACAGACAGACAGACAGACAGACAGACAGACAGACAGACAGACAGACAGACAGACAGACAGACAGACAGACAGACAGACAGACAGACAGACAGACAGACAGACAGACAGACAGACAGACAGACAGACAGACAGACAGACAGACAGACAGACAGACAGACAGACAGACAGACAGACAGACAGACAGACAGACAGACAGACAGACAGACAGACAGACAGACAGACAGACAGACAGACAGACAGACAGACAGACAGACAGACAGACAGACAGACAGACAGACAGACAGACAGACAGACAGACAGACAGACAGACAGACAGACAGACAGACAGACAGACAGACAGACAGACAGACAGACAGACAGACAGACAGACAGACAGACAGACAGACAGACAGACAGACAGACAGACAGACAGACAGACAGACAGACAGACAGACAGACAGACAGACAGACAGACAGACAGACAGACAGACAGACAGACAGACAGACAGACAGACAGACAGACAGACAGACAGACAGACAGACAGACAGACAGACAGACAGACAGACAGACAGACAGACAGACAGACAGACAGACAGACAGACAGACAGACAGACAGACAGACAGACAGACAGACAGACAGACAGACAGACAGACAGACAGACAGACAGACAGACAGACAGACAGACAGACAGACAGACAGACAGACAGACAGACAGACAGACAGACAGACAGACAGACAGACAGACAGACAGACAGACAGACAGACAGACAGACAGACAGACAGACAGACAGACAGACAGACAGACAGACAGACAGACAGACAGACAGACAGACAGACAGACAGACAGACAGACAGACAGACAGACAGACAGACAGACAGACAGACAGACAGACAGACAGACAGACAGACAGACAGACAGACAGACAGACAGACAGACAGACAGACAGACAGACAGACAGACAGACAGACAGACAGACAGACAGACAGACAGACAGACAGACAGACAGACAGACAGACAGACAGACAGACAGACAGACAGACAGACAGACAGACAGACAGACAGACAGACAGACAGACAGACAGACAGACAGACAGACAGACAGACAGACAGACAGACAGACAGACAGACAGACAGACAGACAGACAGACAGACAGACAGACAGACAGACAGACAGACAGACAAACAGACAAACGTACAAAAATTCTAACAACTTTATTTTTGGCTTCGATATCGATTGTAGATCACACCCCAAGTATTCTTTTAAAAAAGTATTCAATGTACAGTTTTGACCGATTTTATTATATGTATAGACTAGAACTAAACCTGGTATTAAGTTCGTTACTATATTTATAGCTCGTTTTGGAATAAGGCGATTTGTGTTACACTCATATTTTGATACCATTTGAAAGCTGTTTTCTGGGTCTATGTGAGATGAGCTTACAAAAGGTGGTTTGAGGCGTTAACGTATTTTTTATTATTTTTTCATGGTTGATAGTCCGGATAATCGCGAATCTGTATAACTTAGGTCCGGATATTCAGGTTTCTACTGTATATTAAATTATTTCTGTATTTATCAACTTTTACAAATAATTAATATTAACTTATTAAAGTACTAGCTGTTGCCAGCGACTTCGTCCGCGCGGACTTCTTTACTACTACGTTTACTCCGCACTGCTCCTGCCCGTAGGTGATAGCGTGATAATATGTAGCCTATATGTTGACCCGACCTGTTAATATTCATGCAAAATTTGAAGTAAATCCATGCAGTACTTTTTGAGTTTACCCCGGATATACATACAGACAAACAGACAAACAGACGAAAATTCTAAAAACTATATTTTTGGCTTCGATATCGATTGTAGATCACACCCCAAGTATTCTTTTAAAAAAATATTCAGTGTACAGTTTTGACTTTCCTACGATTTTATTATATGTATAGATGACATATTAACTATTTATAATAATTTAATAATTGATAATTCTGTATTTATTAAATTATAGTATATGTTTGTTTCCTTTTTATTATTATTATTATAGATAGGGAACGGCTTGACCACGATCTCGCCTGATGGTAAGCCAAGAAGCGGTCTAAGGTGCCCCATAGACCTACAATAATATTGCGCAATACTTTTGTTGTGCAATAATATTGAATACCCTCTTTGATTCCAAACGTTCAATAAATTCACTCAATAAAATTGACAAACCAGTTTGATCAATATTTTCGTGCGTGCAACATGTCTGACGACGAAGTTTTGGTGGCAACCATGCTGGTGATTTTGTTAAATAAATCTCTATACAATGCTATACACTCAAGTATAAAACTCCCGTTCTTTATCTTTTATAGCATTTTCGCTCACCATTTTGCTTAAATTTACGACACGGCCATACATGATGAATTAAACCTGCTCAAACTTTCGTTCAATCTTTGTGCAATCTTCAATATTAACCCTAAACGGTCAATAATATTGCACAATACCTAATATTGCGCAATATTATTGTAGGTCTATGGCGCACCTAAGATAAACGCGCTTCCCTAGAAGTTACCTGCTCACTCTTCACTAGAATATCATTTTATAATAATTTTTCTCATTATTTTTTTATTTTACTATTTATAATAATGTAGATAATAATTGATAATTCTTTATAAATCATTTTAACTTTCTATTATACAGATCCCTTATGTATTATCATGTCACGAATTGTATAAATTGTAAAATAAAATAATTATTCTATGACACATTTGATTATTTACATCAAATGTGTCATAGAATAATTATTTTATTTTATGTTTCTCAAGCATGTTGTGATCGATTGTAAATAGTTTACCTATTTTTTAGAAATTAATAAACTGTTTTTTTTTTTGCTTTATTATTGTAAAACTTATATTAGTCCTTAATAAAATAAATAAATAAATAAATTAAATATTGTGAACGTGGGTGGACTATTGTATCCCTGGGGTCTCCTTTAACAATTAGACCTTGGATAAGTTAGCCCCATTCCTTACACTACCTTGTGATTCAGCTCCGTCATATCACTGATATACAAAAGTGTATTAAAGCGTATGGTTTGTTAAGTATTATGGTGCAACTTTAGTTAGGCGTTACACATGGATTAAAAAAAAAGGAAAAACAATTTCTTAGAATGTCAATGCCGCTTGAATTTCTACCCTGAAAGGTAGAGTTATAATACGTAGCGATGAAATAAAATCAGTCCAAAGGTATTCTTTAAACATTAGCTTTTTATTCGACAAGATAATATAGCACAATATGGCGTAGATCTATTTTTTCACGATATAAAATATCTAAAAGCCTACTCATTTGATTTTTCGTATCTCCCTTTACTTAAAAAAGTATCTTCACGCCCATATCCCGGAAGGGGTAGGCAGAGGTACAACAAGTGCACCCACGATTAGCCGAAGATACTTGATCCCACAAATGTGATAGGTGGCAAGTCTATCGCCAACCGGGCACTTTCCAATCCCGGGCAACTTTGTGTTTCTCAGAAAACTGAAAAAACACTTTTTTTTTAAAGTGCCCGACCCGGGAATCGAACCGGGGACCTCATGTGGTCAACGCCAACGCTGCACCACTAGACCACAGAGGCGATCCCTTTACTTATTTATTTATTTATTTAAAAATGTATGCACAATTAATTTATTATTAATTAATTAATAAATTAATGCAGTGGGTGGACTTAATGATACTTGGCATTATCTACCAGTCAACCCAAACTAATTAATAAGCATTTTATTTAAAGGGGTTAATGAAAAAATATTAAGTAAAATTTAGTTACAATAACTGCTGGTAATACTAAAAAAACTCAAAACATTATACACACATAAAATACACATATATAAAATGTATTATATACACGTACATACCTAAATAAATAACATACATATACATATTACATATACATTATTTCCCTATTATAAATTAATATATGGTACATATATTAATTTATAATAGGGAAATAAGTATAAACACGACGATTAAATACACACCCTTGACGGGTTGGCTGGAAGAAATCTCTTTAAGTAGAGATATACTCGCCTATTGTACTTATGTTACGTTTAATTTTTTTCCTCATTATGCTGTTCTCTGTGTACAATAAAGTATTACTTAAACAAATAAATAAAAGCGTTTGACATTTACACACATTTATTCATATGTGCGGCGACACATTTTCCGCCCGACACCATGTCTAACAAAAAATAATAATAAATTCATGGGATAAATTACACTTAATGATCTAACCCCAAAGTAAGCAAATTATTTTCTTGTTATGGGTGTTAGTCAACGATACTAATACATAGAAATACATATACAGACTGACTGGTGAGTTGAGTTACCTTCAATATTTAAGGACGTGATAGTTGGCGATCATATATGGTATGAAAAAATAACATTAAAAATAAACATGAAAATACTTCTTAATAAGCTTAATAAACAGTACACCGAGAATCCTATATTTACCTGCGCCATACTTGGACACCGCGCGGACGCATGTGACGCGCAGAAAGTGAGGTTGAGGGCAGGGGGGTGGCGGCGGCGTGTCCTTGATGTCGACTAGCGTGGCGCGCTTAGAGAGTATAATATCCGCATTTCACTTATTTTTAGAGAAATATTGTTCAAAAATAAAGCCCTTAATTTTATTATTTCATTTTAGCGAGTATCGAGTACTGAGTACTCTCCAGCAGTATCGAAGGTAACTCACCAGTCAGTCTGTATAAATACTAGAATATATTTAATAAACACCCAAACCCAGAAATACAAACATTTATGCTCATCACAAAAATGCTTGTCGCCGTGTGGAATCGAACCCGAGCCCCGTCGATTGCGTAGTCAGGGTCGCTAACCACTCGACCAACGGGGCGGTCTCTTGTATTAGTATTTGTGTGGTCTGTGGTGTTGCAGAACTTTCACTATCTGCTAGTCGCGATGTTAATAATAAGTATAATTTTTCTCTAGGCTTGTATGTATCGTCAGGAACAAACTATTCTGGAAGAATTGTTTATTCCTGATGATAACCATCCATAGACCATCTGCCGTTCTGCCAGGCATGTTGTAAAAGGTGACCGATTGGCTATGCAAGTTACTACCATCGTGGCTACTAGGTGGTAGTGTTCTGCATTGTCTTGCCCGGGTCTGGTACCACCGCCTTACCTATTCTTGCCGCAATAGCCTCAATGTTTGTTACTGTCGTGTTCCGGTTTGGAGGGTAAGGTAGCCGATAAATTTATGCATGTGGCATTAGACCTCGCTACAAGATAGCAATGCACCATTAACATATTTGGTGTCCGTAGGCGATGGTTGACTCTTACCATCAGGAGACCCATCTGCTTGTTTGCTATCTTATGATATAAAAAAATGACGGTTTTTTGTGCTCATCTGAAGCAGGCGATGTTAAGATACCTACAACAGACTTGAAGTTGCTACTTACTTGTTGTCAATTACTTTATTTCTTACTTTACCACGGATCATATGACCGGCACAACAAAATCGATAACGAGGTTATTTCGATTACTTTCGATTATTGTGATGATTATAATACGATCGATTTTCTTAAATTCAACTTTTGTATTATTTAACTTTTGAGACATTTGTTTCAAGACCAACCAGTTATTTCTTTTTTTATTTTGTTTATTTCTTTTTTCTTTTTTATTTTCTTATAATTCTATAAGCGAAACTGATTTATTTTTTATTTTGTTTATTTTTTTTATTTTCTTATAATTTAATAAGCGAAACTGGTTGGCTTTAAAATAAAAAAAATATGACAACCAATAGACTTGTGCATGTGGCATATCATCCCGCTACACTAATAACAATGCACTATTAATATATTTGGTGTCTATAGGCGATGGTTTTTTTTTTCATTATAATAACTTTATGATATCAAATTATGTATGAAATATTATATGCAATGTCATTGAATGATATCAAATTATAAATATATATGAAACTAGCGGACCCGGCAAACGTTATTTTGCCCTATAAATAGGGGTATGAAAAATAGATAGAAGCTGATTCTCAGACACACTGAATATGCACATAAAATTTCATAAAAATCGACCGAGCCGTTTTGGAGGAGTAACTAACATTGTAACACGAGAATTTTATATATAAGATAAATCATTTTTAAATTAATTAATTTATACAATTGAATTATATTATAGGTCCTTATTGTTATAATATTTTTGAGATAATCAGAAAAAATACACAAATTATTTTAAATTTAACAATGTAGTAGTAAAGTCCCCGTTTTGGTTTCGGGCTCCTTTGAAGAATAGACCAACTGACGTTCTGCCAGGCAGGTCGTAGAAGGCGACCGATTGGCTATGCGAGATAGACCGAGAGAGTGTTCCGATTTGGAGGGTAAACTTATACATGTGGCATTAGACCTCGCCACAAGATAGCAACGCACCATTAACATCTTTGGTGTCTATAGCTGACTCTTTCCATCAGGAAACCCATCCGCTTGTTTTCTATCTTATGTTATATAAAAAAAAGAAATGTAATTGTGTAAAAATACACCTTTCTGCTTCCAGCCCACCAAAATATTTACTACAAATAATTTCTATAGCAGAACAACGTTTGCAGAAAGCTAGTGAAAAAAAACGCTCACCTGGTACAGGAAAAATCCAACGCATTTTGATTTTTATGATGAAAGCGGGGTTCACTCAGAAGGCTTCAGCTTAACTGACTTAATAATCAGTCATCTAATTAGGACAATATAACACTTTAGTCATAACAAAAACAACCTTGGTTTCATTTCAACAATTATTCGTCCAGCACACTTTGTTCAATCACACTTTTCAATCATTTTTGTTACGTAACGAAAAAAAAAGAAATTTTGAATTTTCTCTTTCTGATAGACAAATAAAAAAACATATTTTAATATTTTTTTGTGTTACTAAAACACAATTTTCTTATTGTGTAATATGTATATTTCAAATATAGCAAAATAACTATTTTGTTAATAATATTCCGCCATTGTTTACATAATTTTAATTTAAGAATGTTAAAGTTTACGTAAAATTAATGAAAATACATATAATTTTGTCGCATAACATTAAAAATCATCTTTTCAAAGATTTAATAAAATATATAACTACAAGAGAAAAAGGTTCCTGTAATCCAATAAAGATTTTATCTATCAGATATTACCTGTGTCATGAAATTCTTCCCATTAATTAACCCGATAGGATTTTTATAAAATTTCTAAAACTATTATTGAGTGTTAAAAATATATCATGTAAATAAAAAAAAAACTATTTTTAATTTAAAATAAATAAACAAAAAATTAAACTAAAAAAATACCTTTCAAAACCAAATAGTTTTTTGTTGTGATTATGTTATATTTTAAAACATAAGCGAAATATTTCACGATCGCCTAATTTGGTATGATAATTATTTATTATATATCAAGTTTTAGAATGAATATTACAATTATGAGCAATTTAATTAAATATCTTCTTCATTTTTAATATATAATACATTAAAAGTAAAATCACATTTATATATCTATACATTTTTTGTTTATTACGCGACGTGCAAGTTAAAAAAACTGTTTAAAAAACAAAATAATATTGTAAAATTTATTTTAATATTATATAAATTTTTTAAAGAGTATATAAGGCTAGCTTAAAAAATATACAAATCATAAATTAAAAACATACATGAAAAGTGTCGCTGGTATATTTTTTATTTTTTCAAATACTGCTTGGTATTTCCTTGTCTTACTGTGAATGCAAACAAATACAAAGTAAAAAATTATTTCAGGTACTTATTTAAAAAAAGAAGTTTCATTTAAATTCACTTCACATTTTTTTTCTTTTATAACAATAAGTAATTATGTCTACCAACACCAAGGTTATCGAATTATTCTGTTGTAGGTAAAATAATTATAAAACAAAAGAATTTATGATCACTGAAAATATGTTGGCGGGAATTTATACAAAAATTACAATTATTTAAAAATGTTGTTCACAAATCTTGTTAAGATAGTGATTATTTTTCAAAAAATAATACGTCTGTATCATATCACTTCTACCATATAGTATGTAACATAGATGAGATATATAATATTATAAGTTACGTCACAATACTTATATCAACGCTATACAGAGAAAACCAGCTTTGTAGCTTGTAGGAATAAGGTATGCGCAGACATTATTGATTTTGCACGGCGCTTTGAAGCTATGCAGGTTATTTACTTTCCTTTAAGGCTTTATAAAACTATTCCTTTGTATAATTGTACGTTTATAAACAAAAAATAAAATGGCGATTAATATCTTATCTGTGAATATTACATAAGTAAGGTATTTTGTGCTAAATTTCGTTAAATTAAGTTTTAAATATTTACCTATAATGACATTTATTATATCTTACCAACCATTATCGTTAAAAAAGAGTATGAAAAAGAAACACAATTATAATTTCACATTGCCTGTTATAACTTTTCAATCATATTTTTTTGTTAAATTTATTATTTTTTCATAATATTTGGTGGAAGTCTTTTGATTTAAAACACATTTTGAGCAAAATCAACCGTTCTGCGGCATAACACTGAACGTACTAACGTGTGTTGTCACACCTCATCCAAATTTACCCGAGTAAAATAAATCTGAAAAATACATTTGTATAAAAATAGGTCACAAAGCTTGTCGTTTATAATAAAAATGCTATTTATATTTTACCTTCATCTAATATTTTTAACATTCAACAACAACATTATAAAGCTGTGTAAGAGTTGTGGTTATATTCGAAATATGTATATATTCGAAAAAAATATCAGAGCTTTTTATTGGATGTGTATATCTATTTTTTACCATGTATTGATGTGACTATGTTAATAACAAAGACATTTGGAAATAAACTAATGTTTTTTGAAACTGCGAAAAAATTTCCCACGTGTTAATCCGGACTCCTATGGAGATTAGGCCAACACGTGGGAACACGTGGGTCGTTCTGATAGGCAGGACGTAAAAGGCGACCAATTGGCTAAGCGTGTCATATAATCATCATCATCATGGCTACTGGGTGGTAGAGTTCCGCAACGTCTCATCTGGGTATTTGGTACCACCACCTATCTATTCCTGCCGCAATAGCATCAATGCTTGTCATTGTCATGTTCAGGTTTGGAGGGTACCATACACAGTAGACTTATGCACGTGGCATTGCCATCCCACCACATAGATAGCAACGCACCGTTAACATCTTTGGTGTCTATAGGCGACGGTAACTTTTTTATATCAGGAGACCCATCTGCTTGTTTGCTATCTTATATTATAAAAATATGTAAACGATTGACCAGGCAGACTATCCTTGAAATTCCTGCTAAATTAAGGTATGTAAGCTCAAAAGAGTAAAAAATATAAGCATAGATTTTTTTCAGTTCTAACATCTAATTTGTTAAAATGATAGTAAATTGATTTTTGAAAAGCTGTATATTTTGGAAACGATGGTCGATTTTGATCTTTCGAATAGCATTTAACTCAATTTTTGAGATCTAAAATATTGCTTTAGCTAAAAATCGATAGGTTGAAAAATTTCGAAGCAGTGTCAAAAATATTTTTTTTCAAAAATTTTCGTCATTGATAAATCCCAAACAAATTGACCGATTATGATGTAATTAAAAATATTTGACACAGTTTTTAAAGTAGAAAAGCTGATAAGATTTTTAAGTCAATCTGTGCATTACCCTGAAAATTATTTCAAAAATAAGTAATTTTGCTGAAAACAACATAATTTTAATACTTGAAAAGTTGTAGCTTTTGAATATAAGATTCGATTGTGGTTTTTTAAATGGCATT
Source organism: Apodemia mormo (assembly GCA_036924255.1). Classification (NCBI taxonomy): domain Eukaryota; kingdom Metazoa; phylum Arthropoda; class Insecta; order Lepidoptera; family Riodinidae; genus Apodemia; species Apodemia mormo. The sequence goes on from JAUPFN010000029.1 coordinate 16,650,889, forward strand.
CGACATAGTTTTTTTGATTCTAAAAATCGTAGAATACAAAAACATGATTGGTTGAAAAATGTCAAAGTTATGATTTCTGTGGTTTAGGATTGATCTTCGGGATTAGAATAATAAATATTAGAATAATAAATATTAGAATAATAAATATTAGAACAATAAATATTAAAATAATAAATATTAGAATAATAAATATTAAATATGATATTCACCAATAAAATTTTAAAATCTTATATCTGCTCAGTATTGCTTGTTAGGTGGAAGGAAGTTCGCGTGGTCAGTTAGTTTTGAATTAAATATATTGAAATTGAAATTACCTATTCCTATCGCAATAGTTCTTGTTGCCATCATGTTCCAGTTTGGAGAGTTTTTATATCTTTGGCATATTTTTCGATCAGGTGAGCTATCAGCATGTTTGCTATTTATATTTACAAAACGAAAACATGTTCATGCTAAAAATAAAAAAAATGTTTATATCATAAGATAGCAAACAAGCAGATGGCTTTCCTGATTGAAAAAGACAACCATCGCCTATAGACACCGAAGATGTTAATTTTGCGTTGCTATCCGTGTGGCGAAGTGTTGATGCTACTTGAATTAGTTTACTGACTCCCTTACCCTTCAAGCCGGAATACGACAGTGACTAACACTGCGCTATTCCGGCAGGAATGAGTAAGTTGGTGTTACCCGACCTGGGCTAGACATTGAAGGACTCAATCACCTAGTAGACACGATAGTAATGACTCAGACAGGCAATCATTTGCCTCTTACGAATGGCCTGGCAAAACGGTTAATGGCCTATTCCGCAAAGAAACCCAGACCAACAGAGAGAAAATATCAATTTTTTTTGTAATTTTTATTATATCATAAGACAGCAAACAAGCAGATAAGTCCCTGGTGGAAAGAGTCAACCATCGCCTATAGACACAAAAGATGTTAATGGTGCATTGCTATCTTGCGGCGAGGTCTAATGTAACATGCATAAGTTTACTGGCTACCTTACCCTTCAAACCGGAACACGACAGCGACAAGCACTGATGCTATTGCGGCAGGAATAGGTAAGGCGGTGGTACCAGACTGGGCGAGACAATGCAGAACTCTACCACCTAGTAGCCACGATGGTAGTGTCATCGGTCGCCTTTTACGACCTGCCTGGCAGAACGGCAGTTGGCCTATTCTTCAGAGCCCGGGACCAACACGGGGTAAAAAAAATGTTATCGCCAAAATTGTCAACTATAGTTTTTACAACAGGATATGTGTGATATGGTATACCGACTTGATAACTGAGAGATGGGACCGACGGTTTTACGTGTTTATTCGAGGTACAGTCGTCGTAGTAGTGTTTCCGAAATATTGAATATGTTTATTCGACATGTATAAATAATAAGTATATTATAATAATATAAGTGTGAATGTTCACGGGTTTAATTCTATCCCATGGCTAAAAAAAATCCACTTAGCTCCTCTACATAGTCATAGATCGAGTAGTTTTTTAAATAAGTCGTGACCAACAAACAAACAAAAAATCAAATGTTTAATCTTTAATAGTTACGAAGTATAAATTTGCACACGTATTATAAAACAACACCCAGATCCTTGCAAACAAAATATATTCTTTGTTTCTTTTATTCAAAATATTTACCTGTAAAATGTGGAGTTTGGAATTCTGATTACTGGAAACACAGTGGATACGACTGCGCCAAGTTGCGGCGGTAATAACATAATATACTGATGACAATATTATTTTAGTTAACTACATATTTATTTGTTCTATCAATGAAAATCCTTCCCGATCCGAAATAGGCATGTACTCGTAGGTACCTAGGCATGGCATTATCATAAATAATGAAATAATAATATTATTAACATTAAAAATATTATGATTAACATAATTTACATATTTCTTAACGTTTTAAGGAATATTGTATTTGTAATGATTATAGTTTAATTTATTTCGTTTAGTTAATCAATTAAATCTTAAAAATCGTTTAGTAATAAATTGGATTTCTTGAGTTTTGAATGTTTATTCATTCAAGATTTACATTATGACATTACTTTACTTTAAATGGCATAAATAAAGTTATAAGGCTCAATCTTAAAAAAAAAACTTTCATTTCATAGGTTTTCATCTAAATTTACGTCATACTTAATATATATATATATATATATATATATATATATATATATATATATATATATATATATATATATATATATATATATATATATATATATATAAATAAATAAAGAGCCACTCTACCTCATCCTCCTCTGTGGTATAGTGATCCAGCGTTGGCGTTGACCACATGAAGTCCCGGGTTCGATTCCCAGGTCGGGCACATAAAAAAAGTGTTTTTTCAGTTTCCTAAGAAACACAAATTTGCCGTGGAGTGAAAAGTGCCCGGTTGGCGATAGGCTTGCCACCTATCACATTTGTGGGACCAAGTATCTTCGGCTTGGGGGGGTGGTGGTACCCTTTCGGGGATATGGGTGTGAAGATACTTTCTTTATTCTACCAACGGGGCATCCACAGCAATTAGTAATCTAAATAGATAATTGAAACTTATAGTCCTCGAGACACCACATTCATTTTGAAATGATTAATACATACACTACACGCGCCTCAACACTAAGTTAATTTTTGCGTATAGTCATTTTTTCTCTGAAAGTATCTCATTAAATTTGAAATAATTATTTTTTTGAGATTCTAAAGTTGTTAACAATGAAACTCCTTCAGTGTATCATTTTAAGTTATGAATTTTAACTGAAAGCTTTATAAGAAGATTAATATACTTCGTCATTCAATTTCATGCTTCAATTTTCCTTTTATTTTTGGGCTTTTAATACGTCTGGGAGGAGGTTAATCTAGTAATTTCTTAAGGCGAGGCATCGCGACAAACGGGAAAAAACTGGTTTGTTTAATCACGTTTTTTTTGTATTGACTATATATTAAATAACAATTTTACACAAATTACACGATATACCTGAAGATATTATCTAAGAATTATGCTAACTTGTTACATAATAGAATGTACTTTACTTGGTCATATAAAATTCCGAAAACAGACTAAAAAACCTCTAAAACAAATAATTTGTTAATCATATTTCTAATCTTCCACATGATTTTTATATGGTGATATTTAGTTGTAAATACAAAAAATAATGTGCTAAATTTTGGTTTTCAGGTAATATCCTATTTCTATTTATCCGAAAATTAACACGTTTTCTCAGCGGTTTCTGAACATACCGCGCCAGTCGCCACCCATTTCCTATAGAATTTCGCGTCGAAATACCTCGCCTTAACGCATTTTTGTGGAAATATGTAATCTGGTATTTTTTGTAACGCATTTTTGTGAAAACAATTATTATTGTGTACCCAATCTATACATATAATTTATATATTACATATAATAAAATCGTAGGAAAGTCAATGCATGTCCGGGGTAAACTCAAAAAGTACAGAGTGCTAAGTGTGAGTTTTTCATTTCGCATTCGATCGTGAGCGCGTTTCGAGTTTACTAGGAATTTGTATGTGATTTGTACAGCGCCACCTAGTGGTAAACTGGTTTCTCACGTTTACCACTAGGTGGCGCTGTACAAATCACATACAAATTCCTAGTAAACTCCAAACGCGCTCACGATCGAATGCGAAAAGAAAAACTCACACTTAGCACTCAGTTAAAAGAATACTTGGGGCGTGATCTACAATCGATATCGAAGCCAAAAATATAGTTTTTAGAATTTTTGTTTTTCTGTATGTATGTCCGGGGTAAACTCAAAAAGTACTGCATGGATTTATTTCAAATTTTGTATGAATATTACTAACAGGTCGGGTCAACGTATAGGCTACATATTATATTATTACGCTATAACCTACGGGGGAGGAGCTGTGCAGAGTAAACAAAGTCCGCGCGGACGAAGTCGCGGGCAACAGCTAGTAGAATTATAAATAAAAGCGCTTCTTAACGATGAGTTTCTAAAAAGTCGAAATATGAATCAAATATAATTCAGAGTGCTAAGTGTGAGTTTTTCTTTTCGCATTCGATCGTGAGCGCGTTCGAGTTTACTAGGAATTTGTATGTGATTTGTACAGCGCCACCTAGTGGTAAACGTGAGAAACCAGTTTACCACTAGGTGGCGCTGTACAAATCACATACAAATTCCTAGTAAACTCGAAACGCGCTCACGATCGAATGCGAAAAGAAAAACTCACACTTAGCACTCAGATCAGAAAAGTAAGTTTATGTAATTAACCCGATCCATGCTAATTTGAAAATTTAGAAATTTTGCGCCTAAGACGATTTGCGATGTGTACGAAGTGAGATACAGGTAATTTAGATAATCAGACAAATTGCGATTTAGACGATTTAGATAACTAGATTTTTGAGATTTAGGCAATCCGCGCCCGACTCGTCGTGTTCCGGTTTGTAGGTTAAGGTAGCCGGTACACTTACGCATGTGGTATTAAACCTCGCCACAAGTAACGCACCATTAACATATTTGATGTCTATAGGCGATGGTTTACTCTTTTCATCAGGAGACCCATCTGCTTGTTTGCTATCTTATGGTATAAAAAATGTATATTACCATGAATGTAGCATGTCTAATGTTTCTTTTTATTAATTTAATGTATTTCTAATGCATTTTATATAAAAAAAAATTAGGCTTAAGCACTCCTCCACGGTGCATACTTTAATTATGCCAAATTTTATACTCTACCGTTTGCGCAATTGTCTTAAGGCGATAGGTAATGCCAAACTACGAAATAGACTCCTTTTTGAAACCCTACTACTGCTAACCGGTTTGTCCAATAATTAAAAAAAAATGTATTATACGTATAATATAATTAAGTTTAAATTTTAAGTTCGTTTTTTCAAATTTTATTGTTATTTTTGACGGAAAAAAATCGAATATCTTTCTTATTTTTACGCAAAAATTTGCTTATAACTTCCAAACTACTGTAACGATTTTGATGATTTTTTCTTTTTATTACAGACAATTTATTGCTTTATAAAATTTAAGTTCAAAATTTTACAAAATCATTATATTGTGCTATTAAATCAATAAAAACCTTATTATTTAATTCGCGGACAGCGCTTGCGTCGAAAGTCAGTCTCATAGTATTGTATACTCTTTGGTCAGTCCACAGATTACTTATGGGTCAGTCTCCCGGTAGCGTTCATAAGGGGAGGCTGTGTCGCATGTTAGCGTGCTCCGCTCTCCATATTCGAGTCAAAGAGTAATAGTACAGATAGAACGTTTGGCACAATAGTAAGGTTGTGCCGTTTAGAAATTGAACATTTCGTTTACGCTTGGATGTTTTTTTATAGTAGATAATGAGCTTGGACCGAGGAGGCTGTTTTTTACAGATGTTGTTCTTATGATATAGACAAGGAATAAGGAAGGATTTTTTTAAATTCATCCCCTAAGATGGTGAAATAGGGGGCGAAAGTTTGTATGAAACTCTGTCATTTTTGAGTTGTAATGAATGATATGCTTTAACTGAAAAAAATTAAATACAAATTTAATATTTTTTTGGATTCTAGCCCATAGAGAGGTAAAAAGAGGCTTTAAAGTTTGTATCAAAAATGAATTGTTTATTTATTGCATTACTATAAAATCTAAATTATTTTAATTTAGTATTTATTATATTATAATCGCCTCTGTGGTCTAGTGGTCCAGCATTGGCTTTGACCTCATGTGGTCCCGGGTTCGATTCTCGGGTCGGGCACTTAAAAAAGTGTTTTTTCAGTTTTCTGATAAACGCAAAGTTGCCCGGGATTGGAAAGTGCCCGGTTTGGCGATAGGCTTGCCACCTATCACAATTGTGGGACCAAGTATCTTCAGCTAATCGTGGGTGCACTTGTTGTACCTCTGCCTACCCCTTCGGGGATATGGGCGTGAAGATACCTTTTTTTTAGTATTTATGATTTTTAGAACAATTAAGAAGTACGAATTTTCGGATTTTTTAGTACTTATGCTCTTCAATCGAATTTGAAGAAACATGCATGTAATGTTCGAAGTTTCATCCATTAAAGGAGTAAAAGTGTTTGTTATAATTTATATGAAAAAATCAAACTTTTATGGTCAAAATAACTTAAAATTTGGCACTTATGTTCTTCAACACAATTTAAGAATCATATATTTGGGGATTTTTTTAAATTTCATTCCTTAAAGGGTAAAAAAAAGCATTGATGTTTGTATAAAAAATAGATTGTTTATTGTAGAAGATTGTAGAAATTATTTAAAACTTAGTATGTATGATTTTTAATACAATTAAATGAATACGAGTTTAAGATTTTCAAATGTCATCTCTTCAAAGGATGAAAAAAGTGGTAAAGTTTGTAGAAAAAATAAAACGTGTTTTATCAAAATCTCTTCAAATTTATTATTCATGTTCTTTAATTCAATAAAATAAACGTGCATGTGAGGATGCTGTGAGTTTTATCTCTTAAAGAGGTAAAAGATGGTATTAAAGGGGCTGAAAGCTAGTACTTTATAAATAGTTTTGTTTGCGAGTAGACGCTGAATAATATTTTGAGACTATTCATGTACTTACCTACGTTTACGCTTGAATGATATATTAGCTATAGATAGATAAGTATTTTGTCAATATTTTGTATAAATGTACAAAAACAAAAAAAAAATAAAACAAGCAAGCAAGCAAGCAAGCGAATAAAAAGCAAAACTCTAAAGAAAAAAATAAAAACTGGTACTATTTGAAGGTAATAAGGACTTCGCAACTAAAAATAAATAAATTAAATATATTATACATACAAATAGTCTAAATAAACCAATTTATTTAGCAGTTTCCTCTATAAACATTTAATCAATTTATATATTTACTTTTTTCTTACGAGATTTTGAAACAAAATCTAAGAAGCTAGTTAATTTTAAAATATTATTCAAGAGATTACATTTCACAAAATCAAATTTTGAAAGGTTTTGTTAAATATTAATTATTGATTGTATGTACTCACAGCCCATAGACACCTAATAATAAGACACCTAATAATAGGCGAATGACTTGTGTCAACACATCTGACTTATAGTTCCGATGTAAATGTCCACGCGCTAATGAGTAGTAATTGGGTAATCAGTGTCGACCAATCAGATGCTCTGTACATTACTATCTTTCACTGTGGCCTTGAGTTAGCCAATTACGGCGTTGCAACCCCACTTCGTCTTACCTCAGCTAGTTGCCAGAATGCATTCAATACGGAAAATCAAACATTAGCTGTCTATAGGCTGTGTGGTCGGTGTATGTACTAAAATAAAGTGCTACACGGGATGTATTGTATATTACAAAACTTTCAAAGAAATAGGATACGTAACTGTTATTATTGTGTAAATTATTATATGATTTTTGTCAATTTTCGATATATTTTTTTTCTTTAGATATTTATCGTCTTTCTAAAATGAATGTATATGTAATCGATAAATGAGCGATTACTGGTTATTGGTTTTGAGTTTGACAACATTCAGTCGATTCATGATGATAAAAGTTCATATAGGTGAACAAAAATATTAAAACGTAGGTATCTGCATCCACTGTAAATACTCTTTGACGTTGAGGCATGCCAGCGCGCGAAATAGTATTTGCGCTGCTCCTGTTAGAAACTCAAGGTCGTTCGCAGCTGTAATCGCCTTAAAAAAAGGGGTCCAAAATTTTTCCTTCTCGTATTAATATGTAGACTAATATCGTCACAGACCACATGATGAGTATCGTTGACTAATTGCTTAAGGCTAAAGTAGGTCAAACTTAAAAAAGATTATATTGGAACGAAGTTCCTTACGGCAGGCTTGGAGGGGATAAGGATTTTGCTGCGCGACCGAACTGAAAAAAATGTGATAGTAAAACCGTAAAAAAAATGCGTGGAATAAAAGCGTTAAATGAGACGTGCGCGGGCGCGACAGTCGCGTACACAAGCGAGTAGTGCCGTTTAGCCGGAGGAAGTTCGTTCCTACCTGGTGTCCCGCGATACCACATCATTTTTGTTTAATCTATGGTCGAATTTCAGCCACAGGCCGAATAATTTATAAAATCCCATTTGTTGTTCAATTAAAATGTTTAGTTTTAATCATTTTTTAAATAGCATGACAAGAGGTTGTTAGTTTAATATTTTAACTTATAAGCAAAAGGTTATCCATTCAAGTCAAAACAAATTTTATTATAGTACGAGTTTCATAATATTTATAATAACACAGTAGATAACATACACGCAAACATACGCTGGCCACGTCCAAAGTTCACTATTTTAAAATTATTTATTTAACAGAGGAATGGATATTTTTTTATTCTGCCAAGCAGGTTATAGAAGACTAGCAATCGACCATACGAGCCATTAACACTAAAGCACTAAAATGTTCTGTTGACTACTACCTGCAAAGGCAAACACCTGTCTATGCGTGTTTTCTAGACTTATCTAAGGCAGTTGATCTGGTAACTTATCAAACACTATAGGCTAAATTTAGAACAGCTGTTGCCTCCCCAGAGACAGAGGATCTCTTTGCCCACTGGTATAAAAATTTAAAAAAATCTGTGAAGTGGGATAATGCTTACTCCAATGAATATATGCTAAGCTCTGGTGTTAGGATGGGTTGACATCTCCTAGGCTATACAATATATACATGAATAAATTGATTGAGAGGCTAATTAGTATGCATGTCCGATGCTGGATTGATGAAAACTGTGCCAATAACATAAGTTATGCTGACGACATGGTACTGCTGAGTCCCTCAATCAATGGCCTGAGAAAACTGTTAGAGGTGTGTGTGTTATGCTGAGGAACACAGTTTAAAATACAATACTAATAAAAGTGTGTTTATGGTTTTTGTGGGAAAAAATAAAAAGCCAAGCAATGTGCCACCTACGACGCTTGAAGGCTTAGAATTAAACCGTGCTTCACAGTTCAGGTATTCAGTTCACACTTAAGTCATGTGGTTCAGGTTCACACCTAAGTCATGTGGTGACTGAAAGCCTTAGGGATGATGAGGACATTGAGAGGGAACGAAGGACTATTGCAGTACGTGAAGACATGCTTTTCCATAGATTTACTCAATGTACAGACGCTGTGAAAATAACGCTTTTTAAAGCTTATTATTTATCAAATTATTATTATACATCAAAGTTTCTACACGAGTGGTCTATGGGTCAGGTATACCCAGAAGATGTACAATGCCCATTGAGTTTTTTTATGGAAAAGGGGGCCAAAGAGCAGGAGGTGCACCTGATGTTGAGTGATCACCGCCGCCCATAAACATCTGCAATACCAGAGGCCTTGCAGTTGCGTTGCCACCCTTTTGAAAATGAATAAGCTCTTTTCTTGAAGTTCCCTATGTGTTATTTGTTCGGAAAAACCCCTGCCGGCAATTGACTTCACAAAAGAGTAGTGCGAGGCAAAAAGTGCCGGGAGAAAGGGAGAGAAGTTGTGGATTTCCAGGCATCAAGACGGTGTGGGTGGAACTTCAAATTTTGACGCGATATCCGATGATGGAACTTAGCAGCAGGAATTAATCCAAACAACTCGTAAGAACACTCTCCATGATAGATACGATAAAAGACGCAGAGTGAGCTTACATCTCTGCGTAATGCTAAGGAGTAAAACCGTTTCGAAATAGCCTGATCGTCGACGATTCGAACCGCTCTACGTTGAATGCAGTCAATTGGAAGAAGCTGGTACTGGGGAGCTCCGGCCCAGAGATGAGAGCAGTACTCCATGTGAGGCCGAATTTGCGCCTTACCAATAACATATTTAGAGCTCCGTTGCGGCTGCCGCGACGTTGCAGTGCCTCTGGCATGTTTGCAGATGGTGACGATTTCTATGCAATAATGCGGCAGAAAACTGCAACTGCCATCTAAAATTTGCGGCAGGGTAACAACAAAACTCTAAATATGATAAACAGTAGAATGGACTCATCCTTTATGGGCAGTTTTATGCGTCTGCGTGTGACGGGTGCTTGTTAGTGATGTATATATATATATATATATATATATATATATATATATATATATATATATATATATATATATATATATATATATATATATATATATATATATATATATATATATATATATATATATATATATATATATATATACGTAGGTCACACTATAAGTTTTGCGTAACTTAAAAAGAACAACATGTTATAACCAAGATATTATGTTTATTGCTTTTCAAAATAATTTCCTTTACATTTTAAAAATTTTTTCATGCGATCGAACCATTTTTTAAAACAGGAGGACCACAGATCTGAAAGCACGGCTCGACTCTTTGGCATTGCACAGAGATGTTGGTTCACTCTGTGTCTTCTATCGTATCTTTCATGGGGAGTGTTTGGATTTGTTCCGACGAGTTGTTTGGATTAATTCCTGCCGCCGAATTCCATCATCGGACATCGCGTCAAAATTTGAAATTCCATCCTCACCATCTCGATGTCTGGAAATCCACAACTGTGCGTTTCTCTCGACACTTTTTGCCTCACACTACTTCGTTGTGGAACCAATTACCGGCAGGGGTGTTTCCAAACGGATATGACTTGGGGGCCTTCAAGAAAAGAGCTTACTCATTCTTAAAAGGCCGGCAACGCAACTGCAAGACCTCTGGTATTGTGGATGTCCATGGGCGGCGGTGATCACTTACCATCAGGTGCACCTCCTGCTCGTTTGCCCCCTCTTCTATAAAAAAAAAGCATGTTTTCTACGTGCTGATTGAACGCTATCATTGCCTATTCGGAGTGGGTAAAAGTAAAACCTCTCATCAAATCTTTTATTTTGGGGAAAATACAGAAATCACAGGGTGCTAGGTCGAGGCTATGCACAGGATGAGTGACGAGATGTACTTTTTCGGAAGCTAAAAATGAATTTGTTTTGTTGGCCGTGTGTGAAGAAGCGTTATCATGGTGTAGGAGAATGCGGCTTTTGGGTCGTCTTTCGCGAACTTTTTTTAACATTCTGGGTAAACAAATGGTAGAATACCACTCGGCATTAACACTCTTTTGATCTTCAAGTGGAATTGTACAGATGGGACCCGTAGCTGAGAAAATAAACGCGATCATTTTTTTACCAACGTTTCTCGCCTGTCTCAATTTTGTTGGCCTGTTCTCATTTTCAAACACGCATTCACAAGATTGCTGTTTTTTTTCGGGTTCAAAATAATAAATCCACGTTTCGTAATAATTCCAATAATAATAAATCTTTTACTGTATAATTATAAAAAAAACGTTGTATTTAATAAATTTAAACTAACATGAATTAGAAATTACTCTTTTTAAATTACAAGTATGTTGATTTATAAAATTGTATATTAAAAAATGTAATTTATAAGGTAGATCATGTTGATAAATATACATTAAATTGTCCAACTTAACTAAATGGTTACAAATTATCTATTATCTTTCTTCTGTCTTTAAACTTTGTAAATGTCAATATTTTAATTAAACAAAAAATGAATTTTGTAAATTATAGAAATAAGTTGTGATGAGAAATAATGTTTGTAATTGTATCATGTAACTATAATTTTAAAAAAAACAAGCCCGCTGTGTTTCTTCCGCCAGATCTTCTCAGTGTATGGCCGCGTTCCGATCCGGTAGTAATTGTAAAAAATCGACTCGCAACATTTTTAGTTTAATGATAAATAATTATAATTTTAAAATATTTGCACACCATATCATGGTAGAATATGTTGTTAACTTAATTAAATTTTAATAACTTGTAGCTCCCATGTTCTGGCAAATAAATTATTTCTTTCGTTCTTTCTTTCTTTCTTTCGTTTCCTGGGACAATGTCATAAACAGCATTAGAATGTCCGTGGTCGTACTTCAGTAGCATCTGTGAGCACCATTCCAGGCGAGCCCGCTTCTGCTCCGCTGTCAGTTCATAAGGGATTCAACGACAACAAAGTTTCCGAACTTTCAATTCTTCGTGTAAAATTTTCTGAATTTGGCTCATACCAATCCCCAATAGTCGTCGTATTGTCTCATAGGTAATCCGGGGGTTTTCTTCAATTAACTGCTTAAAAGTAGCCACATCATTTTCGTTGACGGCAGTTGAAGGCCGCCATTCACGAAATTTGTCATGTAAAGAAACTCGACCTCTCTCAAATTCAGCAAACCATCGCCTCACGGTGCTCAAATAAGGTGCTTCTCTCCCAAAAGCATTTTGAAGACGAGCGACACAGTCTTGCGGAGAAAGAGAACTTTTAAGATCATAAAAAATCATCGCTCTAAAATCTTCTCGACTTAATTCCATTTTCGTTGCGTACGTAGAAGTTTGATGTGTGATAAAAAAACAATTGACAAATAATTTCCCGACAATTGTTTTTTTTATTACTAAGAAGGTTGCAACGTTTTAAAAATATAACATTCGAAATTCAAATAGTTCCGATTAGCTAGAAGTGCAAAACTTTTAATGTGCCCCATGTATGTAACTATTTTTTTATATTAAAAGCAGCAGTAGCGTATATGTTATGAGATTTTATGTCAATTGAATAATTAGAAATTATTTAATAATGCAAAAATATGCTCAAGGTTTAATGGGACTTGCGTACTGAGTTTTATACCAAAAAAATCTTATTTAAAAATTAACTTTAATTACTTAACTAGCAAAAAGCAGAGCTTTGTAGGGGCTCGCAAAGTTATACTATCTAGTAATATTGTTAGAAAAGTATTTTTATGAGAATTACATCTTTTAATGTATAGACTTTATTTATAATAATAAAGTCTATAAGTCTTTTAATGTATAGAAAAATAATAGTAGTTTGTTCACCAAGGCGAGAAAATGACCGATACCTCACGAGAGTGTAGTTTGAGGCCCGAAGCGCAGCTGAGGGCTTCAATACACTCAAGTTAGGTATCGCATTTTCTCCCGAGTGATACATACTGCTTTATACTACACCAATGAGGAAAATAAAAACATTTTAGTTAAAATTTATATTAAAATTATTACAATTATTGAAACTCCATAAATTCTTCATATGTTTTGTTGTACTTATGCTTGGACTTTTCTGGCAAAAGGTTTAAAATGACTATTTGAGCAGCTTCTTTTAATTCAGGCGGCGTAAATAAATCTTCATTCTCGCTACTAGACATAGACATCAGCGGGTCTAGCCAAGTGGCATAAACGCTCGGAGAATAGAAAGATAAATGTATGGATTTGACATAAGCATAATCGAACGCTTACGTCAAGTCCGTACATTTATCTTTCTATTTTCCTAGCGTTTATGCCACTTGTCTAGACCCGCAGAACAGAATGTAAGAAGAAGATACAATAAAAAAGAAAATTCGCGCGTACAATCGTTTTTTTTTTAATATTGAGGAGGCAAATGAAATAAAGCACATACTGCCAAGTTTCCTTAGTAAATGCTAGTGGCCAGTAACATTTTGATGTGCTTCGAGATACAAACTTATGAATTTAAAAAAGTTAAAGGAGGGGAGAAATCCCATACATTTTTGCCGCCCGCATATTGGTTCGCTTGGAATTAGGTACTTTCTTCTCGTTTTTCAAGTAAGAACTAATGTGCTTTCCGAATAGGTGTAGTATAAATAATAAAGTATTTCATCTCTCGCATTGTATATCTGTTTTGTTAATCTTTCACCACCATTCTTTCTACATCTCCGAACCAACAGAGCATGCCCTTTCTCATCTTTACACCAACACTTTCTTTCAAGCATAACTTCTCTCTCACTTCAACATTACGAGCCCGGTCCGCGTGAGTTACGCGACATATTTTTCTCTGTTCACACACTGTTCCCCGCCAGCCAGCCAGCCAGCCAGCCAGCCCCCCCTCTCTCCCCCCTCTCTCTCCCCCCTCCCTCTCCCTCCCCCTTTCTCTCCCCTTTTATTAAGTATTTTAGGTATTAAGAATTAAGTATTTTAAGCTCAAAATAGTAAAAAATACAAGCATAGATTTTTCAGTTCAAACATCTATTTTGTTAAAAATGGCAGTATATTAATTTTTGAAAAGCTGTATATTTGAAAACGATGATGGCATTCAACTCCATTTTTGAGAACTAAAATATTGCTTTAGCTAAATAATCGATTAATTGAAAAATTTCGATGCTATGTCAAAAAACATTTTATTTTTAATTTTCTTCATTGATAAATCCCAAACAAATAGATTTTGATTAAATAATGGTATTTGACGCAGTTTTTAAAGGGAAAAAGCTGATAAGATTTTTAAGTCAATCGGTGAATTAACTTGAAAGTTACCTTAAAAAAATTAAGTAAGTTTGCTAAAAACAACGTAATTTTAATATTTGAAAAGCTATAAGTTTTGAGAATTATTTTTTTAGTACTAAAATATCGTAGAACACCAAAAAATTATTGGTTGAAAAATTTTGAAGCTATATCGAAAGAACACTTTTTTCAAAAATTTTCGTCAACGATTACTCCCAAACAAATAAACCGATTTTGATGCAAATTATGTATTACACGTAGTTTTTTTAAGGAATACAGCTGATTAGTTTTTGTACTCAATCGGTACATAAATCTGGAAGTTATATTAAAAAAATACTGTTTTGTAAATAATTTTTTTGGGTGTTTTTTCAAAATTTCTCAAAATCTCCTGGACCGAATCGGTTCAGATTTTTAGGAAATCTAAGTTGAGCGGAATCCAATCGAATGCCATCAACCGCGTTTCGATCGGTACAGCCGTTCAAAAGTTTTGAGATGTTTACACACACACATACATACATACAGACATATTGACGTCATCGTGAAAATAGTCGGAAAAGATTTCTAGGACCTCAAAACGTGGACATCTGGTGAAAACTCGATTTTCGAAAATCGGGGTAAAAAACTTCCTTATCTACGAAGATACGAAGTGGGAAGTTAACAAAATATGACTAATGGACGTGGTGCATCTTAATTTACTTAAGAACAGAGTAATCTTAACTTGTAAAGACAAATCAAAGGAGAACAAAATAACAAACAAACGTGAAAATATAAAGAATTACACATACAACACATATAGAAATCAGAAAATCAGAAATCAGATGTGCAGCACAGACACATTTATTGTAAATATTAATGTAAATAGTTATGTAAGGCAGGATAGATTGTATATTGCGTTTAGTTTGTAAGTTTTTATAATAAATAATGTTCGTTTTCGTGTTTTATTCGCCCTAAGACCTACATACAGCTTTGTTGTACAGAAATAATAAGGCTTTATGTAGTGAAGTTGTTTGCCTATAGGCATATTAGAACAAAGCGAGTTCCACGCAGTCGACGAAATAACGAGTCGACTCTTGCGAGATAGTATTTATATGCGGGAACTCAGACTTACGAAAACCCCGAAAAGTGCAAAATTCTTTGTGAAAATGAAAGTTTTTCGATTGTAAATAGTATGTACGATGTAGGTATAAGCCTTAGGCATATGTTAACGCACTTTTCGGGGACATAAATATAGATAACAGGATAGTACGATCTGAAAAGACGTACAACTCTGTAATTGTAAGAGTTTCCGAGGTCCTGTGAGAACGTATAATGTATACGTGTAACGTGTAATGTAAACACAAGAGCACCATACATGATGTAAAACCTTTTAGAGGTGCTGATTGTGACAGCGATCACTACTTAGTAGACTTAAAGATCCGAACCAAAATCAAAATTGTAAACATGAAACATAAGAAAATAAGATTTTATGGACATAGAAAAGCTTAACAATCACAAATGTCAAGACAAATTTCAATTAGAATTGCAAAACAGATTCCAAGATTTAGTAATAGAAGATTTAATATAGATAAAAATTAGAAACAGATCTAGAATACAGTCAAGGAAGCTGCAGTTAAAGTGCTGGGTCTTAAATCGAAAAACAACAAGAGGAAGTGGTAGAACCAAGAATGTGAGAAAATAGTAGAAGAAAAAAGGAAATATCGGATTTTCGCAGAACAAAGCAGTCAGTGGGAGGGCAAGTACAAAGAATATCGAAGGCAGAACTAAAAAGAGTGATCAGAACAGCAAAAAGAAGGCATTTGGATAACATCATAAGAGGAATCGAAACACTCATAGAAGCAAATGAGTCGAGAAAGTTTTATAAAGAAGTCCAAAGTTGTAAAAAATGTTACTAACCAACTGCGCAGGTTCTAGAAGATAATGATGTAAATTTGGTCACTGATCTAAGAGAAATAACGATATGTTGGCGCAACTACTTCCAAGAACTGCTTAACTGCTTTATTTGAGGAATAACCGAGCCCACTGATCTCACATCTAGTCTTAATTCTGACGAGGTAGAGCCTCCAAGTTTCAATGAAGTTCGAGCTGCCATCATGAGATTAAAGAACAATAAAGCCCCGGGCGTAGACGGACTGCTGTCAGAACTCTGGAAATATGGCAGAGAAGTAGTTCAGTCTCAATCATACATATATACTAATTCTCAAAATAAGGGAAAATAAACAACAACCGCTCGAATGGAATACAGGGGTCATTTGCCCTGTCCACAAAAAAGGCTCCAAGAAGAAGTGCTCGAAATACCGAGGCATAGCGCTGCTTCCGACAGCCTACAAGGTACTCTCATATGTCTTACTTAAGAGATTGGAATCCTATGCAGAAAAAATCCTCGGGGACTACCAGTGCGGCTTCCGATCTGATCGTAGCACGATTGAACAAATTTTCCTTCTGAAGCAGCTCATGGAGAAAAGATTATGGGAGTATGCACAGTCTATCCACATGCTGTTTGTTGATTTTTCCAAGGCCTACGACAGCATAGACCGAAGTGTACTGTACGCGATCTTAAGGAACTTTGAGATCCCTAGTAAGCTGGTCAACCTGATAGAGGTGGCTACTAGGGAGATCAATATGCAGGTGCGTATAGGAAACGAGCCGACGGAACTGTTCCTAGTAGTCACAGAACTAAAACAGGGCGATGCCCTCTCAGCTATGCTTTTCAATTTAGCTTTGGAACGTCTCCTTAGAAAAGTGCTAGCACTGGAACTAGGAATTAAGCTGAACGGGAAGAATAAGGTAGTAGGGTATGCAGATGATCTTGTTCTATATGGTGAAACTAGTGCTTTAGTACAGTCGGCAGCTAAAAGGTCCTTAAACAGGAGGCATCGAAAGTTGGCCTAAAAATCAACACTGATAAGTCGGAGTATCTCTACATGAGGCGCTACAAACTTTGTCGAACCCGCTGTCTTGTATGTTGACGATACGGTGTACAAAGGAGTACACAAATTTAAACACCTAGGCGGCACCATCACTAACAAAAACACGCGAGATGAGGAAATAGATATCCGCATTCAGAATGCACTGCGCTGTAGCGCCGCTCTGCATAGTATAGTTAAAGCTTCTCAGTACAAACACAAAACTTTATATTTTTATATTATTTTATATATAACTTTATATTATTCGCATATATAAAACGATCATAAGACCCATTCTATATACATATGGATGTGAAGCTTGGACACTGAAACTTAAAGAAGAAGACAAGCTCCTGGTGGCGGAAAAGAAAATCTTTCGGAAAATTCTTGGCCCACCACAAAGAGATGATGGAAGCTAAAAAATGCTGAAATTGAAAATCTGTTGGCAGAACCCAATATAATTGGAAAGACAGAAGCCCACATACTCCGCTGGCTTGGTCACTTGGCGAATGGAAGAGGATCGCAATGTTAAAAAAGCCTATATGGGTCAACCGTCAGGCAAGCGCCCAGTCGGTCGTCCCAGATATAGATGGAGCGATGTAGTAAATGCAGACCTGAATAAGCTTGGGGCAAGCGACTGGAAGCGTACTGCACAAGACCGGAAACAATGGCTTATTCTCGTTTCGGAGGCCAAGACTCACTTTGAGTCGATGAGCCATCGGAGTAAGTAAGTAAAAGTAGCCCGGTCGTCAACCATTTGAGCCTCTAACTCTAACTCTACTTTACTCTACTCTGAATGCGAACTCTACTTTGAATGCGATCAAAAGGAACAAGCTGGTACTGGACAGACCCCGCCCATGAATGAGAGCAATATTCTATAGGCTTTAAGCTGTAGACGAAAGGCTGGTATGAAAATGGCCCTGATGAGAATATCCAGCTTTATTTAAAGGTCAATTTAGCCTCAAAACAAAAGTGACCATGAAACTGAACGGCGACCGATATGTTAACTCCAAGTATTCCAATAATAGATAAGGCTCTTATGAAAGTATTTTGTAAACGAGGTGAAACGATAAAGCGTGTTTTTTTTAACATTAAACGCGCAAACTTGTGTCCTATTGGGATTAAATTGGACTAAATTCAGCTAACTCCACTTCGATGCTATGGAATGTTGCTTTCGATTTCTGACACAAGACATATGCAAAAACTAGTCTTAAATATAGGAACTCTTTAATAATAAATTTACATTAATATAAAAAATATTATTGAATTAGCAATAACTACATGTATTAATTAGCAATGTAAATTTATGATTAAACATTATAATTACAGAAAAACAACTATTTAAATATATTATGTACATAATGAAATGAAAAGGTATGAACATAATAAAATAAATGATGAAAATATTTTTAAAAAAGCACTACGCAAAACTTTATGTGAGGCCTTATTCGCGTCCTTTTCACTCTACAAAAGTTAGTTTTCCCCGTGTTGGTTCCGGGCTCTTTTGAAGAATAGACCAACTGCCGTTCTGCCAGGCAGGTCTTAAAAGGCGACCGATTGGCTATGCGAGTCACTACCATCGTGACTTCTAGGTGATAAAGTACTGTATTGTCTCGTCCGGGTCTGGTACCACCACCTTACTTATTCCTGCCGCAATTGCGTCAGAGCTTGTCACTATCGTGTTCTGGTTTGGAGGATAAGATAACCGGTAAACTTATGCATGTGGCATTAGACCTCTATGTAATAAGATTGATAGATTTGTCTATGTCTTGAGAAGACTAAGAGAAGTAGGAAACGCAAAAGCCTCCCTATTAGCATATCATGGATATGTCTCTTCTAATTTACAATATGGAATTCCTATTTGGGGAAATTCTGTTGAATTGGTACGAGTTTTTAGAGTCCAAAAGAAATGTATTCGAGCAATATGTGGTGTTAATCAATTACATTCCTGTAAACCACTTTTCAAGTCTCTTAAGGTACCTCCTTTACCATGTTTGTATATTTTAGAGGTATGCGTATTTGTAAAAAAGCACCAAAAGTTATTTAAAACAAATGCTGAAGTCACTGGTAACTCATATTTTAGAAATAGTAAGAAATTATATGTGCCTAACCAAAAATTAAATATTTTTACAAAAAATGTGTATTGTAGGTCTATTACCATATACAATCATATTCCCGATAGTCTTAAATCATTGCCTATAAACAAATTTCGCAAAAAGTTGTTTGATTTGCTGTTAGATAAAACTTATTATGATATTAAAAAATTTTTAGCCGATAAAATTAAATGTTAATGGATAGAAATATAAGTTTGTTGAATTGTCCTTAAAAAATTTCAATGTAGTAAAATTTTGTAAACATTTTCTAGATTATAAAAAAAAATAATTACTCAAAATATGAAACTTGCAATTATAAAAATAACTTTGTAATATGAAGTCATCCTTGTATATTTATAACAAGAACATAAAATAGAGAAAAAAAGACCAGCAATCTGCGTTTCTTCCGCTGGATCTTCTCAGTGTGTGGCTGCGTTCCGATCCGGTAGTAATTCTAATTAAGAAAAAGATATGGCCGTCCATGTAGTGTTCGCACGAAAAAGGTGACCAAAGCAGTAACGGAAATAATTCGAAGAAATCCTGTACGACAGCTAAAAATCTTATCTCGGGAGATAAAGATAGCACCTAGGACCATGTCTCGTATTTTAAAAAATGACTTCGGATTTGCAGCCTATAAGAGACTGGTCATTTCTTAACTGACAATTTTAAAAAAAATAGAGTGGTAGAATCAAAATAACTAATTAAGTGGTACGCAAAGGGTGGTCACAGAAAAACTGTTGACAGATGGAATTTTTTTCAACTGTTACTACAATTTTTTAAAACATTGATTTTAACAAACGAAATGACTGTACTTATACTTAAGGCTCTAAAGAACCTTCCCAATCAATTAACAGAGTAGGTCCATCCTTGAAGTTGGATAATGTGGGCATTATCCGACTTCAAGGATGGTTTGATGGGGTGTTAGCTGGTTGGGAGACACTGAGGGATATTTTTGTGAGAAAGGTATCAAAACATAGTTACAAATAATCAAGAGACCATTCTTGAAAAGGTAGTTAAGCTTCTTAATAATTTTATTATCAGATTTAATAACAACATGTTTAATAATCAAGAATGGCTCTTTCAGCAAAACTCAGCTTTGGGCCATAAAGCTCGATTCACTCAATTTTAGTTGGAAACCAACGTTCCGGACTTCATCAGAGCTGACGACTGGCCGTCGTCTAGTCCTGATCTTAATCCGTTGGATTATAATTTATGATTAGTTTTATAGAGTATGGTTTGCGCTAAATGGCATGATAATTTGGAGTCCGTAAAACAATCCATACGATTGGCAGTGAAGAATTTTACCATGGAAAGATTACGTGCTTCTATTGATAACTGGCTTCAACGTTTAAAGGACTATTGCAGTCAATGAAGACCTCTTCGAATAAGCTTTATATAAATAAATAAATATCATTGGACAAATTACACAAACTGATCTGACCCCAAAGTAAGCAAATTATATGCTTGTAGTATGGGTGTCAGTCAACGATACTATACATAGAAATACATATGTAAACACTAATAATTTAATAAACACCCAAACCCAGAAATACAAACATCTGTACTCATCACACTAATGCCTGTCCCTGCCGGAAATCGAACCCGGACCCCGTTGATTGCGTAGCCAGGGTCGCTAAGTTAAAATATACGTTTCCCTTATTTTACGTAGGATTGAAACAAAAATAATTAATATTTATCATAATTATATGTATCTGTGGTCTAGTGGTCCAGCGTTGGCGTTGACTACATGAGGTCCCAGGTTCGATTCATGGGTCGGACACTTTAAAAAAGTGTTTTTTTTTCAGTTTTCTGATAAACACAAAGTTGCCCGGGATTGGAAAGTGTCTGGTGGGCGATAGGCTTGCCACCTATCACATTTGTGGGACCAAGTATCATCGGCTAATCGTAGGTGCACTTGTTGTACCTCTGCCTACCCCTTCGGGGATACGGGCGTGAAGATACGTTATAATCCTGTACATAATTTATTAAAATTTTAAGCAGGTAAGACAAACACTCAAATTAGTTATCCTGTAGAAAATAATAAGTTAAAAAATGCTAAGCATATTTGCCTTGCAAATACGACAAAAAACAATTTGTGCGAAGGTTGTAAAAGAAATAATAATTATTAAAAACTTATCAAAAATAGAAAAAAGTTTCGTAATCGTCATTATCTAGTATATAATAAAACTAAGTTGATAAAATGTGCGTGCGGATAAAACTTAAAATGGAGTCCTGTCACGATAAAGGGACATATGCGTAGGTCACACTATAACTTTTGCGTAACTTAAAAAAACAACATAACCAAAATTTTCAAAATAATATCCTTTACATTTTAAACATTCTTTCTTGCAATCGAACCATTTTTTAAAACAGGATGACCACATATCTGAAGGCATGTTTTCTACGTGCTGATTGAACGCTATCAGATGCCTCTTCGGAGTTGGTAAAATAAAACCTCTCATCAAATCTTTTATTTTGGGGAAAATACAGAAATCACAGAGTCTAACACCCTAGTCGAGGCTATGCGCAGGATGAGTGACGAGATGTACTTTTTCGGAAGCTAAAAAAGACTTTGTTTTGTTGGCCGTGTATGAAGAAGCGTTATCATGGTGTAGGAGAATGCGGCTTTTGGGTCGTCTTTTGCAAACTTTTTCTAACACTCTGGGTAAGCAAATGGTAGAATACCACTCGGCATTAACACTCTTTTGATCTTCAAGTGGATTTGTACAGACCTGTACCCTGAAGACCCGTAGACCCGTAGATGAGAAAAAAAACGCGATCATTTTTTTACCAACGTTTCTCGCCTGTCTCACTTTTGTTGGCCTGTTCTCATTTTCAAACACCCATTCACAAGATTGTTGTTTTTTTTTGGGTTCAAAACAATAAATTCACGTTTCGTCTCCTGTGACAATGTCATAAACAGCATTAGAATGTCCGTGGTCGTACTTCAGTAGCATCTGTGAGCACCATTCCGCGCGAGCCCGCTTCTGCTTCGCTGTCAGTTCATAAGGGATCCAACAACAACAGTTTCCGAACTTTCAGTTCTTCTTTCAGTGCTCATACCAATCCCAATAGTCCTCGAATTGTCTGATAGGTAATACGGGGGTTTTCTTTAATTGATCGCTTAACAGTAGCCACATTATTTTCATTGACGGCAGTTGAAGGCCGCCCTTCACGAAATTCGTCATGTAAAGAAACTCGACCTCTCTCAAATTCAGCAAATCATCGCCTCACGGTGCTCAAACAAGGTGCTTCTCTCCCATAAGCATTTTGAAGACGAGCGGAGAAAGAGAACTTTTAAAATCATAAAAAATCATCGCTCTAAAATCTTTTCGACTTATTCCATTTTCGTTGCGTACCTACGTAGAACTTTGATGTGTGATAAAAAAACAATTAACAAATCATTTCCCGCCAATTGCTTTTTTTTATTACTAAAAAGATTGCAACGTTTTAAAAATATAACATTCGAAATTCAAATAGTTCCTATTAGCTAGAAGTGCAAAACTTTTAGTGTGCCCCGTGTATAGTGTGATAGCCATTTATCCCTCCTCAAACAAGAAAGTTCCAGTTTTAACTTAAAGGGTGTGTTTTTAAAGATATAAGGGCTTTTCCAACCCTTCAACTTGGAAATTAAGTGTAGTGGCGCCATCTGTTGTAGAGTATTTGAACTTCATTCAGAACAACGATTATTTGGGTTGCATTTCAAAAGGCGCTGCGAGCAATTGCAATATGTGTAGTAATGGCGCGAAATTTAAAATTCCAAGTTCAATACAGTTTTAAATTATCTCTCTCAGAAGACAGAACTCTATCGAGTTTGCGCTTGTTTAATTGGCGTTGACGAGCACATAGGTGCTTGGTGGTAACTAGGATCCTGCACGGTCCGATGATGAAGCCAGAAGGTGGCCATAGGAGCTCAAAAATTAAATGACACAATTCTATCGAATTTGGGTTCGTTTGATTCGTGTTGACGAGTACTTTGGTGCGGCTGGTAACTAGTTATAAAAGGAACTACTGTTGACAAAAGTCTTTGTTCTACATCTGTCAAGTCGGTCAGTTCAGGAGGTAAATACATAACTTCCATGTTGTTCCAGTAGGCCTGAGAAGGAACTGTTCTTTTTTTATGGTAGTCGAGCAACGGTAGCTCCTCCGGAAGGAAATCAAAACGTGCTGTAACTAATGACGTCTATTGTTTCGGATATAATAATTTCTTACAGATTGTACATGATACTTCAGCATATTGATTTATGGTGGTTATAAAGTTATGCTCAGTAATTGGACGAAGTCTTTATGATGTGACGCGCTGCCGCTAGCCAGTTCTCACGTGGCTGAGTAGACTCGGTTGCTGTACGGTTTCGTATCACTTCTAATCCATAAGCTCTCTGCTCGGCGGACTCCTTTGCTAAGCGCTCCTTAATGAAACCAATTCTATGAGCCTTCTGCTCGGCAGACTCGTTCGCTAGGCGCTCATTAATGAGATCAAGTCTATTAGCTCTCTGCTTAAAAGACTCATTCGCTAGACGCTCTTGGATCTTACCGAGTCTAGAAAATAAATACTTTTCAAAAGTTTCTTGACATAAACGTGATTACATATATGCTTTCTTGGTCAACAAACGTTGTTCACCATCTATAATAGTATCACAAGAACGTGACATTGTGTTTCGAAGAGCATCTTTAAGGAGACGACTGCCTACTTTTGTTCCCTTCCCGTTTCTTAAGATCTATATTTTTTAAGCCGCGCAGCACCATAAATAGTTGATAATACAACAATACACTTAAAAGTATTAAACAA
This sequence comes from Apodemia mormo, assembly GCA_036924255.1. Classification (NCBI taxonomy): domain Eukaryota; kingdom Metazoa; phylum Arthropoda; class Insecta; order Lepidoptera; family Riodinidae; genus Apodemia; species Apodemia mormo. Next base: position 16,674,850 of record JAUPFN010000029.1, read on the forward strand.
AAATAACTACGTTAAAAAAACCGAATTCAAAAACTAAAAAGTCAAAAATAATAAAGATTTAATATTAATTAAATACTACCTATTATTTATATGAGTTATTTACTAATAGGTTTGAAGTCGGTGCCAAGCCTTAAACAAATAATAATATTTAAATCACTTAAATGAATACGAGCATATTGATACATTGAAATGCCTACTCTAAAGATAAAGATACGTAAATAAACCCAATAAAAAGCATTTAAGTCTTTATGTTATAAGCAGCTTTAATCAATACGAAGAATAATAACAAAAAATATTACGAAAATGTATTCAACAGAATTCCTAAACTAAATGGTCATATGAATTAATGTAGAATTATCAATTAAGCTGAATCGCATCAAAATTTTTAATTTAAATTTACAACACAAAATGGTAGAATATGTTGGTAGCTTTATCAATTTTTAACAACTTGTAACACCCATATTCTTGCAAATAAATATTTTCTTTCTTTCAAAAAGTTTACGTATTCACGACGTCCGTCAACGACGTCTGCCAACGCGTGTCTGCCGGCGGCGTAAGTAAATTGGCTTGGCACCGACTTCAAACCTATTAATAAATAGCTCATATAAATAATAGGTAGTATTTAATTAATATTAAATCTTTATTATTTTTGACTTTCTAGTTTTTGAAGTCGTTTTTTTAACGTAGTTATTTCTATTTAAGCCATTCACGTAGCAATATATCGTCAACGTAGAATTTAATATGTTTTTGTATCACTTATGAAGGTTATTTGATTTAAACCTCATAAAAATTAAATAATTTACGTTTGTTTACAGTAAAATATTTATTACTTGTTTTTTTTCCTATCATCCCAAAGCGACAGGCTAAGGCCAGAGGGCGTGCTGCCTATTTGTTACTCGTTCACAGATTAAATACAAGACACTTGTTTTTTGTTTCTACAGGATGCTACTAAGTTGGCTTGTCTATACAGCCTTTTGTGCTGTAAGATTCGACTATAGTGACAAATACTTTCATTTTTGTTGCATTTTATACAATCATTTAACATTTTGCGTCTTATCTATCCGAAATTTTTCTAATTTGTTTGGTTAGTCATAAGCTCGATTCACTCAATTTTGGTTGGAAACCAACTTCATCAGAGCTGAAGACTGGCCGTCATCTAGTCCTGATCATAATCCGTTGGTAATTTATAATTCTGATATTATTTTGTAATTACAGTTAATTTAAAAGGGATTAAAATTATATATTAGGAAACACCTAAATGTTTAGGGAGAATCGTGTAAGCTGGCAATACAGAAATTGTTATTTGCAAGGAAGTTACATTCTACACGGAATGTTCACACGCGCTTCAAAATCGTTCCGAAGAGTACCACGACATGGGTGGAGTGTGTCTCTTTCTACTAAATAAAGCGCCAATCGCCATATATAAGTGCGGCCATGCGTATTTTGCAGATTACTACTAAGTAATTCTACTAATTTAAGAAACAGTTTTTGCATTGCATAAGTAATTACGTAATAATTAAAATAAGCACATTTTAGAACTCACCTTACAATACATTTTATGCTAATGTATTTATCGACGTGTATGAATAAAAGGGATTTAACGATTACCGAATATATAAAAATCTACCATCAGATAGTTTTATTTACACTGGCAATTGCAAGAACGGGACAACATCCACTCTTGTCGTTGTCTTGCTCAGAACGTTTTTCCCCTCTGTTATATAAGAAACAAATGTCAACTTTAATAGTAACGAAATAAAGTACATTTTTATTTTTCAAATATTGTTTCGTAAAATTCCAGTTATCGTACATAAGTTCCTTGGTTATTTGTTACTCGTTCACAGATTAAATAGAAGACACTTGTTTTTTGTTTCTATACGATGCTACTAAGGTGGCTGTTTATACAGCCTATTGTACTGTAAGATTCGACTATAGTGATAAAAACTTTCATTTTTGTTGCATTTTATACAATTAGGTACTTAACATTTTACGTCTTACCTATCTGATTTTTTTTAAATTTAGTTGGTCATAAAAAAGTGTTAATTTTATGCCAAAAAAGAAAAAATCTGTACTTGTTTTAGTACCTAATAAGAAAAAGCGTACAATTTTGATTAGTTTCATGACTTTCAATTATATTTACTCGCTATTAAAACGTGTCCGTTAAATTCTAATATAGACTTACTTATTGTACATTAAATTACTTTGATAATCTCGGCTGATGGTATATCTTGTAGCACTTTTAGGCCGATTTCATCAATCTCCTTTGCCACAGCAAAATTTTGTATTTGTGTACATATTTATTATCTTAAAATTAACACGTTTCCCAGCGGTTTCAGAATATGCCGCGCCACCCATTTCCTATAGAACTAGCGCGTCAAAATACCCCGCCTTAATTAAGATATTGTAAGCTCAAAAAATTAATGAATGTTTGACATTGACGTGTATAATGTGGTAATATTATACACGTCAATGATGTTTGAGCTCAAAGAGTTGCTTTAACCATTTCTTAAAAATGACTTAAAAGTATTTTATTTTTGAAAAGCATTAGTACATTTTGATTACGATAATCGATTTTAATTTTTGAAATGGCATACAACGAAATTTTTTGAGCCCTAAATTTTTGTCTTAGTAAAATCAGTTGTTGAATAATAACAAAATAATGTTTAAAAAACACTTTTTGAAAAATTTTTGTCATTAAAATCCCGAACGAATCAACCGTTTAGAATTCAATTTACGATTATTTACATAGTTTTTATGAAGCAGAGCTGATAATAATTTATAATAAGAGAAGAAAAAAAAATGTTTAAGCCCGTATTTCCGAAGAGGTTAGCAGAGGTACAAGAAGTGCACCCACGATTTGCCGAAGATAATTAGTCCCATAATGTGATAGGTGGCAAGCGTTTTTCAATCCCGGGTGAAGTTGTTTTTGTCAGAAAACTGAAAAAACTCATTTTTTGGATTGCTCGACCCGGGAATCGAACCCGGGATCTCATGTAGTCAACTCCATTAGACCACTAGACCACAGAGGCGACCACAGATGTTGTTATTTTACGATAATAATACCTAGACAACCATTTTTATAATTTCTGTCTATCATCTGTTGGTATGAGGTAATCTCTGGAATATCTGGACCGATTTTGATGGAAATGTCACTGAAAGATAGAGAAGTTTATAGAGCAGGACATAGGCTACTTTTTGTATTTTATAAGATAGCAAACAAGCAGATGGGTCTCCTGATGGAAAGAATCAACCATCGCCTACAGACACCAAAGGTGTTAATGGTGCGTTGCTATCTTGTGGCGAGGTCTAATGCCACATGCATAAGTTAACCGGCTACCTTACCCTCCAAACCGGAACACGACAGCGACAAGCACTGACGCTATTGCGGCAGGAATAGGTAAGGCGGTGGTACCAGATCCGGGCGAGACAATGCAGAACTCTACCACCTAGTAGCCACGATGGTAGTGACTCATATAGCCAATCGGTCGCCTTTTAAGACCTGCCTGGCAGAACGGCAGTTGGCCTATTTTTCAAAGGAGCCCGAAACCAATACGGGGAATCTTTGAGACAACCCTGATTTCATTAGAAAGGATGAGTTACGCGTTAGAAAGAGATGCAACATAAACGTAGGTAATCAAGCGCCGCGAATTTGACTTAATTGTATCGTAGCAAGAGTTCCTATTTCTTTAAATGACTTTTCGGAGTGTCTCTTCTGTACTTGTACTAATATATATTCTGTGGCGAAAGTAACTTTGTCTGACTGTCTCTTATTCACGCCTAAATCAGCCAACTGATTTGGATGAAATTTGGTACAGAGATAGTTTTGGGGCCTGAGAAAAGAGGATAGTTTTTACCCCGGAAAGCCCACGGGAACGGGAAGTATGCGGGTTTTAGTAAGGCACGGCTAGTAATAAAAATAAAGCCAACAATGCGAGCTGTTGCGTTATTCAGAAAAGTACCAGAAAAGTACTTCATTTTTTACTTAATATCTGGTGGTTGGTCCGGTCTTTTCTTGGACCTTGAACCTTGATAAATGGATTCCTATAGAATATATATATATATATATATATATATATATATATATATATATATATATATATATATATATATATATATATATATATATATATATATATATATATATATTTCTGTACCTGGTTGACCGCTTTGCTCGGTTTTTCACATACCCACATCTTGGGAACCGAGCTTTTCTTGGACCTGGAACCTTAATAAACCGATTTCTTGACCCCAAAAACCCCTAATTTGTGAATTTCGTGAAAATCGTTGGAGCCTATTCCGAGATTCCAATTATATATATACAAGAATTGCTCGTTTAAAGGCATTAGATTTACTTTATACAGATGTAATAATTTACATATCAAGTTAATGTGTGTGTTTTCGGAGTTTTACAAAAATAAACTATGTAATATGTCTATAAAATACTTGCACAAAATCTACATATATGAATAATAATTTAATAGCAATTATAAAAATTATACAAAATTAAAAAAAAATACGAGCTAAGAAATTAACAAGTATATGATACGTAAACTTATTCATACTAATCCCCGTGTTGGTCCCGGGCAGGAGCCCGGTCGCCTTTTACGACCTGCCTGGCGGAACGGCACTTGGCCTATTCTACAAAGGATTGCAGAATAGGCCAAGTGCCGTTCCGCCAGGCAGGTCGTAAAAGGCGACCGATTGGCTATGCGAGTCACTACCATCGTGGCTACTAGGTGGTAGAGTTCTGCATTGTCTCGCCCGGGTCTGGTACCACCGTGTTACCTATTCCTGCCGCAATAGCGTCAGTGCTGGTCACTTTCGTATTCCAAATTGGAGGGTAAGGTAGCCGGTTAACTTATGCATGTGGCATTAGACCTCGCCACAAGATAGCAACGCACCATTAAGATCTTTAGATAGTTGACTCTTCATCAGGAGACCTATCTGCTTGTTTGCTCTCTTATGATACCTGTAAAAAGGTTTTTCAAATTATGTTTAAAAAGGTACAGTTAGGTAATTACATGTAAAATGATACGAAACACTAATATTATTTTTATTAATAGAATTATATGAACGTTATTTGTTCTTCAACTAATCAGCCCTAATTTTGGGCAAATGCTTTTTTTTGCTGACACAACTAATTTTACACTTGTGATGAATTTGTCTCCAATATTTTTACCAGTCTGCATTGGTTCTCCATCCACAATTTCATCTGAATCATTAACTTCTTCATAGATCTTTTCTTCCACGTTGGTACATTTTTCAGAACCACGGCAATTTGAACAATGATTTGTGCATTTTAAACCATTTTTGCGGCAGTCTCATTTTAGACTGTTACATCCAGTTTTAAAGCTACATCAAATAGTTTAGTAACAATATTTCCGGCATTAATTATTTTCTGTTAATTTGGGCATAATGCCACGTTTATTTATTTAAATTTATGAAAAACAAAAGTACACAGTTTTATCTTAACGCCTAAAAGCATTCTATAATAGCCATCCTCGTGTATTGATGTTGATGTTGTTTCCGGCCCCAATCTATTGCTGTCAGCTTATAACTCAGACAAGTTTTAAGCAGATAAAAAGCTCTAGAACAGTGTTTTTCTGCTGCGTTTGCTGTAGGTAGAAGATTTGCCAATATGAAATATGGTTAATTTCTTGCTAACTGATATTTTTTAAATTTTAATTGATTTGTTAATATGATATAGTGCATTCTTATAAAGGATAAAAAAAGTATCTTCACACCCGTATCCCCGAAGTGGTAGGCAGAGGTACAACAAGTGCACCCACGATTAGTCGAAGATACTTGGTCCCACAAATGTGATAGGTGGCAAGCCTATCGCCAACCGGGCACTTTCCAATCCCGGGCAACTTTGTGTTTATTAGAAAACTATAAAAACACTTTTTTTTATTGCCCGACCCGGGAATCGAACCCGGGACCTCATGTGGTCAACGCCAGCGCTGGACCACTAGACCACAGAGGTAGATATTTATATAATACTAGCTGATCAACGCAACTTCGATTAGGGGTTGCGTTTTAATAACAGTTAGCCTATATTTGAACTGGGGCTTTCCAATAGCTCATTGCCCATCAAAATGAACTCAGCAATGTAGACGTGAAAGGGTTATATAGGAAACTACCTGAACCCAAGCAAAACGCCTTCAACGAATTCAATTGTGAATCTAAACCATTCTTGAATCCATTCAAACACACACAAAAAATCATCAAAATCAAGTAAGTAACAATGTATTTGACGACCGCACAGGGTTTTTGTTACTATATATTATTACTAGCTGTTGCCTGCGACTTCGTCCGCGCGGACTTCGTTTACTCCGCACAGCTTCTCCCCCATAGGTGATAATTTTTTTTTTTTTTTTTTTATATCATAAGATAGCAAACAAGCAGATGGGTCTCCTGATGGGAAGAGTCAACCATCGCCTATAGACACCATAGATGTTAATGGTGCGTTGCTATCTTGTGGCGAGGTCAATGCCACATGCATAAGTTTACCGGCTACCTTACCCTCCAAACCGGAACACGACAGCGACAAGCACTGACGCTATTGCGGCAGGAATAGGTAAGGCGGTGGTACCAGACCCGGGCGAGACAATGCAGAACTCTACCACCTAGTAGCCACGATGGTAGTGACTCGATAGCCAATCGGTCGCCTTTTACGACCTGCCTGGCAGAACAGCAGTTGGCCTATTCTGCAAAGGAGGCCGGGACCAACACGGTGTATTAAAAACAACATTAAAGAAATATATTGTTAAATAAAAGATATATTTAGCAATAGCTAAAGCTATATCTTGACAAGCAACTTATATTATGATCATTATGCCTTTATATACAATATTGTACCATAAATACTTGTATATTCTAACCTTAAACACAAACACTTACCGTATTTTGCAATGATTTTATTTGTGTTATCTCGATTATTTCGTTAGCGCGTCAATATTTTGAGGAAAAACATACACGACTTCACAGTCGTTTAGAATTCGCACTTTGAATACACTCCAAATACTGCTCCAAGTCCAAGAATTTATCGTTTATTAATATATTTTTAATTATGGCGTCTGCAGATATAATGTTATACAATATCAAAAACAGATTAGTTACTTTTTATTATTTTTAAACACCTATTAAGAACATTTAGCTGAACAAGAGAGTATATTTAGTGTTATAGTTTCTTTATACACCGAATAACAGCCCTTGTACAACTTGGGGCCCTTTTTGGTGTTATATCGGCTGTAGAAGCGCTTCTACAGCCTTTGTACGGCTTCGTATACAGCTTTAAGTTTAAAAATGAACCTAAATGTAGCCTATATACAGCTTAATGTGCTACTTGGGAGCGTGATAATATGTAGCCTATATGTTGACCCGACCTGTTAGTAATATTCATGCAAAATTTGATGTAAATCCATGTAGTAGTTTTTGAGTTTACTCCGGACATACATACAGACAAGCAGACATACAGTCAAACAGACAAAAATTCTAAAAACTATATTTTGGCTTCGATATCGATTGTAGATCACGTCCCAAGTATTCTTTTAAAAATATATTCAGTGCACAGTTTTGACTTTCCTACGATTTTATTACATGTATAGATTATAGATATATTATGAAATCTACAGATATCGTAAAAGTGTGACGTCAAAAGTATATTAGTGTTGAAGGGATGCCCATTTGCCAACAAATCGATCGGTCGATCCGCGCCTGGCCCGAAGCAATTAAATAATTTGCTTACAGGCTAATCCGGCTCAGCTATAGGTGCCACTACCATCCTAAATACTACATGGTACATTTCTGCAACGTCTCGCCCGGATCTGGTACTTACGCCTTACCTATTCCTACCACAATACCTCAATCTTATCATTTTCATGTTCCGATTTCCGGAACACGACATTGGAGAAATATACCAACTGCCGTTCTGACAGGTAGGTCCTAAAGATAACTGATGGGCTATACCTGTCACTACCATCGTGACTACTGGGTGATAGAGTTCTATAACGTCTGGTTAGGGTATTTGGTACCTTACCTATTCCTGCCGCAATAGCGTGAATGCTTGTCACTGTCGTGTTCCGGTTTAGAATGTAAGGTATCTGGTAAACTTATGCATGTGGCATTAAACCTCGCCACAAGATAGCAAAGTACCATTAACATCTTTCATGTCAGTAGGTGATAGTTGGTTCTTTCCATCAGGAGAAACTGGAACTGTTTGAATTAATTCCTGCCGCCGAATTTCACCATCGGACATCGCGACAAAATTTTAAGTTTCATCCTCACCATCTCGATGTCTGGAAATCCACAACCGTGCGATTCTCGAAGTACTTTCTGCCCCGCACTACTCCTATGTGGAACCAGTTACTGGCAGAAATTTCTCCGAACTGATACGACTTAGGGACCTTCAAGAAAAGAGCCTACTCATTCTTAAAAGGCCGGCAACGCAACTACAAGACCCCTGGTAGTGTAGTTGTCTATGGGCGGCGGTAATCACTTACCATCAGGTGAGCCTCCTGTCCGTTTGCCCTCTCTTTTATAATAAAAAAAAGGAGAGCCATCTGCTCGTTTGCTATCTGATGGTATAAAAAAGTTTACTCAAAACTTACCGTAGAAGAAAATTACACGTACGTTAATGTTATAATGTTAATAAGCGTATTATCATATTATATCTATTTCTTCATTACAACCAAACAAGCTTCTATGATTTTGCATAATAGCACGCCATAAAACTCATTGCAGAGGAGGTTGGGGAATTTAATCTACAGGTATTAGCTGTAATATTCAATGGCTGAACAATAAAATGTACAATTTTTATTTAAAATTAGGTATTATTTATAATGCTGTCGCCTCTATGGTCTAGTGGGCTGGTGTCGGTGTTGAACACATGAGACGAACCCGGGATGGTTCGAATCCCGAGTAAGCCAAATCAAAAGTGTATTTTTTCAATTTTTTTACCAAAGCAATGGATTGGATAAGTGCCCGGCTGGCGATAGGCTTGCCACCTATCGCACCTTAGTCCCAACTAAGTATCTTCGGCTAATCGTGGGTGCACTGGTTGTACCTCTGCCTACCTCTTCGAGGATAGGGGAGAATCTGTTGTAAAGTTATAAATCTGATGCTACAAATTTTCGAAACTATCTTAGTTCTACTTACCTAAATTACCGAAATAAATCAATGCAATCTCCCCGTGTTGGTCCCGGGCTCCTTTGAAGAATAGGCCAACTGCTGTTCTGCCAGGCAGGTCGTAAAAGGTGACCGAGTGGCTATGCGCATCACTACCATCGTGACTACTAGGTGGTAGAGTTCTGCATCGGCTCGACCGGGTCTGGTATCACCGTCTTACCTATTCCTGCCACAATAGCGGCAGTGCTTGTCACTGCCGTATTCCAGTTTTGAGGGTAAGGTAGCCCGTAAACTTATGCGTGTGGCATTTAGACCTCGCCACAAGATAGCAATGCACCATTAACATCTTTTGTGTCTATAGGCGATGATTGACTCTTTCATCAGGAGACCCATCTGCTTGTTTGCTATCTTATGATATAAAAAAATACAAATAAATAAAATTGGAGTGTCTGTTTGTAATATTAAAATAACAGCTATTTACTAAATGCATATGGATGTATACACGGTGCATATACCAAAATAACATTTTTTACAATTTTTGTCTGTCTGTCTGTTTGTTCCGGCTAATCTCTGGAAAGGCTGGACTGATTTCGACGGGACTTTCACTGGCAGATAGCTGATGTGATAGGGAGTAGCTTAGGCTACATTTTTTGAAATTTGTCCACGCCGACGAAGTCGCTGGCTCAGTAGTATATAAATATTTTTAATTAAGTTTTGGGTCACTTTAACGAGCTGTAATTAAACGAAGAGTTGCTCATTTATATTAAATTTTCTAAGCAATTTGACTATGTCCACCATCTTAATCATAAAATTATACAGTTATGAAATAATTTGAAATAAAGCTCTTGAAATTCAAAATTAAGTGGCATTGTAGTTAAAAGATGAAACAGATTATTGATAGGTAATAATTTTCGATAATCAAAGTATAACCGTCACGTTTCTACTTCTACATTGCAACGTGAATTTTATTCACGTTATTTTTCAATCCGCTTGCCTGAGATAATATCTCATGATATTATCATCATTAACGAAGCATTGCCCAGTACAATCGCGGAGTCGGTTCATTCACTTCACGGCGAAGGCGAAGCCCTATATAACGGGCGCCCTTCACAAAAGCCCTTTTTACTTCGGACGGCGGTTAAGATTGGGTTGTCAGAGAGATCTATGGTTGTCAGCTACAAGGGTAAAAATTGATTATAAAATAGCTGTTGGTAATTTAAGTTTTGTTTATTGTCTTTCTTTTAGTAAATTATCATTACTATAGCTCTGTTAATCACGTGTTGTAGCTGATGACCTGGAATAGCACATAGGCTACTTTTTACATTTAAAAATGAGGTGATCCCGCGGGATGCGCCAAAAACTGTGTATAATGCAACGGGCTGCACGCTGCAACTAGTCTATATTAATTAATTAATATTAATTAATAATTTAATTAATTAATTAATTAATAATATTATAAATGCGAAAGTTTGGATGTATGGATGGATGTTTGGATGGATGTTTGTTACTCAATCACGCAAAAACTACTGAATGGATTTGAATGAAATTTGGCACACAGGTAGATGGTGACCTGGAATAGCACATAGGCTACGTTTTATCCCGGAAAAATTTAGTGGTCCCGCGGGATTTGCCAATAACTTTTATAATGCAGCGGGCTGCACGCTGCAGCTAGTAGGTTTATAAGTTGTAGTTATATAATGGGTTGTGGTTTTTTTTGTATTTTATAATTAGCCTGCTTAAGTGTGTTAAGTGGTCAAAGAGATAGCCTATTTGGCTCACATCTTGAGGTCCCTGGTTTGATCGCTGGGTCGGGAAAAAGTGTTATTAAGGATTTTTCGAGGTATTTCTTAAAAATCTAAAATCTCAGGAATAGCTCGGGGTATGGCGGGTGATCTGAGTGCTAAGTGTGAGTTTTTCTTGTCGCATTCGATCGCAAAATGGTTTCTCACGTTTACCACTAGGTGGCGCTGTACAAATCACATACAAATTCCTAGTAAACTCCAAACGCGCTCACGATCGAATGCGAAAAGAAAAACCCACACTTAGCACTCTGTTACCACTGCCATGCCTCGAATGAGCACATAAAGCTGTCTGTCTGTCCTGTATAAAATATTTTTCCTGTCATCTGGTATATTATAATTTAATTTAAAATGTTACAGTAAATGTAGGAATTTATTATGCACTACAGTAGAATTTTACTGTTGTGTTTTAAAGCCCATTGTATTAGCTGTGCAATTTTACCCTTGTAAGCTATAGTTCATCCCTTCGGACACGAAGTAAGCTAGCGGCTTGCAGCCATTGAAGCGCGGGCCTCGTGCTTTTCAGAGATCGACGTTACCTACTCAGCCGACGTTTCTTCCTCGTCTGAGAGCCTGGGCCTCCGGTTGCAACACGCAGCTGCCTGAGCTGCAGAGCCAAGTTCCCCTCTGAGTCCGTCCTCCCGACAAGGAGATAAGTGAACTACGCCGCGACGGTGCCGCTAGTCCACCAGCAGCGTTTTTCTTTTAAATCAACGTTTTCTCTCGTTAACTCCTTCTTTTATCAACGTTCATTTTAAGCAAACTTTTTCTTTTGTTATCGTTTCTTTTTTAACATTTTTCATCAACGTTATTGATTTTTTTTAAGGAATCCCAAAGGTTCTCGTGTGTGTCGAAATTATTTAATCGGGTTCTTCACCCTGGCGCCCTGATTTAAACCTCTTAAGAATCATGTTAATTTATTGTAATGAAAACATAGTACGGATGGATGGAGGGTGGATGGGGGATGGATAAAAATTATACTGTACGTGTAAAAGTTAGTTGGTCGAGTGGTTAGCGGCCCTGACTATTCAATCGACGGGGCTCGGGTTCGATCCCCGACGGGGACAATCATTTGTGTGATGAGCATAAATGTTTGTATATCAGGGTTTGGGTGTTTATAATAACGCCTCGAGGTCCTTCAAAAGAGTCATCGCCAGGGCAAAATCGGATCACATTGGCAGAATAGGTGAGAGATTAGTTCGCCTTCCTTCGGGCACCCGTGCGTTTTGGTCTCTCGCCAAGGCTGCCTTAGGGAATTTCTGTCAGCCGTCCCTTCCATCCCTGCACAGAGAAGATGATTCTCTGGCCTACACCGCGAAGGAAAAGGCCGATCTCCTGGGCTCATTCTTTGCGGCTAACTCGACTCTGGATGACCAAGGGAACGCACCGCCTACCATCCCGCAGTGTGATAGCAATATGCCTGAAATAAAATTCCATCAGTCGTCAGTGCGCGAAGCACTGTTTTCCTTGGACATCTATAAGTCATCTGGGCCGGATGGCATCTCTCCGATAGTGCTTAAAATATGTGCTCCAGAGTTGACACCGGTACTGATGCGTCTGTTCCAGCTCTCTTACTCACTTGGCGTAGTACCGAAATCGTGGAAGACGGCCTTAGTGCACCCTATACCTAAAAAAGGTGATCGCTCGAATCCGTCAAACTATCGGCCGATAGCCATTACTTCCTTGTTCTCCAAAATCATGGAGAAGATAATTAACTGCCAGCTTTTGAAGTATTTAGAGGAGCACCAGCTGATTAATGACCGCCAGTACGGTTTCCGTCGCCGTCGATCGGCTGGTGATTTTCTAGTATACCTTACACATCGCTGGGCGCAGGCAGTTGAGTCCAAGGGGGAGGCATTGGCTGTTATTTTAGACATAGCGAAGGCCTTTGATAGGGTTTGGCACAGAGCGCTTCTTTCAAAGCTTCCTTCTTATGGGCTTCCCGGGAAATTATGCAAGTGGATCACCAGTTTTTTGGCTGATCGGAGCATCAAAGTCGTAGTCGACGGTGCGTGCTCCGACCTTAAATTTGTCAATGCTGATGTTCCGCAAGGCTGCGTGCTATCGCCTACACTGTTTATTCTGCACATCAATGACATGTTGCGAATTAGTAATATTCATTGCTATGCAGATGACAATACTGGCGATGCTTTGTACTCCGGTCATAGCGGTATTTCTCGGGACCACGTCAATGAGAATCGGGACAAGCTAGTGTCTGAAATCGAGACTCAGCTCGAAAAAATCTCGGAATGGGGTCGACTCAACTTAGTCCAATTCAACCCCAGGAAGACACAGCTGTGTGCGTTCACCGCTAAAAAGTCGGCCTTTGTCGTATCACCTCGCTTTGAGAACACTCTCCTGACAACCTCAACCAATATTGGAATTCTTGGCGTTGACATATCGAACAACGTTCAGTTCTGTGATCATTTGGAAGAAAAGGCTAAATTAGCCTCAAAAAAGCTCGGTGTGCTCAGTAGAGCGAGACAGTACTTCCTGCCTTCTCATCGCTTGCAACTTTACAAAGCGCAAATTCGCCCGCACATGGAGTACTGTTCTCATCTCTGGGCGGGAGCTCCGCAGTATCAGCTTCTTCCACCTGATCGCATTCAGCGTAGAGCGGTTCGAATCGTTGACGACCAAGCAATCTCCAATCGGCTTGACTCCTTGGCTTTACGCAGAGATGTAAGTTCGCTTAGTATCTTTTACCGCATTTATCATGGAGAGTGTTCCGACGAACTGTTTGGATTGATCCCTGCTGTTGAATTTCATCATCGGACATCGCGGCAAAACTCAAAGTTCCATCCTCATCACCTCGATGTCTGGAAATCCACAACTGTGCGATTCTCTAGGCACTTCTTACCACGCACTACTCCTCTGTGGAATCAATTACCGGCGGAGGTGTTTCCGAACGGATACGACTTAGGCACCTTCAAGAAAAGAGCATACTCCTTCTTAAAAAGCCGGCAACGCAGCTGCAAGACCTCTGGTGATGTGGCTGTTCATGGGCGGCGGTAATCACTTACGATCAGGTGAGCCTCCTGCTCGTTTGCCCCTTTTTTCTATAAAAAAAAAATATATTAGTATCGTTGACTAATACCCATAACACAAGCAAATAATTTGCTTACTTTGGGGTTAGATCAGTTAGTGTAATTTGTCCCGTGAATATTTATTTATTTATTTATAATAGTGATTCAAGTGTTTTATTTGGTCAACTGCTTCTATAAATTTTCGGCCAAAATTTCCAATAAAAGTTTGGCTTGTGTTCTCTTATACCCCGATCTCCTCTACGAAAGCAATACAATAAATCATTTTAGTACCATTCCCTCTATATAAAGTGTGTAACCGAATATAATATCTAAGATCCTCGATGAGACCGTCAGCGATACAATCAAACAGTCAAACAAACATGATATTTATATTCATATTTTTTTCTTTGAACGTTATTTTAACAACGTCTCTAAATACCAATTGTCCTAATGTGAAGCCAATCAAGGATTTTGATTTGAATTATGTAAGTTATTTTTATTAAAATCTTTTGAGCAAAGAAAAATTTTGATACAATTTTGAAACTCATCAATAGAATCGTCCGGCGGCAACGTAACCGTGGGCAAATCCTTTAACTGTTAGTTGTTGCAAGGATTTATAACATTACTAGCTGTTGCCAGCGACTTCGTCCGCGCGGACTTCGTTTACTCCGCTCAGCACCTCCCCCGTAGGTGATAGTGTGATAATATGTAGCCCATATGTTGACCCGACCTGTTTGTAATATTCATGCAAAATTTGAAGTAAATCCATGCAGTACTTTTTGAGTTTACCCCGGACATACATACAGACAAACAGACAAAAATTCTAAAAACTATATTTTTGGCTATTCGATATCGATTGTAGATCACGCCCCAAGTATTCTTTTAAAAAAATATTCAATGTACAGTTTTGACTTTCCTACGATTTTATTATATGTATATAGATATAGATAATTTCGATATATTTGCGTCATTGTGATTGATTATGGTATATGATATTATGACGTTGTCTTCTAGCGCTAGTTGGCGAACCAATCACAAAACAGCAAAAATATCGAAATTATAACGTTTTAAATCCTTAAGTTGTTGTTACTCCATCCAAGTCCTTTAAAACACGTCTCTGGACCGCATGCAGTTAAGGTTTGGCGATTGTGCAAGCCAGGACAATACCCGCGGGGCTATCACGTATCTCGCAATGCGCAATTATCATAATTATTTATTTTGTTATTCAGATTTTTTTTCCGTTTTCTGATAAAAACAAGTTGCCTGTGATTGGAAGTTGCTCGGTTGGCGATAGCTTGTCACCTATCACATTGTGGGAGCAAGCATGAAAACTTGTCACAAACCTATCATATTTTTCAAAAACCTATCCAACGATACCCCACACAATGGGGTACCTACCTGAGAAAAATTACATCTTTCCGACTTTACACGTAGAGGAGCTACCCCAAGGAAGTTACATTCTACTTGGAATGTTCACACGCGCTTCAAAATCGTTCCGAAAAGTACCACAGCATGGGTGGAGTGTGTCTCTTTCTACTAAAGAAAGCGCCAATCGCCATATATAAGTGCGGCCATGCGTAGTTTGCAAATTACTACTAAGTTACTTCTACTAATTTGAGAAACAGTTTTTGCATTGCATAAGTAATTACGTAATAATTAAAATAAGCACATTTTAGAACTCACTGTGTTAATTACAATACATTTTATGCTAATGTATTTATCGACGTGTATGAATAAAAGGGATTTAACGATTACCGAATATATAAAAATCTACCATCAGATAGTTTTATTTACACTGGCAATTGCAAGAAAGGGACAACATCCACTCTTGTCGTTGTCTTGCTCAGAACGTTTTTCGCCTCTGTTAAGTAACAAATGTCAACTTTATTGGAAACGAAATAAAGTACATTTTTATTTTTCAAATATTGTTTCGTAATTATTCTAGTTATCGTATATAAGTTCTTTGAGCTACTCTAAAATCAATATTTTCCATAATTTTATGTCACCACTTTTTTGATGTGGCTAATATGTATATTCTTTTTTTTATATTATAAGATATCAAACAAGCAGATAGGTCTCCTGATGGAAAGAGTCTCCTGTATTCGTGCCAAATTACAGCTTTCTAGTAATTAGTATCTCTGAGCTTAGAGCTATCGTGCGGACGGACGGATACAGCTAAATAAAGCCTATACCGCGGCCTTTATGGTCTAGCAGCCCTCGACACAAAACTTATGACCGATAGATCTGAGCCTTTAAGGTCCTGATCGACGTGCGACCCTATACCGCGGTCTTATGGCTCGTCGGTAAAGCTCGCCCGTGTATCATCACAATACCGCGGTTTTATGTAGTGCAATTGGCCATAAGTTTTTTGTTGAGGGCTCTTAGACCATTAAGACCGCGGTATAGGCTCGCCCGTCGATCAGCACCTTAAGGGTTCCTAGATTACTTTGGAACCCTAAAAATGTACAATTTTAATACTCTACAAGGTAAGTAAAGGAAAATATTTGAATGTTTGGAAGATAATAAAACATGGGATTAATTTCTCCTCATACTAATCTCATAGTAATTTATATATACTAACTGCACAATGAAAATTTTTGGTAAATCACGCGGGAACAAATAATTTATCATTCCGAGGCTGAAAGTTTGAATTTCTTCTTTTGTTTGCGGGAAGAAAGATGCATATTTCTGACTGTTCACAATTAGTGACATTTTGAGTCTTTAGTTGTTCTAATTTTCTTGCTGTTACCTATTTGAAATAACTCATTACCATGGTAACCATGCAGTTGTTATTTCAAACCCATATTCTTATACACGCGGCAATAACTTATCATTTAATAATAATAAAATAAAATAATATTGATCTAAGAGTTGAAATTTTCTGATTTTGATAAAAATTACATAAAAAATATACATAGAAAAATCTTGTGTATAAAAGTTTGTGAATAAGGTTGTGTAAAAATTTGTAACTTTCGGTCTTGGTATTATGAAAAATAGTATACGCGCCACGGGAGGATAGCAAGACATTTCAACCCACACGTTTGTCGCCCTCGCCTTCGGATCGGGTGACAATATCTTGCGGGTTGAAATGTCCTACTTTCCTCCTTTGGCACGTAATGTACTATTTCCGCGATAAATAGCAGGCTATACCTATGCTATTCTAGATCATTATATACCTGTATGCTAAATTTGTTCCAAATCGGTTCATCCATTCATCCAACCGTTCAAACTTTAAAAACAACAAAGAAAAATATCGACACGCAGGGATTGAATCTGTAAGTTATAACCCTTTTCTTAAAGCCGGGAAACCGGGAAAGGTCGCAGGTTTTCCCCGCACTATTCCTCCGTGGAACCAATTACCGGCAGGGGTTTTTCCAAGCGGATACGACTTAGGGACCTTCAAGAAAAGAGGCTACTCTTTCTTGAAAGGTCGGCAACGCAACTGCAAATCTTCTGATAGTGCGGTTGTCCATGGGTGGCGATGATCACTTACCATCAAGTAAGCTTCCTGCCCATTTGCCCCCTTTTCAATATAAAAAAAGGTTTAATCCCTGGTTCAATCCCTGCGCGGCGATATTTTTCTTTGCTGTTTTTAAAGTTTTTCAAGTTACCCAAGCACGGGGTGAGTGCTGTAACACAAAAATAATTAATTGTAAACATCCAAACTTTCGCATTTATAATATTAATAGACACTTTTTTCAGCTTGTAAGTACACATCGGTGGTATGAAATCGCACGATATAAATTCGATTTCGAAGCGGACGCTGACTGCGTCACGTATGATTACGAGCGAGTGGGGAAGGATATTCAATGTTCTTTGCGGGAAGTGGTCAAAAATAAGGCGACGGTCGTCAGTGCTACGTTGTACCCCACAGGTGACCCGGGAACAGTATTATTTTCAATCCATAAAAATAGTAAGTATCGCTCAGTTCTTTATTTTTAACCGATTTAAAAGAGATCGCCTCTGAGGACTAGTGGTCCGGTGTCGATTTTTTTAATATGATAAGATAGCAAACAAGCAAATGAGTCTCCTGATGGAGTCAATCATCGCCTGTAGACACCAAAGATGTTAATGGTGCGTTGCTATTTTGCGGCGAGGTCTAATGCCACATGCATAAGCTTACCGGCTACCTTACTTTCTAAACTGGAACACGACAGTGACAAGCACTGACCCTGTTGCGGCAGAAATAGATAAGGTGGTGGTACCAGACCCGGGCGAGACAATGTAGAACTCTACCACCTAGTAGCCACAATGGTAGTGACTCGCATAACCAATCGGTCGCCGTTTACGACCTGCCTGGTAGAACGGCAGTTGGCCTATTCTTAAATGAGCCCGGACCAACACGGAGGAACATTGTCAGTTTAAATTCATCTTTATTTTGTTCACAGGTGGTCCAAATGTAACAACGAATGTTATTGACACGGACTACAAAAATTACGTAATATTTTATTATTGCATTGGAAAAACAAACACTGCTCCAATAAAAGGTAACGTACAATTAATTTCAGTTTCTTTTCAGGAGTGGCGAAAGATAGGCATGCCATTATTGATCACAAATTATTTAATTTATTTTAAAGTACTATTAGTAACAGGTTTTTAAATGTATACATACTTCCATACTTAAAGTCAAAGTCAAAATATTTTTATTCAAATTATCCTTTACAGGCATTTTTGACGAGTCAACATTTTTTGAGTTACTACCGGATCGGAAACGCGTCAACATTTTTTGAGTTACTACCGGATCGGAAACGCGGCCACACACTGAGAAGATCCGGCGGAAGAAACTCAACGGGCTTGTCTTTTTTGTGCATATACATTTTTTTTAAACAATGTATTTACAATAATTTATGAATAATATATTATAATTACTATGAGACTGCTATGAGGAGCAATTAATCCCATGCTTTATTATCATCCAAATATTCAGATATTTTATAATAACCTTTTTTACAAAGTTTTGATATGATACATTTTTTAAATTTGTGTATTGGTAGATCTTTAATAGCATTTGGAAGTTTATTGTAAAAGCGTATAGATTGCTCCATTAAAGAGTTACTTATTCTGTGGAGACGTGATACATGCAGAGCAAGATTGTTTTTGTTCCTTGTGTTTACATTATGTACATAACTATTTTTCTTAAATAAAGAAATATTTTTACGAATATACGTCAAGTTTTCAAATATGAGATGTGATGGTACGGACTGAGATTGTAAATAGCTCTTACAGCTCTTTTTTGTAAAACAAAGATTGTATTTATATCACCGGAATTTCCCCATAGTAGAATCCCATAAGACATAATACTATGAAAATAACTAAAATACACAATTTTCGCAGTGTCTACGTTACTAATCTGTCTCATTTTTTTAACTGCCAATGCTGCTGAACTCAGTCTACTCGTTAATTTGTCGATATATGGTCCCCACTGTTGTATTTTATCTATCGTAATCCCTTAAAAGACAGTAAGAGTCCACAAGATCCAATTTGTGGAATACTTCCATACTAATATTTAAAATGCGAAAATCTGTCTGTCTGTCTAAAGTATTAATGTGTCATTGAAGTTGGTTTCTATTATTAGTAGTTTTATCAAAATTGATTCGTTTTAAATTCTGAATCCTTGTAAGTTTTTTGTAAACTGTTTCTAATTCCTTAATACTATAATACTATAAACTATAATATTATAAAATAAAATAAATACTATAAACTATCCATACTCCATACTATGTATATAATACTATTATACTATATACAATACTATATACTATTATACTATAATATTATAAATGCGAAAGTAACTCTGTCTGTCTGTCTGTCTGTCTGTTACGCTTTCACGGCTAAACCGCTGAACCGATTTGGATAAAATTTGGTACAAATATAGTTTGAGACCCAAGAAAAGACATAGGATAATTCTTATCCCGGAAATCCCACGGAAACGGGAATTATGCGGGTTTTTATTTTAGAGATTTTTCCACGCGAACGAAGTCGCGGGCACAGCTAGTAATATTATAAATGCGAAAGTCTGTCTATTTGTCTGTTACGCTTTCACGGCTAAACCGCTGGATGGATTTTCATGAAATTTGGCATGGAAGTAGTTGAAGAGCCGGAGTCAAACATAGGCTAATTTTTTTTTTAAAAATCAACCCTTGAAGGGTTGAAATATGGGATGAAATTTGTATGAAAAGCTATCTTGACGACGTGTTAATCTACTCGTGGGCGAAGCTGCGTGGGTCAGCTAGTTAATAATAAATATAAACGGAAACACCATCATTTGAATTACTTTAATTATAAATTAAATAACTAAAATTACAAAAAGGCAAGTGAGCATAAAGCTAATCAGCCCCGTTAGCGACCGCGCTTAACGACAGGTACTAGCTGGCCAGATGAAATCAGAAGTACTTTATTCAATAAAACTTTATACAAGTTATTTTGACGCGTCAACATTTTTTTAAACTACTGTTACGTACTCGGGTTCGCAATTGTAGGAAAACACCACTTATATTAAATCCGTGTATTTACACAACACAACACAACGTAATACTAAAATACACTCTACTTGCTAGTCACTCACTATACTATCACTGGACTCAGAACACTACACAATAAAACACTTCTCACTTCGCACTTGGTCACTTGATGTATCGCTTTCGATCGCTTGATAAAAACTGCCTTATGTTTGTCAACACCACTGTATTTATAGGCAGGGGAAAGTCCTAGCTGGATCCAGAAAAATCTAAATGTATCGGGAAACAATGAATCACTTCTTATCGTAAACATGTTATGAGTCATAAATCCTAGTACACGCTACTTTCAACCTTATGCCATATACCACAGAGTCCATTATGGCATAGCCCAGGTCAACTATTTATTTGTCAATAGGAGTAGCTATCTCTTTCCTTTATTTCTAGAAAGTTAGCGCGCGCGCGCTCCAACTCTACACGCTTCTAGATTATTCGTAACACTGAAGGTTTTTCCCATTTGCGGTACAGTAAGCCGTTTTGGAACACAAGGCTTTCCCACTGCGCCCAATAACTTTTCGTAATGGCGCTGAAAGGAGCCAGCTCCTGCCATTCGGGCTTTCCCGTGTCTTGCTTCTTCCAATCTATTAGAGGCCGCAAATCTCTATCTTCGTACTGGGCCTCACGCATCTCATCAGTTTCCCACCTGTCATCCGTAGGCTTAGCTCGCAGTAATTGAACCCTTTCCTTCATCTCCATCCTTACACAATGTTTACAATCTTCCGCACAAGGTCGTCGTGATAACGCATCCGCATTCGAGTGAGACCTTCCACTGCGGTGTTCTATATTAAAGTCAAACTCTTGCAATTGCTCAATCCAGCGAGCCACTTGGCCTTCCGGGTCCTTGAATTGTAACAACCACTTCAAAGCAGCATGGTCGGTACGCAGCTTGAAGGGTCGCCCAATCAGATACTTCTTGAAGTGTCGAAGAGTCTTCACTACTGCCAATAGTTCTCTTCTTGTAACACAATAGTTTCGTTCCGGCCGCGATAATGATTTGCTGAAGTAAGCTATCACAACTTCTTGATCGCCTTGCTTCTGTGATAAGATACCACCAATGGCAGTGTTACTTGCATCTGTGTCTACGATGAACTCCCCTTTCCGATCAGGATAGCCCAAAATTGGTGACACACAACCGCTTCTTAAGTTCATCGAAAGCTTGTTGACACATGTCATTCCAATCGAAACTCTTCTTTTCTTCAGTGAGCCTATGCAGTGGTTTTGCTATTTCAGCAAATCCCTTCACAAAACGTCTGTAGTAAGAACATAGTCCTAAAAATGCACGAACTTCGGTCTTGTCTCTGGGTGTTGGCCACTTCTGTACTGCACTAACCTTTTCAGGATCTGTCTGTACGCCGTTTTGTGATATCACGTGACCCAGATAGTTGACTTCCTTTCGAAATAAGTGACACTTCTTTGGGTTCAACTTAAGCCCTGCAGCTTGTATTTTATTAAAAATCCTTTCCAGTTGGTACAGATGATGCTGAAAATCTTTTCCTATGACTATTACGTCATCTAAATACACTAAGTAGGCATCGCCTACAAGTCCTGCTAGAACACATTCCATTAATCTTTCAAAAGTCGCCGGTGCATTGCATAATCCAAACGGCATCACTTTAAATTGCCATAATCCTTGTCCTGTGGAGAATGCTGTCTTCTCTTTATCACTAGGGCTAAGTTCAACCTGCCAGTACCCAGATTTTAAATCTAAAGTTGAGAACCAAGACATGCCTGCCAGAGTGTCCAAAGTGTCATCTATTCGTGGCAATGGGTAGCTATCTTTTTTGGTGACTTCATTGAGCCGACGATAGTCGATGCAGAAACGTGTAGACCCATCTTTCTTCTTAACCAACACTACAGGAGAGCACCATGGACTAGAAGATTGCTCTATAACTCCGTTCCTTTTCATTTCATCTATCATCTCCTGTACCTCCTTTTCTTTGGCTATTGGGACACGTCTAGCTTTCTGCTTTATAGGCTGCGCGTTTCCAGTGTCAGTCTTATGTTTGACTATAGATGTTCTACCTATATCTCTATCAGTCTTAGAGAAAATGTTGGCATAACGTGAAAGTAGATCCTTAGCCTGCTGTCGTTGTGACGCGGTAAGGTAGCTGCACTTGTTCACCAAATCCTTAAGTTCCTGTGGTACGTCTCTTGATGCTGTACTTCCTGTCGATGTCAGTTTCCTTAACGTCATAACTTCATCACTTTGTCCTACAATATCACCTGCTTTAAGCACCACATCACTGTCACTCAATTTGACTACCTGCACCGCTGCCAAGCCCTTGTCACAAACCAAACTCCGGCCTGTAATACAGTGTGGAATTGCTCCATTGTCTTCAATTAACACACTCCTATTACCCAGGCCCTTGTAACTGGTTGGTAACTTCACGCGTACCAATGTCTTCGATCTTGAAGGTAAGATGGTTCTTCTAGCCACTGTTACCTTTCCTTTTGATCCCCCATCCATGAAAATTTCTACTAGCCCACATACGAAAACTCCTGTTTTGCAATCAATCTTGCAGGCATTCTTCTTCATGAAGTCTAAACCAAGTACACAGTCATCCATAATATCGGCCACTACGACGTCGTGAGTGTAATACTCGTCGCCTATTTGCATCACTACAGATGCTTCACCGAAGACGGGTATTGGCTGACCTGTGACAGACAGAAGCTTGCTTTTCCCAAAATTCCTCAATCTCAGGTTGCCATTGTCAGCTACTTCTGGTCGCACCACAGTTCGTGTAGCTCCAGTGTCCAGCGTTAAGCTGCAGTTCTTGCCATTAACCAGTCCCTTAATGGATAAACTGTTGCCGTCGCACACCTGGGATATGACAACTTTTGGGGCTGTTTTTCGATCAGCCAGCACCCGCCCCTTGATCCTGGCTGTTACTCGTTTCCCTAGGCTGGATTAACGGGCTGGTTGACCTGCCTGCTCTCTTCAGCTGCTGAGCTTCCGGCCGCTTGCTGTCGCCAATTAACTGCACCCGTTGGTTTGGTGGGGCAGTTGACTCTAATGTGCCCACGTTTCCCGCAGGCATAACACATGGGACCCAGTCTTCTAGGTTCCACTTCCTTTGTTTGAGCCACAACTTCTGTAACCTCACGTACTTTATGTGCTCGAGGTTCGTGGAGAACAGCTTCTACCTCCAGCGCATGAGCCAAAGCCTCCTTCATTGTCACGTGGTGCTGAAGGCGAACAGCAGCACGCACTTCCAGGTCTCGAATTCCATCAATAAACGCCTGGACAATAGTATTGTTCACTGTGTTAGCGTCGGCCGAAGGATACGCCTTCCTCACAAGCTTCTCAATTTCCACGGCCCATTGTTGAAGTCCCTCGCCGCTCCTCTGTACACGGTCCTTTAATTGGGCACGGAAAACATGCTCCAAGTGACGCTCACCGTAGCGAGCTTCCAATGCCTCCATCAAATCAGCGAACTGATACTCTTTAGGCATTGCATCCAACACAGAGAGCGCCTGTCCCCGTAACGCCGTACTCAAGGCCGTTAGGCAATGTTCATCTGTCCAACCACTGGCATTCGCTGCTATTTCAAACTGGGTTCGGTAGGCACTCCATGATGTAAGACCATCATAAGTGGGTACCTTTACCCGAGGACCCACCTGGTGAGAGCAGCTTGTAATGGTAGCACCCGGCTTAACTCCCGTGATCTTCATTTTCATGACCTCCCTTTCCAGTTGGTCCACGTTTTCAGTTATTTTGTCGCAGCTGGCCTCCAAGTGGTCAACCCTCTTCTCAACACCCTTCATGTCGCGCTTGACGAGGCCCACATCGCTTTTAAGCTGGTCTTGTTGCGACAGGATAACTGTCAATTTATCATCAAAGCCAGATAAATGTTCCTTGATCTGTTCCCGTAGCTTCTGTTGTTGCTGTTCCTGTTCCTGTCTCTGTTGCTGAATAGTTTCCCGTAGCTCTTGTTGTTGCTGAATTTGTTGTTGAATAGCTGCCAGTATGACAGAAAGATCAGTAGGCACTGCACTCGACGATAGTGACGTGCTGGCATCACTTGCAGGTTCATCACCCGCACGCACCTCTATGTCCTCTGATACCCTCTGTGTCTCAGCCTGAGACCTGGTGGTAACACCTTCCTTCGGAATAAGTGGCATTTCACAATTTCACTTCCGACACCAGTTGTTACGTACTCGGGTTCGCAATTGTAGGAAAACACCACTTATATTAAATCCGTGTATTTACACAACACAACACAACGTAATACTAAAATACACTCTACTTGCTAGTCACTCACTATACTATCACTGGACTCAGAACACTACACAATAAAACACTTCTCACTTCGCACTTGGTCACTTGATGTATCGCTTTCGATCGCTTGATAAAAACCGCCTTGTGTTTGTCAACACCTCTGTATTTATAGGCAGGGGAAAGTCCTAGCTGGATCCAGAAAAATCTAAATGTATCGGGAAACAATGAATCACTTCTTATCGTAAACATGTTATGAGTCATAAATCCTAGTACACGCTACTTTCAACCTTATGCCATATACCACAGAGTCCATTATGGCATAGCCCAGGTCAACTATTTATTTATCAATAGGAGTAGCTATCTCTTTCCTTTATTTCTAGAAAGTTAGCGCGCGCGCGCTCCAACTCTATACGCTTCTAGATTATTCGTAACACTACTAACGGATCGGAAACGCGACCACACATAGAAGATCCGGCGGAAGAAACTCAGGGGGCTTGTCTTTTTTTTCATATAATTTTTTTTATCACAATATTACATAATTATAAAACATATATATGAGACTGATATGAGGAGCAATTAATCCCATGCTTGTTTGTCTTCCAAATAATCTGAGATTTTATGTGATGTTGTTATGTGGTGTTGCGTGGTGCACCTGTGTTATGCACCTGTTATTGTGAGATAATGACGTCACAACAACAATGGAAACGAAGAATGGTATAAATAGGCGATGATAAGATGTTTTCGAGTCATTGTAATTATATCGCTTCTTGAGGGCGTTACTCTGCCCTAAAATTATCTGTGCGTGTAAAAGTGGTTCAAGTGTTTTATTCGAGCAAACTACT
Source organism: Apodemia mormo (assembly GCA_036924255.1). NCBI lineage: Eukaryota > Metazoa > Arthropoda > Insecta > Lepidoptera > Riodinidae > Apodemia > Apodemia mormo. Next base: position 16,700,377 of record JAUPFN010000029.1, read on the forward strand.
TCTAGGTTACCACTGATATAAAAGAGAAAGATACGTTACATTCTTATATCGCATTGACTAAACTAGGCTTGGCAGAATACATATACACCGACATGCACACACATCTGTTATCACAATCATAAACATGGAAACAAAGACAGAGATAGGGCGGACACACTCGTACGAGCGAAATCGTATTAGCCACTGCGCACGTCATCGCCATGGTTACTGATAAACAAAATCAGTGATAGGCCGGATACACTCGTACGAGCGAAATTTCATTAGCCAATAGCCACGGACCATCGCTATGGTTACGATAAATAAAGAAAATCTTATTTTTAAACAAGTTAATGTTTTAGCAGTACTTACGAATGGAAAGTAATCCCATGTGTCTTATTTTTTTCCCTTGAGTGATTATAACACTGGTTAAATACACAAGAAAGCATTTTGAAGCGTGTTTAATGGTAAAAACAATCGGAAAGTAGAAACGTTCGATGTTACGATGTCCCGCGCGTGACTGAGTGGCCATACTCCAATAACTGTGTACACGGACCTAGTTTTATAAGACCAGGCGCTGTGACTAGGTAACATATCTTCCTCTTTTTATATCAATGTAGGTTACATATTTCTTTTAATTTTGACAACTGACTTTAGCCGTAAAGAAAATAATTTAGTCTCCATCAAAGAGTATATAATCACTACGTTTTAAGAGACGGGTGTTCCTCAGAAAAAAACAATGTATGGCATTACATGTTCGACCAACACCAACATAAGTCGATGAAACTAATACCACAGATAACAAAAAACATTTGTGGGACCAAGTATCTTCGGCTAATCGTGGGTGCACTTGTTGTACCTCTGCCTACTCCTTCGGGGATATGGGCGTGAAGATACTTTTTTCTTTTTTTTATAGTAAAAAGTTTTGGGTTCTTGCGGAATATATCGATATTCCTTATTCTATCGACAACCAATTTAAATGTTAATTTCTTTAGCTGTAGTAAAATAAAACAATAACATTTATTAGATTTTTAATAAATAATAGTATAGCCACACAATATTTTGCTCCACACACTTGAAAATATGGTAATAAGAAGAAATAGAGTTATTTAAAAAATAAAACAATTATATGAAATATCAAAGTTATTTAGGAATCGTACTGAGGTTTTTCAAACGATCTCTTTAATTGAAATCAGCTTTTTCAACTTTCAAGATAATTTATGCATGTTTTAATAGACAGTGATAAAAGGTAAAATGAGAATTCAGAATATATTTTACCTAGAGTAAGAAACAAAACTAAGGACTTTTAATTTCATCGAATCGATTAATGATAGACTAGATAGAATGATCTTTTTATAATAACTCTATAACATCTATATTCTACAAAAATATTCTTTCTTCTCCCCTTTTTGCATGATTAGCTGTGAGTATTACAATTAAAGCTTCATATACAATAAGGCTTAACAGTAGACGATAGTGCTCAGCATAGTTTCACACTGGTCACCTTTTAATTATCTGTAAGAAATAAATGTATATTATTACAAAATCAGTGTAAATTTGGCAAAACACAGATTTTCGTTATCAATTTAAATGTTTATTTGCGCAGATAGTAATGATTTTTTTTTGCAAACAAACAAGCGAGTGATTTTCCTAGTGGAAAGAGACAACCATCACTTATTGGCACTAAAGATGTTAGTGTTGCATTGCTATCCGCGTGTCGAGATGCTCATACTTCATAATAGCGTCAATGCATGTCGTTGTCGTATTCCAGTTTGGAGGATAAAGTAACCGGCAGACTTACGCACGTGGCATTGCCATCTTGTCACACGGATAACAACGCATCATTAATATCTTTGATATCTATAGGCGATAGATTTTATATATATCACACTTTAACGTGTTAAAAACAAAATATATTTAAAATCGTTGTAATTTAGATATTATATTTATTGTTATACAATAAAATCACTTCAAAAAATTGCGGGATGTTACAAGTTCTGCAACGACAGATAAAATAATAATTGACATCTAGTGGGTCATGGCGCTGTTTAAAAGCCTATACGCTAGTAGGAGATCTAGATTTTTGCGTGCTTCGTAATATGTACGAATATTAAAAAAGACGGTAATGCCCGTACATTTTGGTTTTTCTAATTGACTTGCGCCCAAGGAACTTATATACGATAACTGGAATTATTACGAAGCAATATTTGAAAAATAAAAATGTACTTTATTTCGTTACTCATAAAGTTGACATTTGTTTCTTACCTAACAGAGGGGAAAACGTTCTGAGCAAGACAACGACAAGAGTGGATGTTGTCCCTTTCTTGCAATTGCCAGTGGAAATAAAACTATCTGATGGTAGATTTTTATATATTCGGTAATCGTTAAATCCCTTTTATTCATACACGTCGATAAATACATTAGCATAAAATGTATTGTAATTACCACAGTGAGTCCTAAAATGTGCTTATTTTAATTATTACGCAATTACTTATGCAATGCAAAAACTCTTTCTTAAATTAGTAGAATTGCTTAGTAGTAATTTGCAAACTACGCATGGCCGCACTTATATATGGCGATTGGCGCTTTATTTAGTAGAAAGAGACACACTCCACTCATGTCGTGGTACTCTTCGGAACGATTTTGAAGCGCGTGTGAATATTCCGGGTAGAATGTAACTTCCTTGCTTGCGCCAGACTGGTCTCCATGTGTGTATCTTATCGTGTATGTCACATGAATGTAGTGTATGTAAATTTTATTTTTATTCATATAATGTATTTCTAAATCATTTAATTCAAATATCTATACAAATAAATAAAATTGGAGTATCTGTTTGTAATATTAAAATAACCGGTTTTAACTAAATGCATATGGATGGATCTATTATACATGGTACTATAACAAAATAACACTTTTTACGATTTTTATCTGTCTGTCTGTCTGTCTGTCTGTTGTTCCGGCTAATCTCTGGAGCGGCTGGAACGATTTTGACGGCACTTTCACTGACAGATAGCAGATGTAATAAGGAGTAACTTAGACTACTTTAAAAAAACACACGAACGAAGTCGCGGGCACAGCTAGTCATATGTAAATAATTGGTTTCGTAGGTCAAGCGCCGCGAGTCCAATAATTTACCTAAGTTAAAAGTATTAGGTTTCTACAGTCCTCCGCAATGTAAACTTTATCTGTGCCAAATTTCATGTTCCACCGTTCGCGCTATTGTCTTAGAAAGGGATCTAAAGTTTTTTCTTTACGTATTATATACGTTTTTCAACTAAAAAAACATAAAGATATAGAACCGTTTATTGATGGTGTTAAGGTACCCCATAGACCTATAATAATATACGCAATACGTAATATTGCGCAATAAAATTGACCGTTTTGGGTTAATATTAAATATTGCACAATGATTTAACGAAAGTTTGAGTTAGTATTTATTGTGCAATATTTTTTTCTTGCGCTTTGTAGACTTAATATTGCGCTTTGTAACTTATAGTATTTTTCACCTCAGAGTTTGGAGCGGTCGCATTTGGTCAGTCACGGTGTTTAATAAATGGTCGTGTGGTAAATTTAAGCAAAATGGCGGACAATAATGCTATAAAAGATAAAGAACGGGAGTTTTTACTTTTTTATATATCATAAGATAGCAAACAAGCAGATGGGTCTCCTGATGGAAAGAGTCAACCATCGCCTATAGACACCAAAGATGTTAATGGTGCGTTGCTATCTTTGGCGAGGTCTGATGCCACATGCACAAGTTTACCGGCTACCTTACCTTTCAAACCGGAACACGACAGCCTCAAGCACTGACGCTATTGCGACACGAATAGGTAAGGCGGTGGTACCAGACCCGGGCGAGACAATGCAGAACTCCACCACCTAGTAGCCACGATGGTAGTGACTCGATAGCCAATCGGTCGCCTTTTACGACCTGCCTTGGTTTGTCAATTTTATTGAATGAATTATTGAACGTTTGGAATCAAGGGGATATTCAATATTATAAGACAATAAAAGTATTGCGCAATATTATTGTACATCTATGGGGCGCCTAAGACTTTTTTTTTGGCATGGGCGTTAACAATTGTCATTTGTCAAGTAATCTTCGCGATCATTCGCGATCATTTTCTATCGACCCAATTTTGTTCAATTATATTTCGAGTCCGGCCACGGTCTTTAAGATATGGTAAATATTAACTTATTTTTTACGATGTGCTATAGCAAATAGTTTTTTCTTAAAAAACTGCTGAAATAACATTAAATTCAACAAATTAGCTCTTTTCAGCCTCTTAGGCGTGGTTGCTAACACTTATGTGGTGATCCCCATCGCCACGTTGTAAAGACCTGAAAATGATTATCAACTACCTATTTTTAGTAATAACTGGGACAGCTTTTCAGAGTTACAGGAATAGTAACACAATACGGCAGATTGGAAACTGCAGCTGCGAATTTGGTATTTCTTAAAAAAACTACAAAAAACCTCAATATATTATCCCCTGTGGTCCAGGCTCCTTTGAAGAATAGACCAACTGACGTTATGCCAGGCAGGTCGTAAAAGGCGACCATCTGGCTATAAGTGTCACTACCATCGTGACTATTATGTGGTTGAGTTTCGCAATGTCTCGCCCAGGTATTTATTAGGACTGCTTTACCTTTTCCTGCCGCAAGAGCGTCAATGCTTGTCATCGTCTTATTCCGGTTTGTTGGGTAAGGTAGCCGGCAGACTTATACATGTGGCATTGCTATCCCACCTCATAGATAGCATAGCTCATAGATGCTGCATAGCATTAACATTCTTGGTGTCTGGATGGTTTCTCTTTATATTAAGAGAGCCATCTGCTTTTTTGCTATCTTATGAAATTAAATAAAAAAACACTTTTTCTCTACCTGGGGATTGAGCCTATATGATCTGATCCGAATAAAATCTCTTAGAATCTAAGGGATTAGTCTATCTAAGTCTATCTAAGCCGTAGATCACAAGGCAGTTAAACCAAGTAAGTAACTAAGGAGTATTTGCTTCGTTTAAAATTAATTTTTGTTGTATTTTCAGAAATAGTCTGGATATTAGCCAAGACTCCCACTCTGGAACCAGCAGTAAGGTCTAAGGTTGACAAGTTTGCTACGGATTCCCACCTCGTCGATGAGAAGGCCCTCATATGGGACCATTTTAAACATGAAGATTGTTTAGACTCATAAAATTACAGTATTTAAAAGGCTTGTTTGCTGATTAATTTTCAAAACGAAATCAGCGCAAGTAAATAAATGCCCGTTTAACTGATATATTCCTTTATCGGTTAAACGACACGTTTTAATTACAATTAGTAATATTTTCTACCAGACATTAATTTAAATTATTTCTGGAACAGGTTTTATTTCTGGATATATAGGAACAGTTTTAACTTTTGCCTCGTAGAATGTCCAAACATAGGTATTGTGAAACGCGTCGGCGACGTATTTTGACGCGCGTCAATTCTATAAAAAAAGGCGACGCAGTATGTTCTGAAACCGCTGGCAAAAGTGTTAATTTTCGGATAAATAAATATAGGACTTCAGCAGCTGAAAACCAAAGTTTAGTACATTCTTTTTTTAACTAAATATCACCATGTAAAAATCATGTGGAACATTAGTATTATTATTAAATTTTTTTCGTTTTACAGATCATTTTAGCCTGTTTTCGGAATTTCATATGATCGAGTAAAGTACATTCTATCATGTAATAAGTTAGCACATTCCTTAGGCAATATTTTTAGGTATAACGTATTTTTTTTTTAAAATTGTTATTAAACAATCAATACAAAAAAACGTGATTTAGCAAACCAATTTTTTTCCGATTGTCCCGATGCTTCGCCTTAAGTTGGTTACTAATAGTTACGGCTACGAATGACGGATATTTGGTTGTAGGAACCGGAGTATTTTTAGGGTTCCATATCTGAAAAGGAAAAACGGAATCCTTAGAGGATCATTTCATTGTCCGTTTGTCCGTTAGTCAAGACCCTTTTTCTCTGGAATACGTTAAGTTATCAAGTTGAAATTTATATCAAATATTGCACGTCGCGGCGCGGCTGTGCATAATCATCGTTTGAAAGAAAATGTATGGCGTAACTAACTACAATCACACTCAGTATTAAATATATACACGAGTTTGATATAAAAAGACTATATTATAATGAGAAACCTTAATTCTTCAAATTCTGTATAACGAAGCCTTTGAAGAGAGTTAATTACTCTAAAAAATCTCTGAAAAAAATGTTGATGGCCGTCAGTTGAATATTTTATGTCTGTAAACACGAAATAGGTTGATTGACTTTAGGAATTCACTTTATTTTATTATCAATATTATCTAATCTACTTAGATCCCTATAATTAAAAACCACTTTATTCGGATCTGTTTGTTTATAATAAATAATTCAAAGAAAAAAAACATTGCGTCATGTACTTTTTGATTTTCTTAACTTTTGTTTAGATCTACGGTCCCTCTCAGCTTTAAAAACCAAACTTGTAAATCGACGCAATCAGAAGATATATGTACAACCATTTATATCGCTTATATTGCGATTTTTTTCCATTTCAACAAGGGATCATAAACTATAGGATTCTTCCCATGTTGGTTCCGGACTATCGAGTCACTACCATCGTGGCTACTAGGTGGTAGAGTTCTGCATTGTCTCGCCCGGGTCTGGTACCACCGCATTACCTATTCCTGCCGCAATAGCGTCAGTGCTTGTCGCTGTCGTGTTCCGGTTTGGAGGGTAAGGTAGCCGGTAAACTTATGCATGTGGCATTAGACCTCGCCACAAGATAGCAACGCACCATTAGCACCTTTGGTGTCTATAGGCGATGGTTGACTCTTTCTATCAGGAGACCCATCTACTTGTTTGCTATCTTATGATATAAAAAAAAGTAAACCTAAAATTATAATCTTCCCCGTGTTGGTCCCGGGCTCTTTTGAAGAACAGGCCAACTGCTGTTCTGCCAGGCAGGTCGTAAAAGGCAACCGATTGGCTATACGAGTCACTACCATCGTGGCAACTAGGTGGTAGAGTTCTGCATTGTCTCGCCCGGGTCTGGTACTACCGCCTTACCTATTCCTGCCGCAATAGCGTCAGTGCTTGTCGCTGTCGTGTTCCAGTTTGGAGAGTAAGGTAGCTGGTGAACTTATGCATGTGGCATTAGACCTCGCCACAAGATAGCAACGCACCATTAATATCTTTGGTGTCTATAGGCGATGGTTGACTCTTTCCATCAGGAGACTCATCTGTTTGTTATCTTCACTACATAGTATAAAACAAAGTCGCTTTCTCTGTCTGTCCCTATGTATTAAGCATACATTCTTATCCCGGAAATCCCACAGGAACGGGAACTATGCGGGTTTTTATTTTAGAATTTTTTCCACGCGAACGAAGTCGCGGGCACAGCTAGTATAATATATTTACAATTACTTTGTTTATAATAATAATATATCGTATAGGAAAATGCACCATCGTTTTACAATCAAAACTGTTTTACTGTTTTTCTTTACGTCTGGTTTTCTAGAGAATTACGCCTAAAAAATTGCGATAGCAGCTTTTTACAAATAAGCAGATATGCTATTTTAATCCTACAGGCACTAAGTGCATATTTTAATTTGAAATCATTTTTTGTTTATATAGTCGTTTTTGTTGGTATATTACATTCATAAAACCAAAGAACGCAAATGGAACATTTATTTGGCTTATATTTAAGAACATTCTGAGCATCCTACTGGAAAATATAGCCGTGGCCGGGCTGCAGCGTATACGTTACTTCCCGGCCACCAAAAAGTGCTCTTTTAAGGAGGTATACTTGAGGTACATTTAATTTATTCATTGGTACTGCAAGAACATTAAAAGAACATTTAAATTTTATGTCTATAAATTACAAAATTGACTGTGGCCGGGCTGCACCGGAACACCCATGAAATGCTGCCCCGCCAACTAGCGAAAAATCCCAAAATGCGCCATAGTGCCGGTCGGCGACTGGATGAGAGGGCCCTATGGACATTTTTGGGGGGGCTTGGGCGTCCCCGCAGTCTCCAGGCTAGTCTCCAACAGTGTAACTTCGGATTCTGTATTTTATTAAATTAAATAATAACATGGCAAAATGCAAATGTCGACGAAAGTTCATCTTTAAAATTGAAGAGTCGTTTAAGAAAGGCTTTACGTGAGCTTGAGAGGGTTGTTAATAATAATATTTAATTCAGAAATATGTCCATATTTGTGTTAGAAAATACATTTTTAAAAACTATAATTAGCGAATGTTGTTTGATTGACAGGAAAAATTAACATAGTACAGTTTCAGATTTTAAGATCCCAAGTACACTAAAACTATATAAATCGTCCTGGTGTCACTTGAGATATATGCAGGTTTAACCAATGCTGTAGTATTTGTGAGTCCTAACGTTACACCGATACGTTTAGAATACTGTTCGGGCTGGTTCGCAGTCTTCTGAGTAAAGAGGCACATTGCTTTCTGATAATCGCATGAAAGCCATCAACACGATTCTCCGCAAATATGCCCGAAGCGCTACAATGGCGCGACAGACCGATCAGCATCCTAAATGCGTTATTATATTGCACTCGTAGGGCATCAAACGCGCACCTCGTGTACCTTCCCCACAGGCTACATGTGTAAACATATCATGTTAAATATCTGCACCACAGGTTCACCGCCTATAAAAACTTCTCCAAGTACAGTAGCGATACGAATAGGTTCATCAGTTTTCAAATTGATTCATTTACAGTACCCGGCGATAAATATTGCACATCGAACTTTGGAAAGAGATAATCGGATAATTTCGGCTTCGTAGAGCGTTATCTCTGTCGCACAAAATACAAACAGTCCGGTACCTATTAGGAGCTGTTAAAACAAGTATGATTTGCTTCTTTTGATATTTTTATTCTTTGTATAAAATACACTAATTTTTCTATAAGTGATGGCTTTAGGTTGGGGTAAAATAAAATAAAAAAACATTTTTACATTATGTTTACGTATTTAATTATTTTGGAACATTACAGCTTTAGTGTACATAATAAACACCATTATACCTATTGCTAAAATGAGACATTGCAATAAAAATAATAATAATTCTAATTCTCAATTACTTCCATTTCACTATCTGTGCTCTCAAAGAGGTCAATATCACTGTCACTATCAGCCGTATTTATTACTAATCTATCAGTGTAATTGTCTAAACTGTGTTGAATGCTTCTATATTCATTCTCACATTTAATTGCATGATCGCAAACCTTTTTCCGCTCTTCAGCGCCGATCATGTTTACTTTTTCAGTCAATAATGTTTTTACTGTAGTTAAGTTCATACCCACATTTCTAGAGGCTACATAGCCTTTCAGTTGAGACCATATATTTTCAATTGGATTAAAATCCGGATGATATGGTGGCAATCGCAACACAGTGTGCCCATGTTCGGCAAGTATTTTGTCCACAGAAAACTCTGTATACCTCTCCTTGTGCTGACATATAATAGCGTAAATCTGGGTTTTTGTTAATTTTGGATCAACTGGAATTTCATGTCTGTTTAACCAGTTGATCATTTCCCGTTTAATGGTGTTTGAGTTGGGGGTCTCACAACATACTTGTTGTGATAGGGTGCGTTGTCGATAACTAGAACAGAATCACTGGGTATATTTGGGATTAATTGGTTAACCAGCCATTTCTCATAGTTATCGTTATTCATTTCATTGTGATAGTCACCTGTAGTGTCCGTGGATTTATACGTTAAAAAAGCACCGGGTACAAAGCCTTTTTCATTTCCCGCATGAACTATTATCAAACGTTGACCCTTTGAAATTGGCTTTTTTACTCCTTTTTTCTTATCGTCACTCCAAGATTTCCCTTTAGTGTGGGATGCATGTATATATGACTCATCCATGTAGACGATATTTTTTCCTGTTTCGCGAAATTTGCGTATTTTATCAAGGTATTCCATTTGTTTGAGACTAACGTCGTGCTTTTCCATTAGAATTTTTCGATTATCTTCCATTTTAGTGAACTGAAATCCCATGTCATGAAGTATTTTTCTCAACGTTTTTTCAGACCCATTGTAGTTAATAGCTTCAGATAACTTAGCTTTTAATGATTTTATTGTTGGCAGTTCATTAAATCGTAAGTGAAAATCATACACCATTCTTCGAACAACATCGTAATCAAAATCGTCCATATCCAAACGAAATTGCTTTTTTGGTCTCCCTTTTTTTGGAGTGCTGAACTTAATTTCAGTCGAATGTGTTTCAGTACTGACTTCGTTTAATATATTGTTCAAAGTTCTTCTTGAAATTCCAGTGGCATTTGCAACTCGCTCTTGAATCTTCTTAAAATAACAACTTACATTTTCATCTACTTTTTTTTAAATCTATCAGCTTCGCTTACAAAGTATTTATAAACATTGTAGATAATTTCACGTGACTGACCTCGTAAAGGTTTCCCTCTTTTTCCGAAAGATGCCATATTACAACTTTAAATTATTTAAATTTGTGGGTGTTATCAACTCTAAATATATATTTTTAATCGGGACGCGACTGCACTCTATCGTACTTGAACAACGACTGACTAAACGTCACATAGGTAGTGTGGGACAGAGATAACGCTTTACGAAGCCGAAATTATCCGATTGTCTCTTTCCAAAGTTCGATGTGCAATATTTATCGCCGGGTACTGTAACAAGCTGCGAGCACATATGATCTTTTGAAAATTTGTCACATAATAGACTGTTGCATAGAAAATTATGATTAAGTGTTCGATAACATGGTTCAGACTTGCTTGCATCAACACTATTTTCTTATTTTATCTTGTGTAAATGATTATTATCTAAAGAGATGCTAATGTTTTTTTTAATTAAAACCTTTTTATTGATTTGACCTGCCATTATTATTTATACCTATAATAAAATCGTAGGAAAGTCAAAACCGTACATTGAATATTTTTTTAAAAGAATACTTGAGGCGTGATCTACAATCGATACCGAAGCCAAAAATATAGTTTTTAGAATTTTTGTCTGTTTGTCTGTATGTATGTCCGGGGTAAACTTAAAAAGTACTGCATGGATTTACTTCAAATCTTGCATGAATATTACTAACAGGTCGGGTCAACATATAGGCTACATATTATCACGCTATCACCTACGGGGGAGGTGCTATGCGGGGTAAACGAAGTCCACGCGGACGAAGTCGCTGTCAACAGCTAGTTTATGATAAAACTATTGTCATGGTTAATGTTATTTCTAGATTTCTAGTTATTAGATTTCTAGTTAGTAGTAATTGTTATTTCTAGATTTCTAGTGTTATTCAATATTTTATTGCAAAATATATTTGCCATAAATATAATATCCTTTATTTTCCTAATGTCATAATAATGCCCAGACCTTAAAAAATTGAAGAACGAGCAGCAATAATTGCCAAACATGAAGCTGGCTACAACATCAGTGAGATATCAAGTCATCTGAATGTGACAAGGGATAGTGTGAGATTCTGGATAAGGAGACACGGTGAAGAAGGTGCACTCGTAGATCACCGTAACAATAATCCTGGCCGCCGTCCTATTCTCAATGCTGCAAAAAAGCTGACATGAGAAAGCAATATGAAGCAAACGGCTGTACATTAATTATTACAACTAATCATTACGCCCAATTGTATTGTCTTCTGGGCTCGTTCTTTGCGGCTAACTCGACTCGGGACGACTAAGGAAATTCACCGCCTATTATCCCGCGGTGCGATAGTTCTATGCCGGAACTAAGATTCCTGCAATCTTCTGTGCGTAAAGCACTTTTTTCCTTGGACGTCCACAAGTCCAGTGGGCCGGATGGCATCCTTTTCTATTGTGCTTAAAGTGTGCGCTCCAGAGTTGGTGCCAGTATTAACGCGCCTGTTTCGATTCTCCTATTCACTCGGCGTGGTACAAAAATCGTGGAAGATAGCTCTAATACATTCCATTCCCAAAAAAAGGAGATAGCTCTAGCCCGTCCAATTACCGGCCCATAGCCATAACCTCCTTGTTCTCCAAAATTATGGAAACCATCATTAACTGTGAGCTCCTGAGGTATTTAGAAGAGCACCAGCTAATTAGTGACCGTCAGTACGGTTTCCGTCGCGGCCGCTCAGCTGGTGATCTGCTAGTATATTTGACACATCAATGGACGGAAGCAGTTGAGTCCAAGCCTCCCCCTTGGACTCAACTGCATTGGCTGTAAGTCTGGTCATAGCTAAGGCCTTTGATCGGGTATGGCACAAAACGCTTCTCGCTAAGCTCCCTTTCTTCCTTCCTGGGAAATGGTGCAAGTGGATAACCAGTTTTTTGGCCGATCGGAGCATCAAGGTCGTAGTCGACGGTGCATGCTCCAACCTTAAACCCGTCAATGCTGGTGTTCCACAAGGCTGCGTGCTATCACCGACACTTTTTCTCTGCATATCAATGATATGTTGCGAATTAGTAACATACATTGCTATGCATATGATAGTAATCTCGTCGATCGTCTCCAACTTTATAAGGCGCAAATTCGGCCTCACATGGAGTACTGCTCTCATCTCTGGGCCGGAGCTCCCCAGTACCAGCTTCTTTCACTTGACCGCATTCAACGTAGAGCGGTTTGAATCGTTGACGATTAGGCTATTTCGAAAAGACTCGACTCCTTTGCATTACGCAGAGATGTAAGCTCACTCTGCGTCTTTTATCGTGTCTATCACGGAGAGTGTTCCAACGAGTTGTTTGAATTAATTCCTGCTGATAACTCCCATCATCGGACATCGCGTCAAAATTTGAAGTTCCACCAACACCATCTTGATGTCTAGAAATCCACAACCGTGTGATTCTCCCGGCACTTTTTGCCTCGCACCACTCTTTTGTGGAATCAATTACCGGCAGGGATTTTTCCAAACAGATACGATATGGGGACCTTCAAGAAAAGAGCTTACTCATTTTTAAAGGGGCGGCAACGTAACTGCAACGCCTCTGGTATTGCAGATGTCCATGGGCGGCGGTGACCATTCAACATCAGGTGCACCTCCTGCTCGTTTGCCCCCTCTTCCATAAAAAAAACGCAAAAATAGTTGCTCTGACACCCGCTCATAAGCAAGCACGCTTAAGGTTTGCAGAGGCTTATTTGGACTTTGATTGAAGCACCACTATATTAACAGACGAAAAAAGCTTTATGTCAAGCCAACATGGAAGGCTTCATTTGTGAAGAGATAATGGTACGAGATATACCGAAGACCATGTAGTGCCGAATTTCAATTCTGGGCGAATCTCGGCCAATATGTGGGGCTGGATGTCAGCGGATGGAGTGGGCGAGCTCGTTTTTCTTCCTTCAAGAGCAAACGCAACACATTATCCGTCTGTATTGGAAAATAGTATGCTACCAAGTGTTCGCACCATGTACCTAGCCAAAGAGATGCCTCAGATTATCTATGTTCATGACAATGCTCGCATGCACACCGCTCGTATTGTAAATGAGTGGTTCATCCGGCATGGTGATATAGCGGTGATTTCCTGGCCAGCAAAATCTGCAGATATAAACACCATTGAAAATCTATGAGGTTTAATGGTTCAGCGATGGGAAAACGAAAATGAAAAGACAAAAGAGGCCATAGGAAACTACTGCCGAACTATTTGGGAAGATACAAGAGGGTCAGATCTATGCTCTCGTCTCGTAGGTTCCATGAGAAATAGATTACAATGTGTCATTGGCGCTAATGGTGGCTATATCCGTTATTAATATATTATATTTCTTTGTTTGTAGCTTTTATAGAAATTTGCTTGTTTATTTGGCTAGCTGTCAATTCAATATATGATTTTTTTGAGTTAATCTTCCTCTTTAGTTTCATTTCATTTGTCCATTATACCTATTATGATAATTGATACACCATCAAGGGCCTCGAATAATTTTCAAATTAGCAGTAAAAGTTAAGTCTATTCAATTGAAATAAACTTTATTTTATAGAAAACGTTACATTTATTTAATGTTAGTAAAACTGCTTTTTGTACTGGTATGTTGGCATGATTGATTCGTACACTAGTGCAAGCGAAACTAGATCTTAAGGTGATGAACCTATTTTTATCGTGACTGTACATCATTACCACTGGTTCATAATGAGTGAATTAAAGGAACTGACGAAACAGCGAGCCAACATTATAGCTCGGGTAACTTTATTTGAGAAATATTTAAAACCTCTAATTGAAACAAAAGATACAAGTAAATTTAAAACAAATGAGTAAGAATTACGATTGAAAAAGCTACGCGATCTCATGTAATTTTGACGAAACGCAGTCTCAAATTGAGTTATTGGATGACGATTTGGCCAAACAAATTCAAGAACGTGAAATAACAGAAAACTTATTCTACACTTTAATTGCCCAAAGCTTGTTGGAGTGTTTTTTAAATCAAAGCAAAGCTGAATAATCACCCAGTGAGTCATGTAAAACAATTAGTAATTTAAAATTACCACCTTTAAAAATTTCCTCTTTTGGTGATTAGTAAGTGGTTTTCCTTTAGCTATTTATCTTTAATTCATAGCAATGAAAATATTGATGATATGAGCAAATTTCACTACTTAAAATCATACTTAGAGGGCGCTGCTTGTTCTGTAATTTGTTCTGTAACTGTCTTTGCAAAAAATATCCTATTGTGTGGTATTTGCTTTGGCAATGTTATGACAATAAGCGCATTCTTATAAATGAACACATTAAGTAATTATTTCCAATTGAGCCTTTACACAAGGAGACAGAAAGGGACATTTATAAATTAATTGACATAATATTATCTAAAAACTTAAATGCATTAAATTCTTTGGGTGAACTATCGGTTATCGATATCGATATCGGATAAGTGGGATACTGTTATTGTATAATACATGGATTCGACAAAGTTAGACAGTGTGACTTCAAGCAACTAGGAGGAATTCAGGAGTGGACAAGACTCTCCTACTCTGGAGCAATTTTATACATTTCTGCATCAAAGAGCAACTATTTTGGAAACGGTTAAAGCAGCAGCAGCAGCAGCAGCAGTGCGCTATCTGTAAGCAAGAGCATAAATTATGTAATTGTTCTAAATTAAAGTTGTTACATGTTAAAGAGCGAATCATAAAAATATCTCAAATGAAACTATGTAGTAACTGTAAAGTGCTTCCGTGGAGGCCGTCAGCTATCAATGAAGAAAGGATCTAGAATCTGCAAAAGAAAACATAACAATTATTACATAAACAACATTCTTTACAAGTAACATATTCAAAGTAAACATCACAATCACAACATAGTTTACAAGAACAACCAATTAGCACAAGTGTCTGACTTCTAAAGTATTGAGTGAAAAAAATCCGTCCAACAGTTCTATTGATACTGCTTCCAGTCCCTCTACCTCTATTTCTATGTCTGCTGTTTCCACCAATCACATTCTTCTTTTACGGCGTTGGTCAAGGTGACAAACAATGACAAGTCATTTATATACTGATGGAATTACTAAATAGCGGTAGCCAGTCCTCTTTCATCGCAGAAAGAGCACAACAGAAAATTGGTGCAAAATTAAAAAATATTACCAAGGTATGTCAGATCTAGGCAATACACTTTTAAATGTGACTGACCATAGCAACTTGCAACCAAAATCAATTTATAATTCATTTAACATTACCACAAGGTGTTTTGTTATTCCTATAATTACAGACAATTGTCAAGAAAACACATTGTCTCGTCACAATATTCGTGTTTAATGTTAATCTTCAGACTTACAGTACAATTTCACTCTAACAACGTATCTTAACTAGGTTTATTGTTACACACGTTAACGGAATTACACTTCAACTTTTATTCTAGTAGGACCTTTCGGCTCCAACGCTCGTCAACAACTGACTATCAAAATAAACTACGCAGATGTACCGAATGATAAGAACGAGATTGAACGGAATGGATTGCAACCATTCCGTTCATTCATAAACAAGTCATTTTAGTCAAATTACATACTTTTAATTGAATAGTGTTCAAATAGTAGTAACAAAAATTACAAATCATGACACAAGGTGCCACACTCTAATGTTAGGTACAAAATTTAAATATTTCCATTAATGTACAACTTGCTGACCCGAAGTTTTATCAACTTTCCGATATTGATTTATTACTGGGTCCTGTGTCTTTTAGGATATAATTAGTAATAACAGGATTTATCTAGGAGCACACCAACCAACACCAATTTTACAAGAAACCCGATTGGGTTGGATAGTAGCCGGCCCAATGGGAGGATGTTACTATGGCAATGACAACACCAAAATACAGTGTCATTTTTCACAGGATATTAAGCAACAGCTTGCCAAATTTTAGGAGCTTGAAGAAGTCCCCCGGAAAGTCAGTATGACCCAACGCATCCTTGCGAAAAAAATTTTGCTGACACAACACATCAGGACAAAGGTGGCAGATTTTGTGTACAAATTCTTCTAAAAAAATCTATAGACGTTCTAGGTTACTCATATTCTATTGCTGAAAAAAGATTTCTACAACTAGAGAGAAAATTAAATAAACAACCAAGGTTAAAAAGAATAAAGTGATTTCATTCACGAATATGAAAATTTGGGGAATATGTCTATGGTTCTGAAACCGGAGTTTGGATGTTATCTTCCACATCACGCGGTGATAAGAGAGACTAGGGAAACTACAAGGCTTTGTGTCGTTTTTGACACTTCGGCTAAAACATCTACGGGAATATTATTGAAAGAAATACAACACACTGGTCCAGTAGTTCAAGATGATTTATTTTCAATATTGTTAGGGTATAGGGAGCATCAATATGTAGTAACAGCATACGTAGAAAATATGTACCGTCAGATTTTGATAAATCCTAATCAGAGAAGGTTGCAAATGATACTCTGGCGCGATGACTCATCAGAACCAATCGAAACATTTGAGCTGAACACGGTAACATATGGCACTGTATCAGCACCATTTTTGAGTACACGATGCTAACTACAACTTTTAAAGGTGTGCAAGATTCTGATGATATCTCAGTTAATTAAGGAGGACTTAATTAGATTAGAGAGACTATATGGACGATTTGTTATCAGGATCAGAGACAAGGGAAGAATTGTCTTATAATACATTCAGTCACTAAAATACTCAACTCTGCATGCTTTCTCTTGAGAAAATTCCGTTCCAATGCACCTTTAATTTTTCAAAATGAAAGCAGTACATTACAACCAAAGAACTTAGATCTTTGTTCTCAATCAAGTGCCTTGGGTTTAAAGTGGGGCCCCGCCAAAGATTTATTTAAATTGCAAAGATCTATTGCATATATATTTTCAATTTTTGGTTCTCAATTTTCAGGAATTTTCATGTCACATTTTTAGAATGTAATCGTACTATTTTTAGTAAACGGGTATTGAGGTGTTATATAACTCCTAAATGTAAATAGCTAATAATAAACTAGCAGCTTATATCTTTCCAATGGCAAAAAATGTCAAAATATATGCTTTTTGGTGATTTCCATGGTGTAAATTCTGTGTATAAAACACCACGAAAGTTACATAAAACCCATGGAAATTACCCAACACTCTAAAGTTTTCTTTTTTATCTATCTTTATTAGTTACCCGATTCGAGATTTTTCGAAGAAAGTAGATGGTTGTCTCGTCAAAACGAAGCTATTCACAAAAATTCAGCTTGTTATTAATCAAAAATAAGTTTGTTCTTGGGATTCCGGTCTATATAATACATGCTAATTTTAATAATAACACTACACTTACAATTAATTTTATTTCCACTATAGAGAGCACATCTTCAACAGAGTCTTGCAAGGTGGTAAATTTCTAAAGATATTCTAAATTTACTACCTTGCAAAGATCTATTGCATATGTTTTATGGTTTATAAATAATTTACATAAGGGAAATAACAAAATTACAGGATATTTAACTAGCAAGGAATTAAATACATCCTTACAAATCTTAATTAAACAACCACAGAATAAATTCTTTTTTAAAGAAAATTAATATATTAAACAATCAACAAAACTTATCTTCAAAATCCCATATTATATTATCTTTTAGTCCCTTTGTTGATGATGATGGTATATTTCGAGTGGGTGGCAGACTGCCTAATCCTCAGGAGACTTATGAAAGGAAGCATCTGATTTTAATAGAGTCAAAAATAGTTTTTCAAAGTTATTATTTAGTTAGTATCATAAAAAGCTTTTACTTTGAAATGGTCCCAGTTTTTGGGCTAAAGGGATCATCCGCCGAGCGGTCCACAATCTCTGCTACCCTGCTGCTCGGAACCCTGAAGTTTCCTAGGGGGGAAGATGTTAAGAATGTTGAAATGAAACGTTTTTGAGTGACGTGTTTTCTTATATGACTTGGCAACACTATCAAGACTAATGGCTTCTGCGTTCGTAAAAAAGTATTGTAACGTAACCTTTGTTCTTTCAACATTAAACTTTCAATATAATGTATGTATCAATTTAATTAACTCAAATAATCCAAGAAGACCCGAGAAGGATCGGCGTTAACACATAGTATTATGTATTTTCGCTGGATTGAAATAGGAAACAAGGAAAGAGACAGATATTAATTGAAGGAGTCGAGATAAAGGTTTTTCGTATTTTGAAAGTAATAAGTTGCAGTAAAATCTCCTTGATTGTACTGTTGGAACCATAATACCTAGATGATATTTTAATTATGAAATATTGTGTATAGTGCGCGCGGAACTATAGTGCGCACGGAACTAGTTGGCCGCGCCTTAGGTATGTGAACGGTGGGGCGGAGAGGCAGGGGCGCTTGCTGTCATTACTCAGTGCGGCGCCATACTTTGCGACGGCAACACGCGTTGAAAGTTCCGGCTAGTTTAGACAAAACGCACATAAGATTGCAATAGCGAGATGAGTCCGCCGATAAAAAGACAATCTAAGGAAATAATATTTAAAGTGCATACATTTTTTAATAAACGGAAAGCCGATGTCAATAGTTTAGAATATAAAACTGATGCGAATATACATAAACTAGTAGCAGAAGCAACAGGGATATCAGAACGAAGTGTTAGGAGAGTGATTGCTGAAAGTAAAAAATCGTAGCAAAATACAGGGGAAGCAAGATTTAGTTCTCCACGTAGACCAAAAGAAATAAAAAAGAAAATACAAGTTGATGACTTTGATTTAGCAGTGATAAGAAGAAAAATAAATCAGTTTTATACGGTAGAGAAAAAAATTCCAAGTCTACGAAAACTAAATGCTGTGTTAAAAAAGGATAATATTTTAGACTGCGGATTGACTTTTTTAAGAACACTTTTGCACAAACTGTAATATTCATTTAAAAAATGTAAATCGAAGAGATGCCTTTTAATAGAGAGACCAAATATTGTTGAATGGCGAGTGAAATATATGAGGGCTATAAGAAAATTCAGAGAAGACAAACGAAATATATTCTTTTTGGACGAAACTTACGTTAACCAAAGTCACAATGTCCAAAAATGTTGGCAATCTTCGTCGGAGCCTGGAATCTATACAGATATAGGCAAAGGAAGGCGTTTGATAATAGTTCACGCTGGTAGCCGGAACGGGTTAGTTGACGATGCTTTGCTAATTTTTAAATCAGATTCAAAAACGGGGGATTATCATGGAGACCTAAACTCTACAAATTTTTACAACTGGGTTGATTAAAAATTAATACCTAAACTTCCACCTAACTCAGTCATAGTTATGGATAACGCTGCCTATCATTGTGTGCAAGTTGAGAAGAAACCGACTATGTCCAGTTTGAAAATTAATATGCAGAACTGGTTGCAAAATCATAATGTAACATTTTCTCCCACGATGATCAAAGCTGAACTCCTGAGGTTGATTAATGCGACCCAATCAGAAAAAATATTCAAGATTGACGAACTTCTGAAAGCTGCAGGTCATACTGTTCTCAGACTACCTCCATATCATCCAGACCTCAACCCGATCGAGCTTGTGTGGGCAAATATTAAAAATTGCCTGGCCAGAGATCACATTAATGCTACATTGGACGAGAAAATGACAATACTAACAAGGCTATTTTCCGAATTCTCTGCCGAACAATG
Organism: Apodemia mormo; assembly: GCA_036924255.1. NCBI lineage: Eukaryota > Metazoa > Arthropoda > Insecta > Lepidoptera > Riodinidae > Apodemia > Apodemia mormo. The sequence continues at coordinate 16,720,404 of JAUPFN010000029.1, forward strand.
GCAAAAATGCGATGAGCACGTACAAAAAAATGAACAGGAATACTGGAATCATGATATGAAATTTGATACTATGATGGACCAAATCATTATAAGTTTACAAGATGATTCTGAATCAAGTTCAGAGAGTTCAGAATCAAGTGATTCTGAGAATTGAGTTTGTTTGTTTGTTTGAACGTGGTAATCCCAAAAACTACTAAACCGATTTGAATAATTCTGATTTTTATTATATAATACACATATTTAATACACATCCATAACTCATCATTATCTCGTTTCGTGGTCATTTGGAGGCAAAAGCAAAGCTTTCGTCCAAGAAACTTGTTGTTCTGAACAGGGCAAAACAGTCGATTGTTTGCGACTCTACAAGTCACAAATCAGGCTTCATAGGAGTACTGTTCTCATCTTTGGCCAGGGGCTCCACAATACCAGCTCCTTCCTCTTGAACGCATTCAACGCAGAGTGTCTTCAATGCCGATCACGATAAACGTATACTGATGACTCAGCCTGAACTAAATACTTTTCGTAACTTCCACTGACACGTGTTTACTACCAAATTACTCAACTAACATTACAAAGTTCAATTTGTATTTTATTTATTCTTTTCAATAAATGAAAAAATATTGTTCACGATATCTTCAGATTGGTCATCACTATCTAAGCTCATGTGCATTGCGAGCAGTTGACAACCCGCCCCCTTACGCCTGTCACCACCTAAGGCACGGCCAACTAGTTCCGCGCGCACTATAGTTGGCCGCGCCTTAGGTGGTGACAGGCGTAAGGGGGCGGGTTGTCAACTGCTCGCAATGCACATGAGCTTAGACAGTGATGACCAATCTGAAGATATCGTGAACAATATTTTTTCATTTATTGAAAAGAATAAATAAAATACAAATTGAACTTTGTAATGTTAGTTCAGTAATTTGGTAGTAAACACGTATCAGTGGAAGTTACGAAAAGTATTTAGTTCAGGCTGAGTCATCAGTATACGTTTATCGTGATCGGCATTGAAGACACTCTGCGTTGAATGCGTTCAAGAGGAAGGAGCTGGTATTGTGGAGCCCCTGGCCAAAGATGAGAACAGTACTCCTATGAAGCCTGATTTGTGACTTGTAGAGTCGCAAACAATCGACTGTTTTGCCCTGTTCAGAACAACAAGTTTCTTGGACGAAAGCTTTGCTTTTGCCTCCAAATGACCACGAAACGAGATAATGATGAGTTATGGATGTGTATTAAATATGTGTATTATATAATAAAAATCAGAATTATTCAAATCGGTTTAGTAGTTTTTGGGATTACCACGTTCAAACAAACAAACAAACTCAATTCTCAGAATCACTTGATTCTGAACTCTCTGAACTTGATTCAGAATCATCTTGTAAACTTATAATGATTTGGTCCATCATAGTATCAAATTTCATATCATGATTCCAGTATTCCTGTTCATTTTTTTGTACGTGCTCATCGCATTTTTGCCATTGTTCGGCAGAGAATTCGGAAAATAGCCTTGTTAGTATTGTCATTTTCTCGTCCAATGTAGCATTAATGTGATCTCTGGCCAGGCAATTTTTAATATTTGCCCACACAAGCTCGATCGGGTTGAGGTCTGGATGATATGGAGGTAGTCTGAGAACAGTATGACCTGCAGCTTTCAGAAGTTCGTCAATCTTGAATATTTTTTCTGATTGGGTCGCATTAATCAACCTCAGGAGTTCAGCTTTGATCATCGTGGGAGAAAATGTTACATTATGATTTTGCAACCAGTTCTGCATATTAATTTTCAAACTGGACATAGTCGGTTTCTTCTCAACTTGCACACAATGATAGGCAGCGTTATCCATAACTATGACTGAGTTAGGTGGAAGTTTAGGTATTAATTTTTGATCAACCCAGTTGTAAAAATTTGTAGAGTTCATGTCTCCATGATAATCCCCCGTTTTTGAATCTGATTTAAAAATTAGCAAAGCATCGTCAACTAACCCGTTCGGGCTACCAGCGTGAACTATTATCAAACGCCTTCCTTTGCCTATATCTGTATAAATTCCAGGCTCCGACGAAGATTGCCAACATTTTTGGACATTGTGACTTTGGTTAACGTAAGTTTCGTCCAAAAAGAATATATTTCGTTTGTCTTCTCTGAATTTTCTTATAGCCCTCATATATTTCACTCGCCATTCAACAATATTTGGTCTCTCTATTAAAAGGCATCTCTTCGATTTACATTTTTTAAATGAATATTACAGTTTGTGCAAAAGTGTTCTTAAAAAAGTCAATCCGCAGTCTAAAATATTATCCTCTTTTAACACAGCATTTAGTTTTCGTAGACTTGGAATTTTTTTCTCTACCGTATAAAACTGATTTATTTTTCTTCTTATCACTGCTAAATCAAAGTCATCAACTTGTATTTTCTTTTTTATTTCTTTTGGTCTACGTGGAGAACTAAATCTTGCTTCCCCTGTATTTTGCTACGATTTTTTACTTTCAGCAATCACTCTCCTAACACTTCGTTCTGATATCCCTGTTGCTTCTGCTACTAGTTTATGTATATTCGCATCAGTTTTATATTCTAAACTATTGACATCGGCTTTCCGTTTATTAAAAAAAGTATGCACTTTAAATATTATTTCCTTAGATTGTCTTTTTATCGGCGGACTCATCTCGCTATTGCAATCTTATGTGCGTTTTGTCTAAACTAGCCGGAACTTTCAACGCGTGTTGCCGTCGCAAAGTACGGCGCCGCACTGAGTAATGACAGCAAGCGCCCCTGCCTCTCCGCCCCACCGTTCACATACCTAAGGCGCGGCCAACTAGTTCCGTGCGCACTATAATGTATGTATTCTATCTCATACTCACGCCCGCTTTAGCTAAATAATCGATAGGTTAAAAATTTCGAAGCAATGTCAAGAAACATTTTTTTTCAAAAACTTTCGTCTTTGATAAATCACAAACAAATTGACCGATTTATAAAGGAAGAAAGCTCATAAGATTTTTTAGTCAATCAGAGAAATAGTCTGAAAGTTATTTCAGAAATATTAAGTAAGTTTGCTAAAAAGAACATAATTTTAATATTTGAAAAGCTGTAACTTTTGAAAATTAGATGTGATTTTGAGTTTTGAAACGACATTCGACATAGTTTTTTTTAATACTAAAATATCGTAGAATAGGAAAAAATAATTGGATGAAAATTACGCCAAATTTTTTTGGGGTTTTTTAAAATTTAACATCTCCCGGACCGACTTGGTTCAAAATTTTAGGAAGTCTAAGTTGAGCGGAATCCAATCGAATGCCATTAACTACGTTTCGATCGGTCTAGCCGTTCAATAGTAATGAAATATTTATATACACACACATATATACATACATACAGACATACTGACGTCATCGTGAAAATAGTTGCAAAAGGTTCCTAGGAGCTCAAAACGTGGAGATCTGGTGAAAACTCGATTTTCGAAAATCGGGGCAAAATCAGTAGCTTCCTTACCCACATACGACGTAGTGGGAAGTTAAAAAATCTACGCTTAGGTATATTTATTACTCCTTTAAGCCAATAAAAATTGATTTATTGGTAAGTTTCAGAAATAGCCTGCAAGGTCATGCAGTTTACAAATTTTTATATTTTGCTGCTGCTGTACGACATGCTCATCAATAAATTCAGTAATATGCATACTAATTCTTACCTTACATAATAAAAATAAAAGTGACATCTAATTGTCTGTTTATTTGTTTATCTTTGTAAATGTAAGGTTCACGGTTATTCTGCAAAGTTGTTTGTGATTATATTTTATATGGATAGTCTAAATTCTGAAGAAAGACATAGACTACTAATGACTAAAATCACGCGGGCGAAGGTGCGCGTAAAAGCTAGTATATAATAAAATAATATAATAGATACAAAATCTCAGTTTCATCAATCAAAAACAGCAGCTGGCGGGTGGTTTCAATTACCACTACCGTACCAAAATGAGCAAATAAAATCGTCGGTGCTGGTTATTGCTAAAAATAGTCGATTTTAGTTATCAGATCGGGTAAAATGCGGCAATGGGCATCACTACTCATCTCGCCAATCGGCAAGCTGGTGAATTGCTGTGAACTGGAAAGTCTATAGACGTTCGGTTTACTCTGCAAGAATACTTTTTATTACAAAATGAACTTAAGCACTAAACACACACACATTTGGACCAAAATACCATTACTTACTGCGAATCCAGGCTTTTTGGCGAGCAGAGTGCCCAGCCAGAAATTAAATTACGAGGGCTTAGAACCCGCCCTAATGGTGTCTCCTGTAATACTGAACCTTGGTTTAAGACGAGTAAGTGACATGATGATTTCAACTTGTTAATAACGCTTGACCGGCATCTCGAGTGTTGGTGGCCGAAACATTGGCCGCGACGCCGCCGGCGGCGACACGGCTGTGTGTTAATAGCGAAATGTATTATGCTGTGATGGAATCATCAAGATCTAATAAGTTTTGAATCTCGCCATATGGTGGACGTTCCACGTACCCGGACAAAGAGGTTCGACTCCACATTTTTCATTCGAACCTCAAGGGACTGGAGCATGCTTCCTGAGTCTGTATTTCCCGACGAGTACAATTTAGGGATCTTCAAAAGAGTGCACAGGTACCCTCTACCGCCGCATCTTAGCTTACCATCAGGCGAGATCGTGGTCAAGCTCTTCTCTATCGATACTAAAAAATTAAACTCACTGTTACAACAACGCAATAAAAAATAAGTAAATATAAAATCAACAATCCGAGCTGTTGTGTAATTAGGAAAAGTATTTAAATTTTTATTTAAAAAATAACTTTATACATAGAGAATAATTTACTTATCACGTAAATGTGTTTTCAGAATATTATTATATGACCATAAAATTTCATGACCAAACTTGACTATAAAATGCTTAGACAAAAACTCCATGTATGAATGATAATTTAATAGCAATTGTTTTGGTAATAATGTTGAATTTTGTAAATGTACTTATATGTAATGTAATAATGTTGAAATTTGTAATGTAATAGAAAGAAAAATAACGTCTGTTTGCAACAAATATACCTACGTATGTATGTTTAATGCCGTACTAGAAATGAAATGAAATGAAATTTATTTATTGCTCAGAATACGGTACAGTTTTATAGGTTTACATTAGTTATAATACATCCGCGTATTCTACCAAATTGGCATGCAATTTTTTTTAAACAAATATAATTATAAATTAAAAGTACTAATTTAAAATTAATACGGGACAACAATTTAAGTATTTGAACCAACAATAAATTAGAATAAAATATACAATCGTCATATGCCTGTCATGGTTAATATTTCCAAACTTTTAAATAACATTATTATTTAGTAATCTAATAATAAACTTAATCTACTCCATAATTATAAACAAATGTTACGAATTATCTATAGCCTGAAAAGTAAAAACGTAGCAAAATATCTATCAAATTTTGTGCAACTAATTTAGCATCCATTTAAATAATAATAATAAAAAAGACAATAACAATTTGATGGAATGAACTTAGAAATGATAATAGGCCATGGTTCTAATATTAATATTTATAATTTACGAAAAATTCTTGTACTGTATAATAAACTTTGTTAATTAATAAAGATTGCAAAGCTGTTTTAAACTTATTTATTGGCAACATTCTCATATCTTTTGGTAATTTGTTAATTTTTTTGGTAAGTTGAAAATTTTAATGCACATAACATAGCAGTTTATAAAAGATTTGTTTTTTAAAGAATTTTTTCCTCGTGCTGGTTCCGGGCTTCTTTGAAGAATAGACCAACTGCCGTTCTGTCAGGCATGGCGTAAAAGGCGACCGATTGGCTATGCAAGTCACTAACATCGTGGCTACTAGGTGGTAGAGTTCTGCATTGTCTCGCCCGGGTCTGGTACCACCGCCTTACCTATTCCTGCCGCAATAGCGTCAGTGCTTGTCACTGTCGTGTTCCGGTTTGGAGGGTAAGATAGCCGATAAACTTATGCATGTGGCATTAGACCTTGCCACAAGATAGCAACGCACCATTAACACCTATGGTGTCTATAGGCGTTGGTTGGCTCTTTCCATCAGGAGACCCATCTGCTCGTTTGCTATCTTATTATATAAAAAAAAGACTATTACATTAAAAATTAAAGTGTGGATAATTATCTTGACGCCAATTTCTGTAAAGCAAAGGAAGAGTGGACCGGGTGATAAACATCACGACCCCTGCATGCGTGCCATATATTATACACTAGCTGCAGAGTGCAGCCCGCTGCATTATAAAAGTTATTGGCAAATCCCGCGGGACCACTTAATTTTTCCGGGATAAAAAGTAGCCTATGTGCTATTCCAGGTCACCATCTACCTGAGTGCCAAATTTCATTCAAATCCTTTCAGTAGATTTTGCGTGATTGAGTAACAAACATCCATCCAAACATCCAAACTTTCGCATTTATAATATTAATATAGATTAATATAGAATAGATTTCAACATAAACCACCCACTAAAGTACTAGATGAGTCCTTTCAAATTTATACATTTAAAAAGAGCTGGGTCTTAAACAAAATTGGACTATTCGTATTATTAATTTCATGCATTGTGTTATTCTACATCTATCGGCAAATGACATAATTTAGTAACACATCTTTTACTTAGTTATTTATTTAACACCTAATTGGACACACAATATTATCAAAAACTATAAGTCAAAATAACTTGTAAAAAGTTTTGTTGAATAAAGTTCTTCTGATTTCTGACAAATTCCCCACCTTTTTACACTAAACACGCGTATATCCATCAAACTCTGGATGTTTATCAATTATGTGTCTTAGAGCCCATTTATCGGTTGTAGATTAAGTGTTTTTATAAGAACAATTTTTCCAATGTATTCTTTTTTCCCCTTGAAACATTTTGGTCACTGTTGAACATGGGTTAAATATTAACTTTGATAGCAACACCCACAATCATTTAGCGACTTCTGATATTGCTGCCAACGTGATGTGACACCGTGACGTGTTATACATACTTGGATGAGATAGTTTATGGCAGGTTCACCAATTAAAACATGTCCTGGTGTAAGTGGATCTAGATTATCGTCTGGCTTATAAGACAAAACGGTCTCGAATTCAAGCAGGTTTTGATTTCACAAAGTACAGTTGAAAATTCTTCGTACGTTATATAACTATTTAGGATTCGATTTAGATGGTCTTTCATGGATTTCACGCCAGCCTCCCATAGTCTACCAAAGTTTGGCGAGTAAGCTGGAATGAAATGCCATTGGGTACCATCACTAGTCATAGTGTCAGCAATTTGTCCATCAAATTGTAGTTTTGCTTCCTTCCAAGCGTCAAAAATTTTTTTGTTGGCTCCTATGAAATTTTTTGCCTTGGTCACTCCATAAATGTGAGCATTTGCCTCTTATTGCACAAAATCTTTTGTATGCTCCAATAAAAGGTTACAAAGTCAAGTCACCAACAAATTCTAAATGAATTACTTTAGTGACCATATTAATAAAGATTGCAACATAAGGCTTATTTGTTTTGACTCCTCTTCATTTATTAAGAAAATCTGGAATGGGCCAGAAAAGTTGACCCCTGAATTCACAAATGATCGTGCTGGCTTAACATGAACTGTAGGCAGATCTCGCATGACATTCTAGACTTTGCGCTCTATTTGCCACATACTAAACATTCAAAATCCTAATCCGTAATGGTAAAATCTTAGTTACATTTCATTGTAATATTACATGGGTTCCGTGTGTTCGATTTCATTTCCAGAAGTTTAAAATTACCAAAAGCGTTCGAGAACTCTTTTTATGATTTCCGGAAAAAGTAAGATTTTCCGTACTGAAATAAAATCTGAAAAATAAACTTAATTTGTGCCATGAAACCGTTGTTCAATTAAAAACCAGCTTACAACCGTATACCTCGCGTGTGCGAATTCATTAACAACACAAAATCATTCATTATGTCATTTGCACAGTTCACGTACACTCACAGAATATTCAAACCGTTCTTTAGTTATAATGAATCATACAAACAGACAAAAACAATACGGCCCATCACTAGCGCAATTACGAATTCCTAATGCGTAACAATTTTCATTAAAATAGGTCGACTCACATTCCTAATGCACACATTGGTGTGCATTAGAAATGTGAGGAAGATTGCTTCCTCAAAATCGATCAACTCGCTTCCGGGCTACAACGGACACAGACGGACAGACAAAAATTCAAAATAACATAACTGTACGTATATCAATCACGAAATTTGTCAAAAATATATGGTCACACACTGACGCCACCGATTCATAAATGTGTAATTATACTATTATATTATTATAGTACCTTTAACAAGAGTAGTTTCCTTTATCCAAGGTAATTACGTAGTTTAGATTGGCACATAACATTTTATAACGTATTATTCCTGACGCATTCAAGGTAATAATCTTAAATTTCACCGTATTTTAAAAACTTAACTACCGTTGTCCTCATTTTAGATATAGTAATTGATTGTTTGGTGATGATTAAAACTTTAGGTACGTCCAAGAGGATTTATTTTTCCAAAATAAATCCAAGCAGCTAGTCCAAGCGACCGCCACTGTGATATCGGGCGTTTAGAGAGAATGCTGTAAGCATAGAATAAGCGTTATTACTCTAAGGCTGTAAGTGCCTAGTTGCGTTGACAGCTACCAACATCGTGAACGTTTCCTTATTTTGTGGTTCTAGTACCCTTGCTATACAGTAAGCAATAGCATACAACTTATGAGCGAACACCTAAATAGATATGTTTTGCTATAATATATTCACTCGCCCTACAATTATTCAGGTGAAACATATAATTGGAAATGCCATATACGTCTTCCACTGTTAGTATCTAACCTATGTCAGTCATACTCACTGGATATTTAAATATTAGCTTATCGTTCATGCATCCAGATGAAATAGTCTCTTTCAAAAGATTTACTTGTAAAACGAATCGCATAAATTAGTAAAATCAAGAATAATTTACAGAATTACCTAGTTAATAAATAGATAATAATGTGTTAAGTTATTTAATTTCAAACGATAAGCAATAAAGAAAATAAAATTAACCTTAAAAACAACAAAGAAAAATATCGACACGCGGGATTTGAACCTGCGACTGTCTCCCTAAAGCCGGGACGCTCTTCCGCTGAGCTAGTGTCGACAGGCTCGAGGCGGCGAAATTCTTCTTTGTTATGTGATCGATTACGTCGATTATACTGATCGCTAGTTATACATACGTATAACTAGTTAAATGAGTTCATCGTTACAGATGAAATTCACATTTATAATTTTGATCAGTACTTTCGTATTTCTAATTATTTATAATAGTAATAATATTTTTAAGGTTTTTCCAGATTCCCAAGCACGGGGTGAGTGCTATAACACAAAAATAATAAAATTAACATCTAAAAACTAATAGAATTAGTAGAAAATGTGACGGTTACAACTATTATTTATTATTAAACATGCAATTTTCCAGGGCATATGAAGCAGCTAAATTTGTTACGTTTAAATTTATTCGAAATATATATTTACAAGGTTCTGCACTAAAAAAAACAAGACTTTCAGTCTTAAAATGGTTAATTTATGTCAAAAATCAAAAAAGTTATGTTCAAATTTTTTTTTTTTTGTTTTTTTGGCTCTCCTGTAAAATGGAGTTTTGGAACTTACACTCTTTGAGCCCCGAGGTATCGATTTAGTTTATTCGGTTTCTTATATTGTGCATAGGCTCCAGTTACGATCTGTCATCAAAGACTAACATCGAATTCATTATCTTCATTTATATTATGTGTTAAACAGTTATTTTGTAAAATTATTAATTTTTGAACTATGCATGAAGATTTTTCTTTAAACATATCGAACTTCTAATAAAATGTATTAATGCATTATATTTCACAAGAAGTCCCGTCTCATTATTAATTGTATAACACGTTTCACAACTATTACGCTGCCAGGAAAGAATTTCGCATCCATAACGAAGTTTGTTCTCGATTTACTATTATCATTAACCAACTATCTATCTTATCACAATTTTATGCATTCAACCACACTCATGTGATAATTTTAAATCATTATTGGTTATCTCTTCAATACATTTGCCTCCATTTCTTCTTATCTTTGTTTTAATTCGTTACAAATGGCACACAGAATTGCGTGGAACGTGGATTTCCTATTCAAATTCTCATGTCGATAGGTGATCAATATCTATTTCATCTATTGAATAGAAATATGACCACAAATCGGTAGTTATAGTTTGTATTCAGTTATTTACGTCATTTTATGTACAAATACATTGATTTCATCTAAGATGCAAAGGTATGAATAACTAGAATCGTGGTAAGTTTGACACGGCCTGGCCTTCAGATTACTTATATGACTGTTCCCTCTCGAATTCAGAATGCCAAAATGTCTCCCCCTATCAGGTTAGGTAACCGTACATTCTCACTAACATAACTCAGCCAATCAAGTTAAGCCATCACACATGTAGACCAACATAACTAACTAAATTACCTTTTTATCGTACCGATTTCTTATCCAAATCTTTTTCTTCTGAAGCTGTGAGCCTTTGGAATATTCTTCCCATTGACATTAGGAATAGTCCCTCCAAATTGTCTTTTAAACGTTCTCTTTGTAAGCATATTTTGACAGAATAATGGTGTACTGCGCTATGACAGTATAATATGTATGTATATATGTATTTATATAACTATATATAAATATGTAGTTGTGTATATCTAGGTATTTATGTAGGTATTTGTATATTATATATGTAATATATTACTTGTATCTAAGTATATTGTAATATTGTATTATCTTATTGTTTTGTTTAATTTTAATAATAATTAAGAAGATATGTTAATAGTAAACGATAGTTATAAGTTTCTCTGTACATCATGTATCGTAAACACTTTTTATATTTGCTTAAGGTTGACTGGTAGAGAATGTCATGTAGTCCACCTCTGTACATGTTTGTGCATAAATTTTAAATAAATAAATAATAAATTAGTAAGCTAATTAGGTACCTACTCACATATTTTATCAACTTCCAACCATTTAAGTTAGGGTATGATTGATCTTGACCAATTATAAACAACTAGAATTCCATAGACTAGTTATTCTATGATTATGTTGTTTTTGTTTTGTTTGTTGTTATAGTTAACTTGAAATCGGTGTTGCTATCTGTGTCAACCTTACCCAAGCATCTGATTGACAATTCCAAACGTTAATTTCTTATTGATGTATCTTCGAAATATACCTATATGAAATGAAATGAAATTATTTATTTGCCAGAATGTAGAACTTATAAGTTATTAAAATTTGATTAAGTTACCAACATATTCTATCATAATATGTGTTTAATTATTTTAAAATTATTACACCTACTATGAAAATAAAAATGCTGTAAGGCATTTTTTTACAATAATTACGGGATCAGAACGCGATCATACACTGAGAAGATCCGGCGGAAGAAACTTAGCGGCTTTAGGTGGGTACTTATTACAAATTCACAAGAATTATTTCACATCACAAAACTTATTTTTATAATTTACAAAATTTAATTTTTGTATAATCAAAATGTTTACAATTTACAAAGTTTAAAGAAACAAGAAAGATGATGATTAATTTATAACGATATGGGTGTTACAAGATGTACAATTTAATGTATATTTATCTACATATTATACCATATGTTGTACAAATTGCATTTCACAATTTTATAAATCTGCATACCTTTAATTTTAATAAAGGTATGCAGATTTAACTTTTAATTTTACAAGAATAATATTCAAATTAATATTATTTTATATTTATTAATTACCACGTTGTTTTTTTATAATTATACAATAAAAGAGTTATTATTAGAATAATATTTCATTTCATGAGCAAAAAATTCATTTTCATTATAATAAAATTTGTCTAGTAGTAAATCGAATAGTTGTTTGTGGAATTTATTAAGAATTTAGGATTTAATAATATCAGGGCCCTATTTAATAAACGTAACAATTTGACAATAATGTCACTGTTGGACAAATAAGTCAAACTGTCGCGAAAGTGCCGTTTAAGGTGCCCCATAGACCTACAATTATATTGCGCAATATTACTTATTGTGCAACATTATTGACCGTTTAGGGTTAATATTGAAGATTGCACAATGATTGAACGAAAGTTTGAGCGGGTTTAATGTTATTGCGCAATATTTTTTTCTTGCACTGTGTAGGCTTAATATTGCACAATATTTTTCATTTTAGAGTTTGGAACTTTCGCATTCGGTCAGTCACGGTGTTTAATATATGGTCGTGTAGTAAATTTAAGCAAAATGGCGAGCAAGAATGCTGTAAAAGGTAAAGAACGGGAGTTTTTACTTGAATACATAGAGTTGTATAGTGATTTATTACGAAATCATCAGCGTAGTTGCCGTCAAAACTTCATCGTCAGCCACGTTGCTCGCTCGAAAATATTGATCAGACTTGTTTTTCAATTTTATTGAGTGAATTTATTGAACGTTTGGAGTCAAAGGGGGTATTCAATATTATTGCACAATAAAAATTTTCTAAGTAAGTCTATGGGGGGCCTTATAAAGACGACCATTGTGTTTAAATGCAACAGTCAAAATACTGACTAAATTGTCAGAATAAAACACGTTTAATAAAGACGACAGATGTCAGATTATACCTGTTGAGTCTCTAAGAAAATATTTACGACATATTTGTCATAGTAATTGACAAACTTGTCAACTACTATGACAAATAGTGTTATAATAACTTTTTGTGATATATTTGTCACAAAAATTTATTATACTAACTTCCACATACTAGGTAGATAACTCCGTGTGCATCTTTAATGACATAATATTGTGACCCACATCCCATCCAATGTAATATACATAAAATTTGTTGAAGTGGTGTAAGTAGTATAATCCTTCTTGTTGTGTGTTGAAGTTGATATCCAATTTTATTTATTAATTATTTAATAATAAATTTAGATACTCGAAACCGTTCCATGAATTTTCTATCGTAAGTAAAGTCTTCGTACAGTTTACACCAAATACTCATCTTCACTACCACTATTATCCGTCGACGACGTTAACACAATTTTTAAAACTAATCGTACTAAGTTAACTACGGAATAGCGTTGACATTGGATGAAAAGCCTGCCGAAAATCTCTGACAAATCAATAAATATGTCTACCTGCCATGACAATTTAGTGTTTAATAAAACAAATTTTACAAGTTTTTCCGCACAAATTGTCACCTGTCGCCTGTCAAGGGAAATTATTTATTAAACAGAAATATGTCAAATTGTCACGACAATTCGACATATTTGTAGATTTTCCACCGTGACATATTTGTCAGTGATAATTTTTGTTAAACAAAATATTATCAATTTCGACACCTCCTACGTACAGTATCGTAAGTGCATTTTTGCTACTTTACAGGAGAGCAGTTTAAAGATTCACTCATTGTTTTTTGATAATTATTCAGTCAAACAAACACCAATAATTACAAAAATTTGCAATCAAGCATGTAAGGAGATGAGAAGTAATTCTGTGTGGTAGTTTACATCTATTTTTTTCGTATTTTCAAGAAAAGTCACTTACGATATTTTACGTCGGATGTCAAAAGTAGTATATTGTTGTATTTTATACTTAGTACTCTTTACGTTGGTTTTTATTGAGAACATTTTGATGTAAGTTACAGATACAACTTTTTATTTTGTTAAAAATAAGCAAAAATATTCTGTATATAATAGTTACGACAAATTACTATGTTGATTTTTCTGCATTATTATCGTAAATGTTTATGAAAAATTGACTAAAACGCAAAATTATATGTTTTTATTATAGAATAAAACCTAGTTATATTTGAGGTACAAATGTTTTATAATATTAAAATTTATAATACTAAATCATGTAATTATTATCATATTTTCACAACTATTTAAAACAAATTAACTCAATTTTTGAGAAACATAAATTATAAAATTCTTCTGGTAAATGAGTAACTTTTAGTAATAAGTGGTAATAGGTAAACGAATATATATTATTCAGTCATATAAGTCAATCACAGTACTGTTTTGGAGTATTTTTTTTAAATTATTTATTTAAATTCTTTATTAAACTCCTACCGTTTAATACTAAGATTTTACTTTATCACTTAAAATCAGTATCACTCGACGACAGGAATCATCAATGACCAGATAATATGAACTAAAATATTTTTTCTTTAAGTATTATAAAAAAATGAAAAGCCGTATAATATTTTAAACTTAATTGAATTGAGATGAGATTCCGAGTCGTGGTTATCCGTGCTATATCCGTGCACATATAAAGACGATTTGATAGTCTTTTCTTAGCTTTAGGAATTGGGATATTGTTTAAATATAGTGGTTCAATAGTACCTAATGTAAAAGAGGCTGATACAGATTATTTTCTTGTATTTTTTTTACCATTAACTTGTTACAGTTTTCAACAGCCATACCATATTTAAAGTATAATTTATTAGGATCAGATTTCACACGCACTTCTCTAATTTTGTGCTACTGAACCTTATCTCCATTATTACTTATAACTCAGTTTCCTTGTAAGAACGACTTATAATTTTAAAAATCTGTAATAAATAGAAACCTGATAAATAGCAGTAGCAAACGTGTACATTGCATAAACAAGACGATTCCGATTTAGACTGACACAATTATTGGACCAATTATTTATGTATTTTGATATGAATTTAAATAAGTAACTGGAAACCTCATTGGCCCCTCGTTTTTCTTGTGTCTCATGCCACATAAAACATTCGACTTTTTCCAAAGTAGTATAGACAAATTGTTCGCTAATTGAGAATGTATTTAAGAACATCTTCTTACAAACGATTACAAATTCATCTGCATCCACTGTATTCACCTTAAGTCGATAAAAAAAGTAAAATTACGCCTTCAAACCATACCACTGAAAATTCTGTCTATTTTTTTAAGAACTAGAGAAGCCACAAATATCCACAGTTTCTCTCGGTCATCAAAATTCTAAAACTTTTGGAAAATGGAAAGATCGTTACTAATTTTAGCTGAATATCTCTGTCAACAATTTTAAGGACATGCAGTTTCCATTGATTTACTAAGCCTTATAGTGCCGTCACGACTTTTATATTCTTTGCCTAAGTTTCTCAATATTGTCCTCTTATTGTCGATCCAATCTGCAACATGTCGATGTCTAATATTACCTTTGTCCTTTCTTAATGTATTTTTTCATTCTTTAGGATAACTTAACTTTGATTATCAAAATGATGCCAGTGGAGTATTTGTATGAAGTGTTGATAATAAATCAATATTGTGTGTGTTCAGTGTTGTTGTTGTAATCAGTGTTGATAATGAATATACGAAATGTGAACTTTGATTAGATTTTTCAATATACTAAGCACAGAAGTAGTAATCGCAATCGTAGTCCAGGTGATTTATTCCGGTGACGGAAGTGGTGTGATGTTTCCATCTAACTTGTTGTCATCAGGTCTTCCTGAAAAAAAATTGTATATGTCATAATAAGAGACTAAGGTTCTACTGTATTAAGAATATTATTACCGTAGCCCAACCTGAAAAGATTAAAACATTTCTTTTTTATAGTGGCAACTGAAATATATCCGTGGAAATCTTAACTGTCTAACTGTCACGGTTCATGAGAATATACAGTCTGGTGATAGAAGGACAGACAGACCGATCTACAGACAAACATATAGACAGATAAACGGTAGGACAGTGGAGTTTTAGTAATAGGATCCAGCTTTACCCTTTGGGTAGAAAATGTAAATATTAGAAAAATTAAATCAGTACATACTTTCTTGCTGTGTTGTGTTTGAACTAATGCAGATATCATGGTCATTCCAACCTGAATCAGACAACGTATCCATCAGCCGATTAATAACATTCATATCTGCTTCAAGAGGAATAGGTGATTCCAGAAGAAAAAAAAGGATTAATACAATTTATCACACTTTTTAAAGATGTAAACAGTAGTAAGTTATTTACCAAGATGAAATAAAATATATTAAGTATTACATACGATAAGTAGCAATATTAAATTACCACGTAAAATATCGTAATACGTACCACACTACTTAAAAATAAATTTACCATGTAAAATATCGTATTTAACACATGCAATATATTTCTGATGTAAGAAAACAATGTATAAGGTATTAAGTCATACTTACGATATTTTACTTTGGGCGATATTCAAATTGCGGTAAAACACTACTTTTTATAACTGAGAAGAAAGCAAAGTATATAGTTCATTGTTTCTTACCTTCATTTATCTCAGATTCTTGGTGTGCAGACAAACAGTCATTATTTAAAATTTTAGAGATCACTTTTTGTATTTCTTCATTTTGCGAAACCGGATTTCTCATTACGAAATCTGTAATTCTTCTTGCTCTGTGTGACATTTTAGATGTAATTAGATTTTATAGTAACAGCATTTATAAAAATAGTAGAATAACCTCAAAAAATCGATATTTTAATAACGTCAAAGCAAGCATTCACTTCCCCCACGTATTCGATTGTTAGTGATAGATACGAAGCGCGTGTGCAGTATGAGCGCTCTCCTCCACCACGTATTGTGTCTTTAGTACTCAGTACGGTAATTTACATCGGGGGATAATGAACATACGATATGTTACAGTCTGAAATTACGGCTTTCTGGTCGATGTACTGACATTTTATTGATCACAAACAATAATATACATAAAATAAGGCATGAAAATAGAAAAAAGTGAAAATCGACAATTTCATACTTACGATATTCTTCGTAGGAGGTGTCGATTTGTCGGATTGTCACTTGTCGCCTGTCACCTGTAATTGTCACGTTTATTAAATAGGGCCCAGGAATATGATTGTATATGTCACCGGCTAAACTCGATTTCAAGTCAAACTAGTTTGTCCTTGGCCAAATTGGTTCATCCTAAGCATGTCAGGATATACTAATATAGCCAAGGACAATCTAGTTTGGCCTAAATACTTTAGGCTAAACTAGTTTGGCCTAGGCCAAACTGTTTTTGAATTATTATTAAACTGATTGAATCACTGCAAGTGACAAAATAAACACGTTGTAATGTATCTTCTGAAGGTGGAGATAACCCTTCGTGTCCCTATCAGTACGTACTGGTAAGCTGTCGTTTTGAAAACTTTGAATATTTAGTGTGTTCGTGTGCTCGTACGTTTGTGTACTTGTGTGTTTGTATGTTTGTGTGTTAGTGTTTTAAGTGTTTGTGCGTTTTTGTTTTCGTATGTTTGTATGTTGTATATTCATGTGTTAGTGTGTTTGTGCATTACTGCGTTAATATTTTTGCGTATTTGTGGTTTGTGTGTGTGTGTGTGTGTATGTATGTATGTACGTAGGTCACACTATAAGTTTTGCGTAACTTAAAAAAACAACATGTTATTACCAATATATTATGTTTATTGCTTTTCAAAATAATCTCCTTTACATTTTAAACATATTTTCAACCGATCGAACCATTTTTTAAAACAGGAGGACCACAGATCTGAAGGCATGTTTTCTACGTTCTGATTGAACGCTATCACTGCCTCTTAGGAGTTGGTAAAAGTAAAACCTCTCATCAAATCTTTGATTTTGGGGAAAATACAGAAATCACAGGGTGCTAGGTCGGGGCTATGCGCTAATTGAGTGACGAGATGTACTTTTTCGGAAGCTAAAAATGACTTTGTTTGGTTGGTTTGTAGAATACCACTCGGCATTAACATTCTTTTCACAACAAAGTTTCCGAACTTTCAATTCTTCGTGTAAAATTTTCTGAATTTGGCTCATACCAATCCCCAATAGTCCTCGAATTGTCTCATAGGTAATCCAGGGGTTTTCTTCAATTAACCGCTTAACAGTAGCCACATTATTTTCGTTGACGGCAGTTGAAGGCCGCCCTTCTAGAAATTCGCCATGTAAAGAAACTCGACCTCTCTCAAATTCAGCAAACCATCGCCTCACGATGCTCAAACAAGGTGTTTCTCTCCCAAAAGCATTTTGAAGACGAGCGGCACAGTTTTGATGCGATCAAATAGTTCCGATTAGCTAGAAGTGCAAAACTTTTAGTGTGCCCCATGTATTTGTGTATTTTTGTTTTTGTGTGTTTGTATGTTCATGTGTTCGTGTGGTCGTGAGTTCGTGTGTTCACGTTTTCGAGCGTTTGTGAGTTCATGTGTTCGTGTGTTCGCCTGTTTGTGAGTTCGTGTGTTAGTGTGCTAGTGTGCTAGTGTGCTAGTATGCTAGTGTGCTAGTGTGCTAGTGTGCTAGTGTGCTAGTATGCTAGTGTGCTAGTGTGCTAGTGTGCTAGTGTGCTAGTGTGCTAGTGTGCTAGTGTGCTAGTGTGCTAGTGTGTTAGTGTGTTTGTGTGTTTGTATGTTGGCGTGTTAGTGTATTAGTGTGTAAGTGTGTAAGTGTGTTAGTGTGATAGTGTGTTAGTATGTTAGTGTGTTAGTATGTTAGTGTGTTAGTGTGTAAGTGTGTTAGTGCGTTAGTGTGTTTGTGTGTTAGTATGTTAGTGTGTTAGTGTATTAGTGTGTTAGTGTGTAAGTGTGTTAGTGTGTTAGTGTGTTAGTGTGTTAGTGTGTAAGTGTGTTAGTGTGTTAGTGTGTTAGTGTGTTAGTGTGTTAGTGTGTTAGTGTGTTAGTGTGTTAGTGTGTTAGTGTGTTAGTGTGTTAGTGTGTTAGTTTGTTAGTGTGTTAGTGTGTTAGTGTGTTAGTGTGTTAGTGTGTTAATGTGTTAGTGTGTTTCTGTGTTTATGCGTCAGTGCGATAGTGGTTTTGTGTGATTGTGTGTGTATATCCGCATGTCCGCATGTGCACATATCCGCATGTCCGCATGTCAGCATGTCCGCATGTCCGCATGTCCGCATGTCCGCATGTCCGCATGTCCGCATGTCCGCATGTCCGCATGTCCGCATGTCCGCATGTCCGCATGTCCGCATGTCCGCATGTCCGCATGTCCGCATGTCCGCATGTCCGCATGTCCGCATGTCCGCATGTCCGCATGCCCGCATGTCCGTATGTCTACATTTCCAAATGCCCGTATGTCCGTATGCTCGTATATGTCTGTGTGTGTATGTGTGTGTGTGTGTGTGTGTGTTGAAACCATATATGTCAAGACCATTGCCTTTTGATAGTAGAACCCTGATAAAAGATATTAAAAATTTTATTATTAATATATTTTTAAATATTTTATGAATAAACAGAAATCACTCAGGCTTAACGGATTTTAGTATATAGACTTACGCAGTATATTCTGAACAATACTCAAGGTTATCAAATCGTAATTAACACATTAATGTACAACATGTTATTTTACATTATTTTATTGGCTTTCTGTGGAAGTAGCCTTGCCTGTCCAGATGTTAAGCCCGCGAAGAATTGTGATATATCTAAAGTAAGTAGGAAGGAAGTATCGGTGGTGGCAACTATACTATTTGAGGGCATTATATATAATCCATACTAACATTATAAATGTGAAAGTAACTCTGTCTGTCTGTTACGCTTTCACGGCTAAACCGCTGAACTGATTTGAATAAAATTTGGTACAAATATAGTTTGAGACCCAAGAAAGGACATAGGGTAGTTTTTATCCCGGAAATCTCACGGGAACGGGAACTATGCGGGTTTTTATTTTAAAATTTTTTTTCACGCGAACGAAGTCTCGGGCATAGCTAGTGTATTATAAGATGGCAAACAAGCAGATGGGTATCCCGATGGTAAGAGTCAACCATCGCCTATAGACACCAAAGGTGTTAACGGTACGTTGCTATCTTGTGGTGAGGTCTAATGCCACATGCATATGTTTACCGGCTACTTTACCCTCCAACCCGGAATACGACAGTGACAAGCAGTGGCGCTATTGCAGCAGGAATAGGTAAGGCGGTGGTACCAGATCTCAAGGTGGTACAAGCAGATATCTTTCCGGGAAGAGTAACCATTCATCACAGACACCAAAGATGTTAATAGCGCGTTGCTATCTTGTGGCGAGGTCTAATGCCACATGCATAAGTTTATCGGCTACCTTACCCTCTAAACCGGAACACGATAATGACAAGCACTAACGCTATTTTGGTAGGTACAGGTAACGTGGTAATACCAGACCCGGGCGAGACAATGCAGAACTCTACCACCTAGCGGCCACGATGACAGTGACTTGCATAGCCAATCGTTTTCCTCTTACAACTTTCCTGACAGAATGGCAGATGACCTATTGTTCGAAGGGGTCTTGGACCAATACACGGTTGTTTCATCGTTTAGTAGCATATTTATTGGTAGGTTTTCCCCGTGTTAGTTCCGGACTCCTTTGAAAAATAGACCAACTGTCATTCTGCCAGGCAGGTCGAAAAAGGCGACCGATTGGCTATGTGAGTCCCTACCATCGTGGCTACTAGATGGTAAAGTTCTGCATTGTCTCGCCCGGGTCTGGTACCACCGCCTTACCTATTCCTGCCGCAATAACGTCAGTGCTTGTCACTCTCGTGTTCCGGTTTGGAAGGTAAGGTAGCCGGTAAACTTCTGCATCTGGCATTAGACCTCGCCACAAGATAGCAACACACCATTAACATCTTTGTTGTTTATAGGCGATGGTTGACTCTTTCCATCAGGAGACCCATCTGCTTGTTTGCTATCTTATGATATATAAAAAAAGAAATATGAATTTTTGGCATTGGTGTAACAAATAGTAGAATATGCTTTCAGGAAAAGTGACAAATTGTTTTACCAATACACAGTGGTGAGCGAAAAAAGGCATGTCCACTAGGCATGGATCATTTAACAGTTAACATATTAAATTTCATTCTAAATTTTTTTAACAATTAACAACTGTTATTTATATTAGCAAATACTGTTAAAATTTTATGCATCACTAAAATTACCAATAACTTCATATAGGATAATAATGTTATCTATACATATCATAAAATCGTAGAAAAGTCAAACCTGTACATTGAATATTTTTTTTAAAAGAATACTTGGGGCGTGATCTACAATCGATATCGAAGCCAAAATATAGTTTTTAGAATTTTTGTCTGTTTGTCTGTTTGTCTGTTTGTCTGTTTATCTGTTTGTCTGTTTGTCTGTATGTATGTCCGGGGTAAACTCAAAAAGTACTGCATGGATTTACTTCAAATTTTGCATGAATATTACTAATAGGTCGGGTCAACATATAGGCTACATATTATCACGCTATCACCTAGCGGCCAGGTGTTGTGCGGAGTAAACGAAGTCCGCGCGGACGAAGTCGCTGGCAACAACTAGTTAAAAATATTTGAGCTACCTTGATTTATGATAATAATAACTGTTAAAAATTATAAAACTACTCCAGAGGACCTTTTTTGACGTGACAACGTCTTATAATTCGATAGAGCTGGCTGCACGCACGAAAAAACATGACTCATGCGGCGTTACCTCGCTCTGAGGCGTTCCGTTTAAGGCTTGGAGTACAAGCGAGAGCTTAAGACGTTGTCACGTTCAACTATCGTCTGTAAACCAACTTTACAGACAACCGATTTTTTTTTTTTTTGGTCGCTAACTCGACGGCTTTGCGTTTTTGCTAAAATTACCAATAACTTCATATCTATTCTATACATATAATAAAATCGTATCGAAGCCAAAAATATGGTTTTTAGAATTTTTGTCTGTTTATCTGTCTGTCTGTCTGTCTGTCCGTCTGTTTGTCTGTTTGTCTGTATGTATGTCCGGGGTAAACTCAAAAAGTACTGCATGGATTTACTTCAAATTTTGTAAGAATATTACTAATAGGTCGGGTCAATATATAGGCTACATATTATCTCGCTAGCACCTACGGGGGAGGGGCTGTGCGGAGTAAACGAACTCCGCGCGGACGAAGTCGCTGGCAACAGCTAGTGCGCTATATCGAAACGACCTTTACGCATAACGTGCCATTTTTTCTAAAGAATCTTTAATGAAGTCATGAAGATGTCGTCAAATAATTTTGACTTTCTGATTATTTGTAAAATAATAACATAAATACTATCATAACTTTTTATTTACTCCAAAAAAGGTACATTTTGCAATGTTTTTATTACACGCGTAATTTAAATTAATGTAAGATTAGTGTTCTTCTGTTGTTGTAGGTTAGATGATAAATAACCTATATTGGGGTTGTATGATGTTAGTTTTGGCAGAATGCATTCTAAATTGGATTCTTCTGTCGAATAGTTCCTAACCGAGCTTATAATGTTATTCATCTCCCCGTGTTGGTTCTGGGCTCCTTTGAAGAATAGACCAACTGCCGCTCTACCTGGCATGTCGTAAAAGGCGACTGATTGGCTATGCAAGTCACTAACATCGTGGCTACTAGGTGGTAGAGTTCTGCATTGTCTCGCCCGGGTCTGGTACCGCCGCCTTACCTATTCCTGCCGCAATAGCGTCAGTGCTGGTCACTTTCGTGTTCCAAATTGGAGGGTAAGGTAGCCGATAAACTTATGCATGTGGCATTAGACCTCGCCACAAGATAGCAACGCACCATTAACACCTTTGGCGTCTATAGGCGATGGTTGACTCTTTCCATCAGTAGACCCATCTGCTTGTTTGCTATCTTATGATATAAAAACTTGAGAGGTATTAAGGGACACCTGGATGGAACGAAGTTCCTTTCGATTAATTAGTGAAGGAATTGTTATAAAATTTTAATTGTAATGAAATGTAAATCTGGCTTGCTTTCTATGAGAGAGAGAGAGAGAGAGAGACAGACAGACAGAGAAACATGCGCACGCTGCACAACTTACAAAAGCTTACTATAGCAAAAAGTGTCGTGACAACTTTTCGTAAGAATTTTTTTCCGTCTAGCCCCCTTTCACAACGCGTGATAAGGAACTTCGTTCCAAAAGAAAAAAAATTTTTGAAAATAATGACTCGCAGGCATAGGTAGATGAAAACATTGTTAAAGAGCATGAACGAGGTTATTCAAATAGCTCATTATTTTTAGTTCATAATGAATTTTGTGATCGGTGAGGTGCCTAAAATATTGCGACGCGTGCCATTGGTTCGCCATTCCTGCGCCATATACCTACAGTGAGGTGCCTAAAATATTGTGTCGCGTGCCATCAATGGCACGCGTGCCATTGGTTCGCCATTCCTGCGCTATATACCTAGTTATTATATTTTCGGTAGACCGTCCCATAAATGCTATATAATTATTATATTTTTGGGAGACCGTCCCTTAAACCCTGTATATTTATCATATTTTCCATCGTTCCATATTCACTGTATGGTTATTGGGTGTTTCATCGTTCCATATTCACTGTATGGTTATTGGGTGTTTCATCGTGCAATATTCACTGTATGGTTATTGGGTGATTCATCGTTCCATATTCACTGTATGGTTATTATATTTCAGTATATAAGTGGAACGTGGTATGAAATAGCAAGATACGACACTTATGACGCAGAAGCGGGTGCTGGCTGTATTACTTATACATTTCTGCCAACAACAACACGCGTTCATAATGCTACCATTAAAGAGGTTAAAGGGAATAATCTTAAAATCGTAAATAATCAATTGATAGAGACTGATGATCCTGGCAAGGTCATATTTCATTCTGGTGTATCTGGTTAGTGGTAAAATTCTGTAATTTTTCCTTTTCTTTTTATGTTTTGGATTTGTAATTTCTTTTCGTTTCTTTTCTCCTTTGCTCCTCATCTAAATTTTCTTTTTTTTTTGTCAATAGCTTTAAGATCACATTCTTCAGATGCTCTTGTTGAATATAATTTTCTTTGCTTACCTTTTTCTTTCGTACGGGTTAACTGGATGAGTAAGGGAGCCAAGATGTTAAATGGGGACATACTCAAGCGTCATGGGGACCTATTGGAATTTGTAAACTAAATTAATGGGAAAATAAAAGATTATAATTATATTTTCCATTTTAATTCTGGGGAGAAAATTTACACATGAAAATGGGAAAAATCCAGTGATATGGAAACACTAAAGCGTATCAGATTGATATAGTGAGTAAAATTAACCCAGTTAATTGCCAGCTAAAATTTAAAAAATCTAATGATTTAAGTGTAGTGTAGGGGATTGGGAGGGTCACTTTGCAAAGTAAATATGATCTTGACATTCTTGAGCGCCTCTGAGTTTTCCTTTATTTTAGAGGAAATGATGCAAGAATAATAAAAAAAATATAATCTGAAAATTACCACAAACAGAAGTTATCGGAATTTTGTATTTTTACTGTCCTAGTCACCCGCCTTTATATATAAAGGGCTTATATTTGGTGAAGACCCTTAATAGTATGCGAGGTACCCCCTATGATTCTGTTGCGCTCGAGTAAATCCCAAAATCCCCAAAATCCTTATACTATAAATGAGCAAGATATGATCCAAAAGCAAAATAAATTAAAGATAAATTACTGCACATCGTTTCTTTTCAATCAGTTGTTTGAAATTGATCTTCACAGCTTTAACGAACAAATAATTCTTTCCCCTTTGTATAATATCTAAAAATTTTAAAAGTTTTAAAACATCAAAAAAAAAATGTTTCAAATAAACCTTTGACACTTTTGACAAATCGACGTTATTAGAATTACTACCGGATCGTAACGCGGTCACACTTTGAGAATCTCATTGAAATCTATTAAAAAAAATATATCTTAATGTAATTTTAAGACATGATAAAGATGTAATTAGTATTAGTAATTTGTGATTTATCCGTTATTAATAAAACTTCAGCAAAAATGAATTTTAAAATGAATATAAAATGTTTGCTTTCAGCCATCCCTAATTTGACGACATTGGTTCTTGCAACAGACAATGAGAATTACTACGTATTCTACAATTGCATCGTAGACAACAAACAACAAGTAAAAGGTAAAATCACACTTATGGCAATTGTTATGGAATTATAATTTAAAAACAATATTGAGGTAAGTATAACTACGCAGAGTGAACCAAAAGTCAAGGTCAAAAATGTTTTATTTAATTAAACCTTTACATGCACTTTTGATAACACTACGGAAACTTTCAAAATCATCATTGACCGGTTCTTCGGTTGAAGACATGGTGATTTCCATTACCTCTTCGATCTGATAACGATTACCACCTTTAGTGTATGTGTTATCTGTGGATCATAGAATTCGTTATCTGTATTGTGCGTGCGAATAGGTGGGGGCACGCGCTATTGTAAGTAAAGTATGGTTCGGTATCGCAGTACGATTCGGACCGTTGGTTAGTGCATACGCATATATTTTGTTAGTAAGAACCTGTGAGAATACCTCCAGGTATACCATCAAAAACTACGTGCTTTGTATTTTTTACTTGATAAGACATTAATCTTTAGTCAATTCTTGTGGTATTCAAGGTCGGTCTTCAAGTCAATGCTTGTGGTTTAAAAGGTGAGGGAGCCGGTAACATATACATGTGGCGTCCCACCACATGAACAGCAACACATCATTACCATATGTTGTGTCTATAGACGATCCCTACTTGGACTAATATGTTCTTGGCTGTTTTAAATACAACACTAAATATTACGTTAACGATGTTGACCTACAAGTATTAGTTTTCCCATTAACTTATATCTTCATAGTTGGAACACCTCAAGAATAAGGTAACTGTGATATAAGAAGGTAAAATCTAAAAAATACACGACTTGTAATGCTCATTCGATCGTGAAAAAAATATTTCACATAGTGTAGCGTAACTGGAGATTAACACTGAAGAGGATAACGGTAGGATCAGTTTATAAATTACTGTCAGGATAACGTTGTAACTGTGGAGGTTGATACGTCACAAGAAGATAGCAAACAATAAGATGGTTCTGCTGGTGGAAAATAAACCATCCATCATATACCAGATATCGTCGCCTATATATACCAAAGATTTTAGTGATGTAGCGAGATGGCAATGCCTCTTGCCTTCCAAACTGGAACACGACCGTCACAAAAACTAATGCTATTGTGGAAAAAATAGATAATCCGGGGTACCAGACCCGACGAAACTATACATAACTCTAACATCTAGCAGCCACGATGGTAGTAACTCGCAAAACCAGACGTTTGCTTCTGACAAACTGCCTGGCAGAACGATAGATGGTCTATTCATCAAAGAGGGGATCACAATCATTACTCTATAAAAACACGCCGGTTACGTTGACTCTTGACGCCATTTCAGACAGTAAGTACTCGATTAATCTGATTATGATATGTCAGTCTCGGTCTTCTCCGATACCTACATCCTCCACTCGCAGTGTGTATTCGTTTTGTTATCCTTTCATCTGCCGTTCTTTCTACATATCCGAAACAAACGACCAAATTTTTAAAATCGGCTCATAAATGCCTGAATTCTGAATTCTGAAGTAACATACATAAAAAACACTAAATTGAGAACTTCCTGCTCTTGAGAAGTCAGTTAAAAAGAGATCCATGATAATGGGATTTTAGGATTCCGAATCCAATGAGTGGCATTTGCCTATTAACATGCCTCCACTGTTTGTCTGTCATAGAAATATGTCTCTTAATCGAAAATGATAGTCGTTTAAAATTTTCATAGAATGCGTGATACAGTAGCCGTTTATACAAAACTACCCTGTAAAAGCCCTCGTGATAGTCTGAGACCTCTTTGAAGAATAGACCATGTGCCATTCGGTTAGGCAGTGAGTAAAAGGCGAGCGATTTGCTTAAAGGCATAACGTAACGTGTCACGACCATCGTGACTACTAGGTGGTAGTTACTGGAAGATAATCGTGACCACCTAGTGGTACAGTTATACAATATGTCTGGCCATGAAGTAGCAATATTCTAAGTAACGGTAGAACAACTATCTCTAGTCCGAACGTCGCACTAAGCCGAGGTTCGTTCTCACAGGAGACAGCCCTTAGCGCGGGTGTTTATAGGCCCAATATTATTTTAAACTCTGGCTGAGCTTTCTGCTCGCCTAAAAAATCCGGTAACGCAGTAACGTTATGGTCAACTGTAACAGCCATTTCGAAAAAAAGCAACTATTTTAATACACAAATAAAATACAAATTCAAGTCCAAACTAAATATCAGCTATGTGGCAGCCATTTTTTTTTTCTTGAAACATTCTCTACGTCGATACAAAAAAAATCATATCTCTCAAAGTTTAGGTCATACTGGTATAAAAATAGGCTAATTAGAGAGACAATACTATTGTCAATCATTTACATTTTGAACGAAGAGTTGTCACATTCATATCTCTGAAAAATTTAATGAAATTTGATGTAAAATATTTGAAAAGATGATACAAATAAATAATTTACTGAAATGATATTTAATTTGGACTTGGATTTGTATTTTACTTGTGTATTAAAACAGTTGTTCTATCGATACTTAGAACATCGCTAGTTCATGACCAGACACATTAGTAAAGAGTAAATTTTGTATTCAGTATGTTAAGAATAGGTTATTTAATAGTAACAAATATTAAATTGTTTTCATTCGTGCCTAAAAGATGACGTAACTAGTATTTTAAATCACGCTATGGTTTAGTTATTTGTAAATGTATAAGGCTTTGATTTGATTTAATAAATTTGTCTCGCTTTGAAGTATCAACGTTTCAATAGTTACCACTAGGGTTGGTAAGCATCTCGTACCGATATTGTACACAGTATAAGTAGATATTAAAGGTATCCTACTCCTTCAATGTTATGATAATTTTGACTACATTCCCACTCGAAGATCAGCTCTTTTCGTGTATTGCTCTGCAAATGATGTATTAGCAGGTGGACTTATAATGAAGGAATTAATGGGAAGGGATTTTTAAATTAGTTACATTTTTTTAATTTACAGAATACTCCTGGATTGTGGCCAAAACTCCCAACATATCGCCCGAACTGAAGGCCGTCATACACAAATATGTTGATGAAACTCATGTGCTTGATTCCAGCAAGTTCAAATATGACCGCTACTCACATGGAGACTGTGTAGTTGAAAAAAATTAAAAATTTATATTGGAAATTCATTATACATAAATTTCAATTAAAGAATTAAAGGTATTGAAATTTATTGTCAAATATGATTTTAAATTAAATAATTGTATTCGAAATTATTATCATACGTCATGACTTTAAGAATTATGTTGGAAATGGGTATCATACATGATTTTATATTAAAGAATTATATTGGTAATTATTGTTTTATTTTAAATAAATGAAGAGTAATGTAGTTAATTATTGTCATACATGATTTAAATTTTAATAATTTTATTTTTAATTATTGTGATGCATATTATACGACTATAATTTTTAATATAAAAATCAATCAATCAATTATATTCGAAATTATGATTTTAAATTTAAGAGTAATATTGGAAATTATTGTCATACTTATATATGACTTAAAATTAAATAATTATAATGTTAATTATTGTCATATATGATTTTAAATAAAATTATTGTATTATGAATTATTATTGTCATACATTTTTTATTAAATTATTAAGAATTATATTTGAAATTGGGGTGGTGCAAGATTTTTAATTAAAGAACTATGTTGAAAAAAAATGTCGTATGTGATTTTAAACATAATATACAAGGTATCCCAGAAGTCAACGTTAAGCCAAATACGGATGACAGACCAAGGGATGATGGTTCACAAAAAAATATGAAAAAAAAACCTGCACTCAAACAAATTATAGCCTTTTGAAAAAAAGTGAATATCAATACTTTGTTATGATTTTTCAAGTACTATGACTACAAAATATTTACATAGCTTAATTATTTTGGAGAAATTGTTAATGAATAATGCTAGTATAAATTACAATTCAAAATTCATCTATCTTGGTTTCAGCGGAAATATCCCTAATTTTCCCAAACATGCTGCATGGCTGTGCTGTAAAAAAATGTACTACGCTATTTCAGCACGTACCATTAAAAGATGGCGCATTTAGTGGACTTTCTCAAGTGTTATAACAATTACTACATTTTATCCCAATAATGGTATTTTTTTTTTTCTAAATAGACATTCGGATTTAAGCTCTTTTGATTTACTCAAAAAAATGTTGGTAATGACATCTAGTTTCCCTCTAAAAAACAATTTAGTGTAAAACATAACCCTCCTTTTGGCAGTCGGGTAAAAACTAATAGTGACACTGTTTTGCGAAATTATTGTGAATAGGGCAAATACCTAATTTATTGATAAACCATTCCTTTGGTCATGTGAATCATTGTGTTAAGTTTTAAATAAAAATTCAACCATTCAAAGCAACAGTTTATTTAAATTTTTTTACAACAAATGTTCAAATTGTTTGCCTTCAGCTTCAATGCAGGCCTTGGGAACTTCCTGAATTGATGTATTCAGGGGTCCCCGCAATTCTTTGGCGCAGTTCATCGACGTTTGCGATGGGCTTACAGTAAACTTGATCCTATACAGCTCCCCAGTAAAAAAAATCAATGGGGTTTAAGTCTGGTGATCGGGCTGGCCACGAGATCGTACCTCTCACGGCAAAGTCAAGTTGCTGCATTAACTTTGCA
The DNA here is from genome assembly GCA_036924255.1 of Apodemia mormo. Taxonomy (NCBI): domain Eukaryota; kingdom Metazoa; phylum Arthropoda; class Insecta; order Lepidoptera; family Riodinidae; genus Apodemia; species Apodemia mormo. The sequence goes on from JAUPFN010000029.1 coordinate 16,749,894, forward strand.
CCTGCATAAATGAGACACATGTTTGCATGCTCCGGTGCTGTGTATCGAAGCGGCATGGTGGCGATCACAGAATACTCATATAAGGTCACGCGGTCAATGATAACGATATTCTAAAAGAAACTCAAGTTCTATATATAAGCAAAGCCAAAGTTAGTTAGTACGAAAACAACGCGAACGAATACAGAAAGATGCGCAGTAAACGGTATTGTTTAACGGAATTTAAATGAAAAAAGGAAAGGAAAATTTTGATCCACATTAAACGGCCAAGGTTTTTAGGAAAAATTAGCTTTTGCAAATAAAGTAATAATTATTTAGAGATAAAAATGGTAACTGTGAGTCAACCTTAGGAGATGGACATAGGTATGCTATCGCGGACTTTTTTGTAAGTCTTTTCATGATATTATAGGTACATTTCCGTAATATATTATTTTAATGCATCTCATATATCATATATACCTCGGCCGCACTTGCGTCTATCGTCACAAAGCTTCATGCAATGATACGATAAACGCAGACGTGACCGGCTATTATCGCATACACTCCGATGGGTGTGCCTTAGCACGCTAATGTCTTCGACGATAGACAGATCTATTGGGTGGTTTTGTAGCGGACTTCTGGAATGATTTACAGCGATAACGTAAAGTAATAATGTGATAACTTACAAATATTAGGAAAGTTTTTAAAAATATAAAATGTCAGTGTTAGGTCCAATAAATAACGTAAATTTGTTGGAAATAAAAATATGAGCAATAAAATAAACTAATGGTCAGGTTATATAAACCCTTAAAATCATGCGAGAATTAAAAAGAATTCACGAAGAAAAAAGGTTTGAGATGAAAATATTTTGAAAATTTGGAAAAAGGAAGACGAAAGAAAAAACCGAGGATATAAAAGGGGTCCTAAATGTGGATTGATGACTGTTTCATGAAACTGAATAGGAGAAAAAAGGGTTCAGGATGTAAAAACAAAATTAGAGTAGAAAGCTATTGTGGAAGAATAAAAATTTATTTATTTATTTATTTAAACTCTTTATTGCACAAAATATACAACAGGCGAACTTAACGTCTAAAGACATTTTCTACCAGTTAACCTTGCACTTGTAGAAACAATTGTAGTAAAGGGTAGTGCACAAGAAAAGTCTTACGGAACAATTGCAAATAATTTTACACTAAACAAAGCGAATAATTACATTTATCTAAACCTACGGGCAGACCAATAAACATACAAATATTAATATATTATATAAATTTTTATATAATAAATATAATAATCTCATAACTATTCATATAAAATGTACTTAAATAATCATAAAACATAATAATACGAATAAAATAGAATACTATAAAATATAAAATAGTAATATAATAGTGATAATAAATACTTACAATTGCATAACTAAAAGTTAATTAAGAGTTATTTTGAATCTTTAACATATAATCATATATCCTAGATTTAAATATATTTACTGAGGAAGCTTGTTGAATAAATATTACAGTTTAAATGACGAAAGCTTAGAAACAGACAGACAGAGGCAAAAGGCGACTTGTTTTTTACTATGTAGTGATTATTCTATCAAAAAAGTAGTCTTAAACACGTGTTCTTTATAAAGTTAGTTTACCATAATATCGCCTTTGTGGTATTGTGGTCTGGTATCAGTGTTGACCATATGAGGTCGATATTACGATTCACAGGTCGGGCAATTCAAAAAATGTGTTTTTTTTTCAGTTTTATTATTATGATTGCCTAGGATTGGATAAGTGCCCAGTTGGCAATAGGCTTGCCACCTGTAACATTGTGGGACAGAGTATCTTCGGCTAATCTTGGGTGCACGGCCGTGAAGATACTTTACTTTTAATATTAATTACTGGCTGTGCCCGCAACTTCGTCCGCGTGGAATAAATTATAAACTAAGAGTAGCCTAAGTTACTTCTTATTACCATGGTTTAAAAGATAGACAGTACCGGGATTTCCCCCTATAGTTCCCGTTCCCGTGGGATTATCGGGATAAACATTATCCTATGTCCTTTATCGGGTCTCAAACTATATTTGTACCAAGTTTCATTCAAATCGATTTAGTGGCTTAAGCGTGAAGAAGAGAAACACAGACAAACAGACGAACAGAGTTACTTTCGCATTTATAATATTAAAATGGTATGGATACTTGTATGTCAAAAACTACTAAACTGATTTTGATGAAACTTGGACCGTTGCCTAAGTTACCTGTTTATCTCGATCTTGCTTTTAGTTTCCAAGAAATTCGTGGATAAACATACCAATATACAAACATGTTATAATATGTTTCTACATACATACACTTACGAAATTTAGTACATGTGCTTGGACGCCTAATTACATCATCATACTCAAATATAATCCAATATTTATTATAGGTATTTGTTGTGTGATATGATAAGGAAAATTAAAAAATGAGGTATATTCTTTAATCGACCTTAATTTACATTTGAATAATATTCTATGGCCCTATTGTATATTCTAAAGTACGACACCAACTTTACATTTGGCAAATTATTGAAAAATTTAATCATTGCGATTTTTTGAAATGGTATTACTTACATACTCGTGCTTTGCAAGCGCATAACGGAATATATAAATAATTTTTAGATCTTTGTGTTGGCGTATGGCCGATGAATATGATTTGTGGAACATATAGATGAGTGTGTTCAGTTTGAATTCCCACGGTCAAAATTACATCAAAATTAGCGCGGCCACTTGTACAGAAGGGGCGCGCGTGTCGACGCGCGGCGGTAACTGCCCAGTTCCCAAGGTCAAAGGCTTTATTTCCGACAAAAATGCAAGACTATACCTTAAGTACTTTTTATATCATAAGGTAGCAAATAAGCAGATGGCCCTTATAATGGAAAGAGTAACCATCGCCTTTACACACCAAAGATGTTAATAATGCATTGCTTCCGGTGTGGCGGGATGGCAAATGCCACATGCATAAATCTAACGGCTACCTTATCCTCTTAACATGACAATGGTAAGTAATGACGCTATTGCGACAGGAATAGGTAAGGCAGTGGTACCAAATGTGGGCGAGACATTGCGGAATTCTACCACCTAGTAGTCACGATGGTAGTGACATACATTGCCAGTTGGTAGCCTTTTACGATCTGCCTTGCAGAATGGTAGTTGGCCTATTCTTCAAAGAAGCCCAGACCAACACGGGGTCTACACTTTAACGATCGATTTTAAACCGAAAGGTCGGTATTATTAACATTTTATTTGTTAAACTAGCTGTTGCCTGCGTCTTCGTCCACGCAGACTTCGTTTACTCCGCACAGCTCCTCCCCCGTAGGTGATAGAGTGATAATATGTAGCCTATATGTCGACCCGACCTGTTAGTAATATTCATGCAAAATTTGAAGTAAATCCATGAAGTACTTTTTGAGTTTACCCCGGACATACATACAAACAGACATACAGACAAACAGACAAAAAATCTAAAAACTATATTTTTGACTTCTATATCGATTATAGATCACACCCCAAGTATTTAAAAAAAAAATTCAATGTACAGTTTTGACTTTCCTACGATTTTATTATATGTATATACAGTCAAAACCGTTTATGGCGACATCGTTTAGAACCACATACCGGTTAAATTGACCAAAATCAAAGGTCCTGGCTGAATGTTATATGATCGCCTTATCTAAAACATTGGTTTTTACGACATTGTTTACTACGACATACCGCATTAAGCGACCACATTTGGTTAATGTTTTTGGAGAATTATATCTGTAGAACGACCGGCTCAGCTGTATTGTAAACAATTTGAATAGGTAACTGTATCCACATCTGGCACAGTGTAATAGTCAATGGCTATTATCGTAAAAGTAAACAAAGTTTAGGGTCTTTTGTAATTCTTAGAAACAAAGCACATACATGCCGTAGCCTCAAGGCCCGCTTCGTCATATCTCTTAAGTCAGTTTGTTACTTATCTTTACACAAGACGCACCAAAACATTATTGTTAACTGTGAAAATTGTAACATGTCGCAAAAAAAGAAAACAAATCAGTATCGAAGAAAAATCTACGTTGATTACTACGCAGATACGCTGATTAAAATCCAACGTGAATTACAAAATGTGTATGCACGACAGAAGTGTTTCAAACAAACTAAAATTACAGATTTTATGCATACAAAAATGATGGAAAAATGATATTGTTCTTTTATATTATACGTTTGTATTGAAGTAAACAAAATGCGGTTTAATTTCCTACATGAATATACATATTATCTTTCCTATTAATACCTGTCACCGGTTGTTACAACTATCGGTTTTTACGACTCAATATGAGTAGTCCCTTCGATGTCGTTATAACAGATTTTGACTGTAGATTACGAATTTCAGTTTCGTTAGCGAGGCGATTTCTGTCATTTCGCTCCTACCGCTCCATAAAAGAATTTATATCCAATAGTCTTATGAACATTTGAGAGAGAGTATTGGCAGATAAGTTTGGCAACGTCGCATTAGACCATCAAATGCCCGGCGGTCATGATTGGTCATAAGCTGGATCAACGACGGATTTGTATATGTGATCAACAATAGCCCTTTTTACCTTACATATTAAACCGTACATCTAGGCTCCGAAAAAACCGATCCGGAGCCAATTACGTTTGCCAGTTGTCAAGAATAGCAATCCGATCAACAATGTGCTCGTCTGACACCGCGATGGATCAATAATTTACGAGAAGAGATCTATATATATATATATAAATATATATATATAAATATATATATATATATATATATATATATATATATATATATATATATATATATTACCCTTAGAATATGGGTTTCTTTGAATTCAGTCAGTTCTTGTCACTAACGTGTTCCGGTTTAAAGAGAAGTGTAGCTGGTAAACTCATGCATGTAGCATTAAAACTCCGTCAGGATAGCAACCACAACATCTTTGACGTCTACAGGCGATGGCTGTCTTTTTCCTTCAGGAAATGCTTATTTGCTATCTTCTGGTAGAAAAAAAACAGAGTTTAAATAGAGAAGACGTTATTGTCCGAAATGCTAATATATATAATAGAAGATCACCAGCTGAGCGGCCACAACGGAACCCGTACTGACGGTCGCCAATCAGCTGGTGCTATTCTAAATGCTTAGGTATATTATAATTCGATTTTAAATTAAAATAAATATCACATTTAATTGTAAATTATATTAATAAATAATTTTTAATGTTTATATATATATTTTTTAAGTTTTTGTAAAAGAACTAAATTGTATTCGATTGAGTGCACAACTTTACCTTGAATATTAAAATTTAAAAAAAATATATTTACAAAGCACTACAAATAAATATATATAATAAATATATATGTATATATATATATATAAGACGAAAGTAAGGTACTATTTTACACAACCTATTTTGTTACCTACTAGCTACCAAAGTAACTATTGTCCAAATTCATAATCCCTGATCATTCTTGGGGACTACACGCTGAGAAATTTTCAGGTTTTATGATATCACGAAGGTCTGGCCAATGGGGCTCTTAGGGTATTACATAACATAGTCGCATTAGCAACGTCTAGAAAGAAAGAAGGAAAAAAAGAAATTATTTATTAATGGACAACTTTTACTATATATATATATATATATATATATATATATATATATATATATATATATATATATATATATATATATATATATATAAGACGAAAGTAAGGTACTATTTTACACAACCTATTTTGTTACCTACTAGCTACCAAAGTAACTATTGTCCAAATTCATAATCCCTGATCATTCTTGGGGACTACACGCTGAGAAATTTTCAGGTTTTATGATATCACGAAGGTCTGGCCAATGGGGCTCTTAGGGTATTACATAACATAGTCGCATTAGCAACGTCGAGAAAGAAAGAAGGAAAAAAGAAATTATTTATTAATGGACAACTTTTACTAACAAAACAAATGTTATAATCGGAGTTTAAAAAAATCAAAGCTTACAAATATAAATATTTTATTTGCACAAAATATCTAGGGTTGGAAAAGATTTTGAACATAATATTGATAATATATCGATGTGCTTAAACCAATTTTGCCAATAGGGCGTTTAGTCGATTAATTCAAGTGTGAAAATAGTGACGGTGTTATTAGTGTAATCAGTGCGTATATACAACTGTTGTAGGTGTTGTATTGTGGTTTATTGTAATGTACGAATGTGTGGTAAATAAAACCATAAGCGTGTAACAATACTTTTTGAATGACTTTTAGCATAGTTATAAGTACTATAAAAATATATTAAAATAGTTTGATATAGCAAGCCTTAAAATAAAATAATCTTCAATTATATATTTACTTAAAATTCAATTTTTTTCCTCTTACTACCTGTTATTACTCATAGCAGTGTCACAAAAAATGTTAGAATATACTAAATATTGTTAATTTATATTTTTTATAATTTTGTTTTCTTAACCAAATATACTCTTTTGTATAATATGTTTTTTTTTTATTAATTCCTTGTGGAGTTTAAAAAATCTTTGTTTTAGACTCTTTAGAAGCTTGCGATAGCGCAAAAGATGACTGTTAAAAATCATTTTAATAATGGACTAGGACATTTGAGGAACTTCAGCCTCCTGACGTACAAACGAAAATGCGGCCGTCAGCAATTCTATTCAATAAATATGTATAAAAGATTAAGTGTAAATTTATCTTTTTCTCCGATTATTATGCTCTTTAGAAATTGGTTGAAATTCACAAAATATATTTTTTATTTTATTTTATTTAAATGTACATGGAAGGCCAACAGCTGTATTTTCATAATCATAATCATTATCGCAATCATCATCGTAATCATCGTAATCGTAATCGTAATCGTAATCCTAATCTTAATCGTAATCCTAATCATAATCAAAATTTGCTTGAACATAGGTAAATCAGGATGTTACAATATAAAATATAATGTATGTGCGTGCGTGTGCGTGTGCGTGTGCGTGCGCGCGTGCGTGTGCGTGTACGTGCGCGTACGCGTGCGCGTGCGCGTGCACGTGCGTGTGCGTGTGCGTATGCTTGTGCGTGTGCGTGTGTGTGTGTGTGTGTGTATGTATGTAAACATTTTATAACTTTTGAACGACTGGACCGATCGAAACGCGGTTGATTTCATTCGTTTGGATTCCACTCAACTTGAAAAATTGAACTGATTTGGTCCAGGAGATTTTGAGAAATTTTGAACAAACATAAAAAAAATTTTGGTGATATTTTTAAAATAACTTCCAGATTTGTGTACTCATTGAGTACAAAAACTAATCAGCTATATTCTTCAAAAAACTACGTCTAGTACATAATTTGCATCAAAATCGGTTTATCCGTTTGGGAGTAATTGTTGACGAAAAATTTTGAAAAAAGTGTTTTATCGACAAAGTTTCTAAATTTTTCAACTAATCATTTTTTGGTATTCTACGATATTTTAGTACCAAAAAAACTGCGTCAAATGTCATGTCAAAAATCAAAATCGAATTACAATATTATATAATACATTCTTCTATACGATGTGTGAAATAATCTATACATATAATAGAATCGTAGGAAAGTCAAAACTGTACATTGAATATTTTTTTAAAAGAATACTTGGGGCGTGATCTACAATCGATATCGAAGCCAAAAATATAGTTTTTAGGATTAGTACTGCATGGACTTACTTCAAATTTTGCATGAATATTACTAACAGGTCGGGCCAACATATAGACTACATATTATCACGCTATCACCTACGGGGCTGTCCGGAGTAAACGAAGTCCACGCGGACGAAGTCGAGGGCAACAGCTAGTTATTAAATATACTTACTACTAGCTGCAGCGAGCAACCCGCTGTATTATAAAAGATTTTGGTGAATCCCGCGGGATGACTTAATTTTTTCGGGATAAAAAGTAACCTATGTCGTATTTGAAGTCATCATCTACCTGTGTGTCAAATTTCATTCAAATCTGTTCGGTAGTTTTTGTGTGATTGAGTAACAAACATCTATCTATCCATCTAAACATCGTCCATCCAAACATCCAAATTTTCGCATTTATAATATTAATCTATACTAATATTATAAAACTAGTTGTTACCCGCGGCTTCTCACGCACATATTAACTTCAGAACTTATTTTCTTTATAAGCTACTCCCCTTTACCCCCTTAGGGATCGAATTTTGAAAAACGCTTAAATACGTAATTCATTATTTTTTATATATTATATTATCAAAGTTTCATACAAACTTTTATCCCCTATTTCACCCTCTTCGGGGTTGAATTTTTTGAAATTTCCTTAGTGAATGCCTACATCATAAAAGAAATACGTGTGCGAAATTTTAAATTTCTAAGGCTAGAAACTTGAAATTTCGCACACGTATATATATATACGTCGCAGTGAAATTGTCAATATCGTTATATTATAATCTAAATAAGTGATATAATTGACCTGCTAACCTAACCTAACCAAACCATAAACTTACTAGGTAGATTATAATCTAACTGTATGTAACTGTATGTACGCGCTAATCTCGAAAACTGCTGACTGCTGAACAGAGTGCTAAGTGTGAGTTTTTCTTTTCGCATTCGATCGTGAGCGCGTTTGGAGTTTACTAGGAATTTGTATGTGATTTGTACAGCGCCACCTAGTGGTAAACGTGAGAAACCAGTTTACCACTAGATGGCGCTGTACAAATCACATACAAATTCTTAGTAAAGTCGAAACGCGCTCACGATCGAATGTGAAAAGAAAAACTCACACTTAGCACTCAGATTTGAGTAATTCTATTTGAGTAGGATAGCCTGTTTAGCCTGTGTATAGGCTACATAATATCTTGCTACGACCAGTAGGAGTGGAGTAAACAAAGTCCGCGCGGACGAAGTCGCGGGCAACAGCTAGTAATTAACAATACAGTTTTTTTTAATGAAACTATGTGAAACAACATAATTTTAACAGAAACAACTTTAAAATAAATTTAGGAAGCCAATTATAGGCCTTTACTTAGAGATACTTCATTATAACCATAGGTGAACACCATGCTTATACCTATTCACAAAAGTTTTAAAAGTGTTAAATAACAAATGTAATTTTTTTATATCATACTAGCGACTGCCTGCGGTTTCACCCGCGTAGCTTTTGTTCCCGTGAGATTATCGAAAAGCTTTATATACCAAAACCTTCCTCAAGAATCAATCTATCTATTAAAAAAACCGCATCAAAATCCGTTGCGTAGTTTTAAAGATTTAAGCATACATAGGGACATAAGGACGTAGGGACAGACAAAGAAAGCGACTTTCTTTTATACTATGTAATGAAGATAGCAAACCAGCAGATAACTCTCCTGATAGAAAGAGAAATCATCGCCTATAAACACCAAAGATGTTAATGGTGAGTTGCTATCCGTGTGGCAGGATGGTCTACCGGCTACCTTAAAAATTTGTCTTTTTCACAGCTTCAAGGAGCTGTAGACTTATGTATATATTTAAATTTCAACTAAATACCTCCACTTATTCCCGAAAAAAGTCTTGACAGACAGATGGACAACAAAGAACTCTTATAAGGTCCTATAAAGGTTCTAACGTTCCCTTTGAGGAACGGAAACGTAACAACAACAAAAAATTAACAACAGAAAGATTGTGTTCTTTTCATCTTGATAATGCCAGGCTACACATATCTTTAGCTTATCGAACTTTTTTATGTCAAAAGATAGAAAACAGGCAAATGGCTCTGATGAATAGATACAACCATTGCCTGTAGACAGCAAAGATATTAATGATGCGTTGCTGCCACAGACCACATATATACTAATAGACACGGCGTTTGGCATTGAACGTGTAGCCGTGTGAAAATTATAGCAAATTGGTCGAGTGGTTAGAGACCCTGACTACGCAATCAACGGGGCTCGGGTTCGATCCCCGACGGGGACAAGCATTTGTGTGATGAGCATAAATGTTTGTATTTCCGGGTTTGGGTGTTTATTATATATATTCTGGTATTCATATATGTATATCTATGTATTAGTATCGTTGACTAACACCCATAATACAAGCAAATATTTGCTTACTTTGGGGTTAGATCAATAAGTGTAATTTGACTCGTGAATATTTATTTATTATTTAAATTGACACTAATTGTAATTGAGTGTTTATTGTTGACGTACTGTTGCATACATTCTCGTATTTATGTCAGTTCAATATTTTGCTACGCTTGACGTCTAACAAATGTCTTAAGAAGACGCCTCCATTTACTCCGTGGTTGCTGTACTTGCGGCGTTTGGCTACATTACCTTCCACAGAGACAAGCACTGCCGCTATTGCAGCAAAAATAGGTAAGGCGGTTGTACCCATGAAGGGTATAGGTGGTGCCAGCACTCTTATTAATCAATTGAAACAAATATTTACGTTATATCTCTGTCTATGACGTCAACCATCTCTTTTTATGCAGCTATGTTAGAAAGAGAGGCTAAGACCTCAGAAGATGACAGCAGTATTTAAAATTGTGTTTCAAGTAGGTATTAGAAGTGCTGCCTCCAGATATATACAGCTTCATGGTGGTACGAGACACGGACGAGACAATACAGAACTCTTACACCTAGTAGCCACGTTGGTAATAACTCGTATCTCCAATCGGTTGCCTCTTACGAACTGTCTAGCAGTTTATTCTTCGAAAGGGGGTCCAGGCCAACACGGAAACCAAATAGCCCTGACTGACTGAGTCTGACCCAAGGAAGTTACGTTCTACCCGGAATGTCCACACGCGCTTCAAAATCCACCACCACGTGTGTACCAGTACACCAGTACCACGACACGGGTGGAGTGTGTCTCTTTCTACTAAATAAAGCGCCCACAGACCAGTTAGAGATGCAAGCATAAAGTGCCAATCGCCATATATAAGTGTGGCCATGCGCAGTTTGCAAATTACTACTAAGTAATTCTACTAATTTGAGAAACCGTTTTTGCATTGCATAATTACGTAATAATTAAAATAAGCACATTTTAGAACTCACTATGTTAATAACAATACATCTTATGCTAATGTATCTATCGACGTGTATGAATAAAAGGGATTTAACGATTAACGAATATATAAAAATCTACCCTCCGAAAGTTTTATTTACACTGGCAATTGCAAGAAAGGGACAACATCCACTCTTGTCGTTGTCTTGCTCAGAACGTTTTTCCCCTCTGTTATGTAAGAAAAAATGTCAACTTTATTGGGAACGAAATAAAGTACATTTTTATTTTTCAAATATTGCTTCGTAGTAATTCCAGTTATTGTATATAAGAACCTTGGTCTTAATTTTTTTTTTTTCATTAAAACATCCGAGCATTATGTTAGTAATAAACAGATTTTGTAATTAAGTGCAAGACACCATGAATTGCAAAATATTAACTTGACGAGATTTTCTTCTTAGCATTTAGAAAAAATACTTTAAAAACCCTGAACATTGTCGACGATTAATTATTCTACATCGCCATTCAACAATTTCAACATGGAATTTTATATTATTATACTGGCATTGTGTGGAACAACTCTTGCCTGTCCAGATGTGAAACCAATAAAAGATTTTGATGTTGTCAAAGTAAGTATTATTTATTACTATTATTCCTGAAATGAAATGAAATGAAAAATATTTCTTTGCAAAATATGGGTCTCATTGTTATTAAAAATTAATTTAAAATTACCAATATATTCTACCATGGTGTGCAAATATTTTAAAATTATTTTATTCTTTTCTATGAAATTACATTTTGTGAGTCGATTTCTTCAAAATTACTACCGGATCGGAGCGCGACCAAAAGAAGTATAACTTCAAAAACTAGTTAAGTCAAAAAGTGTGGACGAGTTAGCTAAAGAATAAATAATGAACTTATTATTGAACTTTAAAATCAACACTTATAAGTATTTTAGAGATGATTGAAATAAAAATAAAAAAAAGTTATTTTAAAATAAACCTTTACAGGCCTTTTTGAGGGTTTTTCTTTTTTAGAATTACTAGAAGGATCGGAACGCGGCTGAGAAGATCGGGCGGAAGATACTCAGCGGGCTTATTTTTTTTCTATTTTACATATTACAATAATATTATGTATTACAAGAATTATTTCACATTACAAAAGTTATTTTATGATTTACAAAATTGCACCTTTTGTTCAATTAATATGTTCACAATTTACAAAATTTACTATTCAATTGTCACTTCATTTAAATTTTAAGGTGAATTGAACAAACTTATATTTCTATTTATTAACATTTAATCTTTTTGGCTAAAAATTCTGTAATATCATAGCATGTTTTATCTAACAGTAAATCAAAGATTTTTTTGTGAAGTTTATTTATAGGTAATGATTTAAGACTATCAGGAATATGATTGGATATAATATTATCACACAATGTGCATTTTTTTCAACGCGGCACGCCACAACTGTGCCTCAAGCACGAACTCCTTGCGAAAAAGTATTCGTATCGTCATCGAGAAATAAACGTATGAAAAATGATCAGCGCCCCTATCGTACGTAAATGGAACTAAATTTCGAAGCACAAGCAAATTATTAAACTTTCGTATCGCAAACGTATCGAGAAATACGTGAAACGTAACAAAATTGCGAGCACGAACGGCGTTTTGAAGTATCGTATCGCAAATTTCGAAGGCTGGGTATCGAGAGGTGACGAATCTTTTTTCACTTACAATTTGCCGGTGAAAAAAGTTTCGAGTTGTTTAAAATTATCTATTACGCTCGTTTTTTTTAAAATTAATAAGTTTTAGTTACTTTCGGATATTAATACAATCAACGGAAAGCTAAAAAATGCAAATACCACCTATATTTCAACGTAATTCTCTATTATATTCTCATTGGAAGTTTACTTCAAGATGAAGAAAATAATAGACAAGATTCGATTTATTTTTATTCCCACATTTTTATTTGTGGTAATTTTTCACTGTTTACATTTATATTACAATACTGGCTGGCCAGTGACTTCGTCCGCACGGACTTCGTTTATTCCACACTGCTCCTCCCTCGTAGGTGATAGCGTTATAATATGTAGCCTATATGTTGACCCAACCTGTTAGTAATATTCATGCAAAATTTGAAGTAAATCCATGCAGTACTTTTTGAGTTTACCCCGGACATACATACAGACAAACAGGCATACAGACAAACAGACAAAAATTCTAAAAACTATATTTTTGGCTTCGATATCGATTGTAGATAACGCCCCAAGTATCCTTTAAAAAAATATTCAATGTACAGTTTTGACTTTCCTACGATTTTATTATATGTATAGATTATTTTTCAGAGAAGTTAGATGTAGGACTAAACAGAGAAAAATATTTGATCCTATGGATTTAAATGATACCGAATTTAAAAATAAATATCGCCTCAACAAAGAGGCTCTTACATTTCTCTGTGAGCAACTCCGCCGAAAAACTTCATTAAGACTGAGTTCCAGGATAACTCTAGAGCTTATTTCCATAGAGGAATCTTGTTTCTGGGAAGAAAGGGTCCAATCTTTACTTCACATCACGAAACAAAAAACTGCACACAATAAATAAGTTACATAAAACTTCCAGGACGTACTTTTCCATGAACTTCACTATAGTTATGTACTGCATAAAGCTAGTCTAGTTTTCATTTTATAATATTTTATTTATATTTAATGCGAGGAAACAATTTAAATGTAATGTTTTCGAGAACCCGTACGATTATAAACAAACTTGACCTTGTCTTTGTTTGGTATCGTATACCTATGTGAAGTGCCAAGCGGTCGTCTCGTTCAAAAACCGTAGAACAACGTAAGATCGTTGTTAGAATGGTTTCGTCAAAATAAATTTGATTTTTCTTAGAGTAGAGAATGCATTTCTTTATTTTTGTGTATTTTATTAATTATGCTTGAGTTTGGTATGATTTTAGTTATCAATAAATATATTTCTATATGCAATATAATGAAACCGATAATATACGATTAAGTTTTTGAACGAAACTAGTAGTACCTTCCTGCTTACGTTGGATGATGTCACTAGCGTAATCGTATCGAGGTCTCGAGAGTCGATAGAAGGTGCTTCGTGCTTCCTACTATCGTCATACTCCGTTAACGTATCGAGTCCTCGATACGTTAACGATACGAAAACGCTTAAATTTCGTGCTTGAGGCTCTGCACGCGTCAGTATAGGATGGTAGCCGCCGACACGTCGACGGCTGCTGCTAACGCCTGTCCATGGCTACAGTTGCTTTTGCTGCAGTTGACATCTTGCCTATAGATTAGAATCTACCTAAGTGATATTATAATTTAACTGCTAATCTAACCTAACCAAATTACAAAATCTCTAGATAGATTATAATCTAACGACTATTGACAATTCACTGCGACATATAGGTATAAGGCCTTATGTAAAATTCTCAAAAACAAATAAATATAATTATGGCACCTTAAAATATTTACACATAAAACGTCAGTAATCTTACAAAAAGTGTTATCATTTCAAGTAAGTCTTTAAAGGCTTACTTGAATGTCAGTACACAAGCGCAACTCGCACTGTAAAGAACTCTTGCAATGTTGTTAAATAATTACCTACTGTGTGGTGAAAGGTTTTTTTTAAGGAAAAGGGGGCAAACGGGTAAGAGGCTCAGTGATCACCGTCGCCCATGGACACCTGCAACATCGAAGGTCCTGCAGGTGCGATGCTGCTGGCCTTTAAAGAATAAGTACGCTCTTTTCTTAGATGCCCCTAAGTCGTATCGGTTCGGAAACACATCCGTTGGTAATTGATTCCATAGAGCAGATTCCATAGATACGTCCGTGTTGGTTCCGGGCTCCTTTGAAGAATAGGCCGACTGCCGTTCTGCCAGGCAGGACGTAAAAGGACCGATTAGCTATGCAAGTCACTACCATAGTGGCTACACTAGCATTGTCTCACCCGGGTCTGGTACCACCGCCTTATCTATTCCTGCCGCAATAGCGTCAGTGCTTATCACTGTCGTGTTCCGGTTTGGGGGGTAAGTTAGCCGGTCAAATCATGCATGTGGCATTAGACCTCGCCACGAGATAGCAATGCGCCATTAACACCTCAGGCATGGTAAAGTTATCTACCAGTATTTTGACTCTCGGCCGTGTCCTTGAAAAGCCGGCCGCGCCGTGCTGTACGTAAAATGCGATAGGGCTGCCCGCCTTCAATATTTTAACTACATTTGCCTGTGCTGTCACATCGGCCGATCGTCACTGCGGCGCCACACCTATGACTGTCTGCATGCTGAGCGCAATGCCGAGATCAAGGCGCGTGGGCATTGCTCGCGCTTCGTCCCTTTCTATGAAGTTGGAATACAGTATACAGTGCCTGTGGTATCTATAGGCGATGGTTGACTCTTTCCATCAGGAAACCCATCTGCTTGTTTAACTTATGATATTTAAAAAATGTAGCCGCTACGCGCTGCCCTCTGCATTATATAACAGGTTTTGGCGAATCCCGCCAAATCGTATAGTTTTTATTTTTCCGGGACATCATCTACCTGTGTGTCAAATTTTATTCAAATCCGTTTAGTAGTTTTTCCGTTATCGAGCAACAAACATCCATCCATCTAAACATCCAAATTTTCGCATTTACTATAATATGATTATCATAATATTCATATAAATTTGTATGTTTTAGTATGCCAAGGGAACATGGTACGAAATAGCAAGGTACAATAATTATGATATAGAAGAAGGTGCAGACTGCATCACATATACTTTTTCTCCTGTTACTAATGTCACTATACGAGAGATTAGAGACAAAAAAGCTAAGACCATAAATGCTGCTCTTTATCCTACTGAACAACCTGGGAAAGTTGTATTTCATGTCGATCAATCTGGTGAGTAATTAAATACACATCGAGTATGTAACCAGTAGAGTATGATTATGAGCCATCTAATTCCGAAACTGATCAGTGGTTTGCCACTGATAAACAGCAATTCACCTCGCATTAAAGCAGTACCGTACCAACAAGTGACTGTGTGTACGTCCCCGATACTCTCGAAAATATTACAAGTTTGGTATATTATACCGCATAATGTAGTGTTGTTCTATTAGATGGTGTGGAAAAACAGCAAGACGTCGAATTATAAAACAGACGGAATTACATTTCATCGGCATCAATAAACACTGATTTTATTTTAATTTACTTTCATTTAATGTGGCTCAAGTTAAATTGGACAGATAACACGAAACACGTGGACACTTGTTTATGCGTCTTGCTCTTGCCTAGGTGTAACTTTTAAACAACTATCTCATTTTATTCAATACGCGTTTCCTATTGCTGCGTCTTTATCAAATTAACCTTGAGTCGGCCAATTACAGCATAGCAACTGGCGTAGTGTTTTGGCGGTTTTTTTTTTCTAACAAATAAATAGCATTTCCGCTCTATTGGTTACATACTCGATGGTAATACATTACTGGAAAGGCCGCTTTAAAGGCAATTGCAGGTCAAACATGAGTTTAAAGTCCTCGCCTGAGACTAGTATTGTTCAGATAAACTATTTTATGATAGCGCGTTATAGACTATAACTATATTTTTCTAGCGCGCTACGTTATGGATTATATTATAACGTGTAACTGAACACTGATTGCGTGAGCCAGCCGAGATAGCGCGTTACTCATCATAACGTCATACAGCAAGCGATGACTGAGCGCTATGACGCTATAAACTATGTTAGGTATAAAGTCTAGCGTCTACGGTCTAACACGTTACTTGTTAGATTGCGTAGTTCGTAACTTCATGAGTTATAATGTTATAACTACGGCCTACGCTAGCCGCTAGGTATATAGCTTGACGTTATGCTATAGCGCGGAATGCGAATTTAAATAGCGTACGCTATACGTTAAGTATGCATAGCGCATTATAATTTAACGCTATGCATTATATTAACCACCATTAGAGCATGTTCTGATGACAAGCACTTAACGCGCGTTTTGATAACGCGCGTTTACAACTACATACTTTTTATTCAGGCCATACATATGCTACCGCGCGTTTTAATAAAACACGCGTTGAACGCTGCGCTGGCGCTCGACTGTTGTCAGCGCGCGTCAACACGCGCTTTGAGTTTTTATTTAGTTAAGCGCGCACTTTTGACGCAAATTGACGTAATTTAGGGTTCATCGGAACGTACAGAAATCGTCCAAAATGGAAACCGAGGCTTTTATATTATTTATAGATGAAATAGGAAAACATGCTGCGATATGGGACATAACAAGTAGCGATTATTCAGATAAGAACTTAAAGAGATGGGCTTGAGTAGAACTCGTTCTCATTTACTGTGAAGGATTAACTTTAAAATTTAGGATACGAAGTTAGGATACAATCATTACATAGTATAAAACAAAGTCGCTTTCTTTGTCTGTCCCTATGTCCTTATGTCCCTATGTATGCTTAAATCTATAAAACTACGCAACGGATTTTGATGCGGTTTTTTTTTTAATAGATAGATTGATTTTTGAGGAAGGTTTTAGTGTTTCCTATATACCTTTCCAATATTCCCACGGGAACAAAATCTGCGCGGGTGAAACCGCGGGCAGGTCGCTAGTTTATGATAAAATATAGCGCGCGTTGAACGCGCGTCGAACGTTAGTTATCTGAACATACCCTTACCTGAGACTGCTCGACAGGCAATTATCATTTTCACCCAGACATAATATGAAGAGTAACAATGACCTAGGATACATATTATATATGCACACATATTATATATCCATACTTTTCCTTCACATTTTAATTAATATATATAACTAACAATTTACCTCAATTTAACAATTTACCTAACAAATAATAACCTCTGTGGTCTAGTGGTCCAGCGTTGGCGTTGACCACATGAGGTCCCGAGTTCGATTCCCGGGTCGGGCACATTAAAAAAAAAGTGTTTTTTCAGTTTTCTGAGAAACACAAAGTTGCCCGGGATTGGAAAGTGCCCGGTTGGTGATAGGCTTGCCACCTATCACATTTGTGGGACCAAGTATCTTCGGCTAATCGTGGGTGCACTTGTTGTACCTCTGCCTACCCCTTCGGGGATATGGGCGTGAAGATACTTTAACAATTTACGTTTTTCGGATTGTTTCCTTTACATGTGCTGTAAGATATTTATTTTGTTTTCATTTTCAGCTACAACTAATATAACCGCAACTGTATTAGGCACTGATAAAAAGAACTACGTGGTATTTTATAATTGCTTCGTAGACAAAGCAACAAACAAAGAAACAGGTACGATCTTAATGTGGTTTTTTTTATATCATTAGATATCACACAAACAGATGAGTCTCCTGATTGAAAGATAAACCATCGCATATAGACACCAAAGGTGTTAATGGTGCTTTGCTCTCCGAGTGACGGAATGGAAATGTCAGATGACCTTTCAAAGGAGATTGCGACATTGACAAGCATTGATGATATTTCGGCAGGAGTAGGTAATGTGGTCACACCAAATACCCTGGCCAGACGTTTCGGAACTCTACCACCTAGTTGTAACAATGGTAGTGACTAATTGTGGTTAATATAACGCATAATGGTAAATTATAGTGCGCTATGTACACTCAAAGTATAGCGTACGTACGTATAGCGTACGCTATTTAGATTCGCATTCGGCGCTATAATATACACCACGCTTTATGCCTAGCGGCTAGCGTATAGCGTAGTTATAACATTATAACCTACGAAGTTACGAATTATGCGATCTAACGAATAACGTGCTAGACCGTAGACGCTAGACGTTATAGTTTATAGCGTTCTGCGTTATAGCGCTTAGTCATTGCTCGCTGTATGATGTTGTAATAGTAGAGGAGCCCAAGAGGATATTTTTGTATTTACTCGAGCGTGTCAGATTAACATAGAGGGGGTAACTCGCATACTGTTGAGGGTCTCCACCAAATATAAGCCATTTCTATAGAGGGGTGTAACTGGGGCAGAAAAAACAAAAACAAAATTAAGATAACTTCGGTTTGTGAAATTTGTCAGATTATATTTTTTTCGTTATTCTTACATTATAGGAAATTTCCTATATAATAAAAGAGAATTCAGACGCGCTCGAGGATGTCAGAACAACGTTTTCTCTTCAAATTTGTGATTCTCCCACTCTCTAACGCTACGCTTGTATCGGCAGACTTTCCAAATTGTAGGTGGAAAATAACCCGCCATACTTTATTCTGACGCGATTTAGTGTTACCATGGCACAGATTTTTTTTAAACAGTTTTTTATCTGTAGTTTTTTCCCCACCATTGAAAGGAAAAGCTTTATAAAACCTTATATTTTTCCTATAATTTAATCTACAAAATCCAATAGGTCCCGACGATACTCGAGTAACTACCCATTTAGAATTTTGGACTCTTCTACTACAATGAATCTCGCGCTATCTCGGCCAGCTCGCGCGATCAGTGTTCAGTTACACGTTATTATATAGTCTATAACGTAGCGCGCTAGAAAATATAGTTTAAATATAAATATAGTCTATAACGCGCTATCATAAAATAGTTTATTTGAACAATACTAGTAGTGACATGTGTAGCCAGTTAGTCGCCTTTACGATCCGCCTGGCTGAACGGCAATTGACTTTTGGAATTCTTGGAAGTCCATTCTTCAAAGGAGCTCGCACCAACACGGGGGAAAATATTGTTAGGGGGGTTAAAAGGTATTCACATAGTAAACCTGGTCGTAGAATTGTACTAGATGGTAGAGTTCTACATTGTCTCGGCCGGGTCTGGTGGACTACTGGCGGTAAGGGCGGTGGTCCCTTACCGCCTTACCGTGCGTTATTTGGTAATGACCTAACCCCAAGGTAACTAAAATATTTGCTTGTGTTATGGTTTTTTTTTATATATCATAAGATAGCAAACAAGCAAATGGGTCTCCTGATGGAAAGAGTCAACCATCGCCTATAGACACCAAAGATGTTAATGGTGCCTTGCTATCTTGTGACGAGGTCTAATGCCACATGCATAAGTTTACCGGCTACCTGACACTCCAAACCGGAACACGACAGCGACAAGCACTGACGCTATTGCGGCAGGAATAGGTAAGGCGGTGATACCAGATCCGGGCGAGACAATGCAGAACTCTACCACCTAGTGTCAGTCAATGATACGATTGAGATGAGAAAAAATAACATTAATAATAAATATTAAACTTAGTAAACAGTACATCGAGAACCCTATATTTACCTGCGCCATAGCGGGGAGTGGCGGCCGCGTGTCCTTGATGTTGACTAACGCGTACTGCGGCGTGCTTATAGAGTATAATATATACATTTCACTTATTTTTAGAAAAATATTGGTCAAAAATTAAGCCCCTAATTTTATTATCTATATATACATATAATAAAACCGAAGGAAAGTCATAACTGTACATTGAATATTTTTTCAAAAGAATGCTTGGGGCGTATCGAATACAATCGATAGCGAAGCTAAAAATATAGTTTTTAGAATTTTTGTCTGTTTGTTTGTCTGTTTGTCTGTATGTATGTCCGCAATAAACTCAAAAAGTACTGCATGGATTTACTTCAAATTTTGCATGAATATTACTAACAGGTCGAGTCAACATATATACAACATATATAACATTATCACGCAGTCACCTACGGGGGAGGAGCTGTGCGGAGTAAACGAAGTCCGCGCGGACGAAGTCGCGAGCAACGGCTAGTAAATAAATAAATAAAAATTCACGGGACAAATTCTACTTACTGATCTAACCCCAAAGTAAGCAAACTATTTGCTTGTGTCATGGGTGTTAGTCAACGATACTAATACATAGAAATACATATATAAATATTGGATTATATTTAATAAACACTCAAACCCGGAAATACAAACATTTATGCTCATCACACAAATGCGTGTCCTCGTCGGGGATCGAACCCAAGCCCCGTCGATTGCGTAGTCAGGGTCGCCAACCACTCGACCAACGAGACAGTCAGTATTATTTCATTTTAACGAGTATCGAGTACCGAGTACTCTCCAGAATTATCGAAGGTAACTCACCAGTCAGTCTGTATATATGTGTATATGTATATATATAAAGTATCTTCACGCCCGTATCCCCGAAAGGGTAGGCAGAGGTACAACAAGTGCACCCACGATTAGCCGAAGATACTTGGTCCCACAATGTGATAGGTGGCCAGCCTATCGCCAACCGGGCACTTTCCGATTCCAGGCAACGTTGTTTTTATCAGAAAACTGAAAAAAACACATTTTTGAATCGCCCAGGAGTCGAACCCGGGTTCTCATGTGGTCAACTCCGACACCGGACCACTAGACCACAGAGGCGATATATATATATAAGCTTGTCGGTAATCAAACCCGAGACCAATCGATCGCGTAGCCAGGGTTGCTAACCAATCAACTAACGAAAAAGTTAAACTTCTTGTCTCGTTTGGCGAGTTTATTGGAAATTAAAACAGCTTGAGTTTTAAGCATTTTTTGATTTACAGAATTCTCCTGGATTATAACAATCACTCCAAGAATAACGCCCGAGCTGCAGTCCGAAATACACAAGTATATTGATAAGGCTCCCGGTCTTAACGCGAGCAAGTTCAAATGGGACCATTTAACAGACGCGGAATGTATGATGTATGAGTAGCTAGAATTTGTTATGCTTGTGTACTCAATATACGAAATTCAGTGTAATTTTATATTGTTTATACTTTGACTAGCGACCAGCCTGCGGTTTCACCCGCGTAGCTTTTGTTCCCATGGGAATATCGGAAAGGTTTATATACTAAAACCTTCCTCAAGAATCAATCTATCTATAAAAAAAACCGCATCAAAATCCGTTACGTAGTTTTAAAGAAAATTCGTCAAATTAAAATTAAATAACCTGAAAAGTATCTAGGTACTCTGAAACAAAAAAAATCCTTATCGGTTCAGGCGTCTTCGAATAATCAGTGAACATACTTAAAAAAGATTCCGACCAAATAGGAACCTCCTCCTTTTTAGGTAGTCGGCTGAAAATAAAAATGCTATATTATTTTATTTAAATTAGTAGCAAGAATAAGTACAATAACTAGGAATTTATACAAAATAAAAAAGGACTAAAAAGAAAAAATTAATAATAATTATTATTGTATTTCTGTGATAGGGGTACAAAGTTGGTTTTGAATACAATGGATCTCCACTATCTACCTTTTTGGTACAGATTTCCAAGATATGACCGCCCCGTTGGTCGAGTGGCTAGCGACCCTGGGATCGAACCCGAGCCCCGTCGATTGCGTAAATCGACGGAGCTCGGGTTCGATCCCCGATGGGGACAAGCATTTGTGTGATGAGCATAAATGTTTGTAATTCCGGGTTTGGGTGTTTATTAAATATATGCCCGCGGGCATGTCTCTCTAGTGAATTCCCCGCTTTACGGCCCGGCCACAGCTACCCGCGGCGCGACCTGCGACGCGAAATGCGGCGCGGTGAGTCGCGCGACCATCTGGGTATGCCACAGTGAGACTTGTTGCGACCGCGGCGGCGTGCCGCTCTGAGCTGTCATACCAGTACCAGGGTCGGATTTTATAATACTATTTTTACTATATTCTTTTGATGCGTAGTATATACATATTATCGTAACGTTAGGATTGTACGCAAAAATACCATTACTGTTGATACTTACATATATTACCTTATTATTGATCCCTCCATTCGAGATTTCTGAAGTTATATTATTTTAGGCGCGTAATATTTCTTTAGACAACGAGTGAAATTTTAAGATGCACGCGCATCACCATAACGCAAAAGTTACAGGTTGAAGTTGTCCGCTTCCCAAAATCCTTGACTATCCTTTTCCAGTCCTTTTATTATTTTAATGTAATTAAGTATTTGCATGCAATTAAAATCTATCAGAAAACAGAAGTACTTTATTCAATAAAACTTTTTACAAGATATTTTGACACGTCAACATATTTTTTTAAAACTACTACCGGATCGGAAACGCGGCCACTATTTTTTAATGACGCCAAAGAAGTATAACTTCTCACGCGCGTACATAAGTACACGCACCTATTTTTTTTTGTATGGCAACGTCGATATTTTCCGTGCAATTCGTAACTATGGTCGTTTTTGATAGAGTGGGCTGTAGAAACTATGTATTTTTTATTAATATTAGTGAGATAAATGTATAGGACAAATTTTGTTTAACGCAAGCTGACATTAAATTGAGAAAATGCTGTGAAGTTTTTACATTAAGTTTAAGTTGCGGTGTATAAACTAAATTAAGTTTAATATTATTTTAAGTATAATATTAAAGTAATGAGTCAATAACCATTTATTTATTTAATCAATAAATCATCATACTAACTCTAAATTAAAATTTAAAAAAACTAACACTTTTTTATCGTCTACCCACCATTTTAATTCAGTTCCATAATTTTAAGAGCAAAACGTAAAAGGAGCTGATGATCTTTCAAAGGGGATCCTGCGGCATAAAATTAAAGGTAACTTTAACCTGTGGTTCCTTACTCAATGAGCTTGAACTGTTTTATTGCAAAGCTCCCGAGTCCTCTCTATCAAACCATGTGAATTTTCTAGCAATAAAGGCTATATCAGCCCAATTTCAAGTGTCCACTTTCTAGTTGTATCGTTATATTGTTACGAATAATCTAGAAACTCCTATTGACAAACAAATAGTTGTCCATTAACCGCATAGCCATGTCATAATGGACTTTATGATACAGGGCATAAGGTTGAAAATAACTTGCACTAGGACTTGTTTATTTATCATAAGTTGTTTACAATAACTGCTATTGTTTACGAGATTATTGCCGAACATTCGCGATTGTTGTCGAACTTTACCTCGAGTATAAATAGGGAAGTGTTGACAAATAGAGAGCAGTTTTTATACAGTGATCGAAAGTGATAGTACAAGCGACCAGTGCAAAGCGAAGTGACCAGTTTAAGTAAATACGAAAATTGTTTTCTTTAAACGTAGTCGGTTAAGTTTAATGCTAGTGCAGCGAGGTGACCAGTGTGTATAGTGTATTTACGTATTACATTTTGTTGTTTGTGTACTTGTGTTGTAAATATAATGTTTTAATATAAGTGGCGTTTTCTTACAATGACGAACCCGAAGCACGTAACTTTATTTTAAAAAAACATCCAGCATTTAAATGTTTACCAAAACAAATCGAAGTCCAAAATTGATGATGTTGCTTAATTTTAATTAAAAGTTTTGATATCTTTCTTCCTGCTTCATCATAAGACCCTGTAAATCATTTAAAATCAGAGTATTTGTCAAAATAGAACAACTGAGTCCAATCTAAAGGGATTTTTCTTGCTTAGTTTGTATTTTACCATGGCCACCTTCGATTTTGATTAATAAATCCTAAGTCATGATGAGCATCAGCTCCTAGAAATCATCCAGCATCAAAATGTTTGTTAGTACAAGACAATTGAGGGCTAACTTAATAAACTTACCTTGTTGAGTTTAGAAGTTTATTATCTAAGCATTTTGTAGCTGGATGCGAGAAGTTTCGATATTACTATATTCGGTTCCATCTTCAGAGTCTCGTAATAATGAAAAATATCTTATTGAAACGAAACGAACGACTCCAAACTCTACTATCTTAACACTTTCTGTCTGTGAGTTACAATGACACTCTAGCGGCTCCATGTTCCATTTCTTATCATTATGAGTACTAATTAAACTTAGTCTTATAGCAACAAAACCGATGACCCAAAACTTGGTTGCCTGGTCAAAACTCTACATCTGAGAGTTCTAGTCCCTATATCCAGGCTACATCATGATATTAGCAGGATAGTACCATAATATTGCATTGTCATTGAACTTACAAAAGTATGCCAAATTTCAATAAAAAAAAATATCAGGAAGTCGATAAATATGGTTTGCAATATTTAGAAAATCTTTTATTTACATACAAATATTGCTAGTTAAATAAAAGCTGATATCTTCGAATGAAGATATTGTAGCATCAGGTCTAGGTTACCATGTCAATGCAATATAATTGAAGTAATAAAATACAAAATTTAGCATCGATAAAGTCTTTACAAGTTGCTAAACTCCGTTCATCAATTTGAAAAGAGCTGGTGAGCTTTCAACGGCTGCACAGACTCTATTGAATCATCTTGAGCTAAGAACAATCTCGCAAAATAAGGCTTTCAAGTAAAAAAAAAATCGCAACTAAATCGGACCATCTGCTAGGGCGCTAAGATGCACGGACAGATACACAGACACACCTCTGAAACTTATAACAATCCTCGTTTTTGCGTCGGAGGCTAAAAACAACTAGTAAAAATTTTAATAAAATATAGTATCTATATATTTTCCATTGGTAATAATTTTGTGTTATTCTGATTCCAACCCTGGCTTACTAGTGGATAAAACAAAAGTACTCTTTTGTTTTATTCGGTCATTACACCGCTCGTCACGGTCGCGCGTTTTTCCGCGCCGCAATTCGCGTCGCCGGTAGCTGTGGCATACTTCATACAGTTTCCTACATTTGTTGCCGCTCGCCGCGCCGCAATTCGCGCCGCCGGACGCGCCGCGCGAGCTGTGGCCGGGAGGTTAGAGATTCATTTTTATTTATATAAAATTGTATTGAATGTAATTAAAATAATATAATTTAACATGTTATTTAATTGAGATTTCTATCACATCCTTGTCAATATATCTATTACAAAAATGGCATAATATCTTAAAATATATCAAAAGTATGCAATTCCCGAATGTCAATAAAATATATCTAATATTCACTCCTATGTCTAAGATAATGTTTTCAATTTTAACGAATAGACTACTCCAGGAATTCTTAAAAGCAGAGCACATTCACATTATAAATAAATAAATAATAAATAAATATCATTGGACAAATTACACGAATTGATCTGGCCCCAAGGTAAGCAAATTATATGCTTGTAATATGAGTGCCAGTCAACGATACTAATACATAGAAATACATATATAAATACTGTAATATATTTAATAAACACCCAAACCCAGAAATACAAACATCTGTGCTCATCACACAAATGCCTGTCCCTGCCGGGAATCGAACCCGGACCCCATTGATTGCGTAGTCAGAGTCGCTGCTAACCACTCGACCAACGGGGTGGGGAAATTATATGACATGAAAATTTATATTCATAATGCAGAATTCATCAATTATGTGAAAAAATACTCAAAAATTTTTAAAAATGTTTGCAAAGCTGCTAAATCATTATACCTTAGCAGAAAAATTAAAAATTCCAAAAATAAAATTAAAACAACCTGGAAATAATTAATTTTGAGACGGGTAAACAAAAAAAAAATAAACAATTAAACGATAAAAAAATCGAAATATATTCAAATAAAGGTCTTATAAATGCAAACGATGAAGTAGCAAATGAATTTGAAACTTATTTCACAGGCATACTTATAAAAACTACCGCATCATTAAACTCGTTGCCTGAAGCTGCTGAAATTATACTTGCTAAAAATGTTAAAAGAAATAACAAAACGTTTAATTTTAGACATGTAACTACCACATGAAATATTGAAAGCTTTTAAGACTATTAAAGTAAAAGAAACTGAAGATCTATGGGGTATGTCGGTGAAACTAGTTACAAATATAATATCTACAGTAGCACCAACCAAAGCGCAAAAAGTATCATTAGTTTTCAATAAATGCATAGACCATTCTCACCGTGTTGGTTCTGGCCTCCTTTGAAGAATAGGCCAACTGCCGTTCTACCAGGCAGCAGGCTTAGGATAAGCACCACGAGATATATATCGATCGAGAAAGTGACGTTTGCTTGACATTTATTAATATCTCGATGGACGTTATTAAGCATGCCACGATAAACATTTAAAACGTCATAGATAAATTAAACAAAAAGTTTACTCGAATAGAGAAATAAATGTTGTCACTAGAAGACATAGATATTATACTAATTCTGATTTTTAAGATACACCTTTGGTGCATTTAACTTGTGTTAATCATTATGAGCTTTTGTTTACATTTATAACTTCCTGTCATCATTTCCCTTCTTTGTCAGAGTCGAAGGAAATATAACCAAAGCCTAGTGTAGCCGTACCTATTTACAATTGTAATTAAAGATATTTTATTATTCTCTCTTTTTAGTTTTGACCATCAAAACTAGTTTTTTATTCTATAAAACTGAAACAATGAATTATGATTCATAAGATGTTTTAATGTAAAGGGCAATTAAGATGCCAGCGTGTATTTATTTCTGGGTGTATAACTGCGTAACTAATTAAGCGTAAAAGTGCGTAACAATTATTATTAACAAGCTATTTTTTTCCACTATAATTATTCCTTTCAATTATAATTCTAACATTATTGAGTAAATTAACATCTTCTTTTAGACTAATCAATCAACATTTTTGATTAATTTTTTTGATGAGAAACTTCCAAAGAATTGTTGTGATTTGACAATGACACGAAAATGCATTACGATAAACAAACATAAATGTATAGTATTATGCCAACTTGAAAATAAGATAGAACAGAATACAATTCACAGTATTTTATGTTACAAATAATGTTATCTATTAATAGCTCCAAAAATCAGCCAGATGCAAGCAATCCAACCTAAGACTTGCTGTTAGACCGTGGTCTCCAAGAACAAACTGAATTTTTGTGAACAGCTTCGTTTTGACGAGACAACCATATTTTCTATCTTTGAAAAATCTCGAATCGGGTAACTAATTAAGATAGATAAAATAGGGAAAATTTAGAGTGTTAGACTAAGAAAAGTTTTCACTTTACGTGTATGACAAACTTACCGTTGAATTACAATAATAATTAACAAGCTGTTGTGAGAAAATTAGGTTATTTTTAAATTGATTAATATCAATTTAAAAATCTCATAAGTGGGAGTCTCAGAAAAATCATCAAATATGTAGGACAAAAGTTTCATCGTAGTTTTCATAATATAATCAAGCGATTAAAGTCGAAAAATAATTATTGTTATTAATAAATATTTATTATTTACCGAACCCAATATCTTCGCAGCATTAACTTTATTAGTTACCCGATTCGAGATTTTTCGAAAATAGAAAAGACGGTTGTCTCGTCAAAATGAAGCTTTTCACAAATATTCAGCTTGTTGTTAATCAAAAAAAAGTTAGTTTGTGGGACCACGGTCTGTGATTTACATCTCAAGAACGAAAAACATTTTTCTTCGACTTTTCAGTTTATCTCTCTTTGATTCAAAGACTTACTCAAAGAGTATATAAATTTTATTTTATTTTGTCTTCTTACATTTACTTCTAACGAAAAAACGAGTGTGAGCTACACTCGATTTTTTTGTTATTTTTGATTGATTAATTAATATTTTGATTATTATAATATGTTTTTATGTATTATTTTTCCTGAGTATATGTTATTAATAGTAACATTAAATAATACAAAATAAGCACCAGCTTTAAATTAACCTTTTATTTTACATTTAGTTTTCTACTGAATTTTGTAGAAAACCTTGTAAGTAGTTGTAATTTTGAATAGAGTTGGTAACACTGAGTAGCACGAGAATTCGTAGAATTATTTTCTCTATACGAAAAATTAAAAGTTTATTTACATTACGTCAAAAAGTATTGTACTTTAACTAATTTGTATTTTGTAATTAATTATTAATTAATTAATTATCTAACCATTACGTACAAGGAATTATTGATTTATACTGTTTGGTTCTCACATCTCTAAAATCATCATCATTCTTCCGATTCTAGTACAAATTTAAATTGTGTTAGGTATGTGAAATGGGAACACAAAATAAAACGTAAGTAGTGTACTTCTTTATACTTATATTTTTTAAAAGCCTATATAGGTTATTAAAAATAATTATGATTTTCTTTTCAGGATAAGAAGTAATAAGCATAAATTAACTTTGTCACCATGGTGGATTCATGGACTAGACTTGTAGCACCAAAGATTAAAGTCTTAAATATTGGGAAAGCATAATATAACACCATATATTCTAAAAATACTTCATACATTATAGTTTCTAGAGGAAGAAAGGAAAACAATGGAACACTGTGTAAGTATTTATTTACATACATATCTCCATGACAAATCATCTAACAAGGTAGACTTCAAATAATATTTTATTCGACGTAGGTACACATAGGAACACTTATCGACGTCATTTATAAGCAAAATTATACATGACAAGTTATACAATAGTTATAAAATAAACTAAGGTAAAATACAGAAAAATAAAGACAGCTAAAGAGAATTCTTTGTCTCCAGAAATGACTGAAAGAATCAAATTTTAAACATATTTTAATATATTTCTTTCATTGTAAAAGTTGTGGTTTTTTACAAAATTAATATCATAAATTCAAAATTATATCAAAAACTTGATTCTTGTAAAAAAATCCTGAATAATATGAGAAGCTTTCTCTGGAGAATAGTGTAGGCTTCTTTCACTCCCTTTTATAAATGTAACCAATTGTTTTTTCGACCCCATTATATAATTTACAATGCAAATCTATATAACACTACACAAAATGCAACATGAAAGACTGGAGTCATAAGTCCTGAGTTAACTGACAAAAAAATATATTAAGTAAACATATATAACAACATTTTGATAAGATATATTTGTTTACAGGTTGACTAAACAGCGAGTAATGGAAATAGAATAAAGAAGCCTTTCTATTTATTACATTTTTTGAAATTGTTGATTAAGAAGATTTATAAGTTAATGCTGAATATTATATTTTTCTTGCTGTTTTTAATGGTTGTGCAAGATTGAAAAATAAATTTTAATTTGTAGAAAACAATTAAGTTTATAACATGATAGTCTTAATGTACCGAATATGTGTAATTTTTAAAATTTAAATTAATAGAAAGTTAATGTTACCTTAGGAAAAAATATTTTACTTGTTGATTTTTTATTTTCAAGTGAAATTCCATACTACTCATCCTATATAGTAAACTAATTTTTGATATTGAATTTTCATTACTGATTAATTATGCGAGATAACAAGAGATATTTAAATTGTAGAAAACATTTAAATTTAAAATATAATAGCTTTAATATAGTGCGTGTAATCTTCTATAAGTTTGTTACATTAGTGAAAATTCAAAGATACATATTAATAAATTTAAGTCATAAGGTGATAAATTGTGAAAATTATTTATCTATTCTGAGAAGTACAAATATTAATAATAATTGTTAGTTTAGTAAAGTAGATGTGTTTGTATATTTTTTAAAACTCAAATTTAATTTTCTTTACAAGACTGCTTCATATTACACACTTTTTATAATTATTCATTTTGTATTTTGTGTGATTTATTCATTTTGTAACTTTATTAAAGAAAATAAAAATTATTTCTCAAGACTTTTCCATATAGTAAAATCTATGTTTGGCATTAAAACATTAAATACTATGAATAGTGTGTCATTAAACTTATACTTAAAATTAGACATTGATTTCATTTTTATTATATAAAATTATTTAATACTTAGATAGAAGGTTTGCCTAGAGTATATATTTTTTTAAATAAATCTTATACAACACTAAAGTATTTTATTATACCAATAATCCACTAAGTATTGTTACTACCAAAATCACTTCGATTAAAAAACAACAAAAGTAACAAATTTAACACTTCTAAAAGAAAATACTTGTAATTATCATATCGAAGGGTCCTACGTATACTTGTGCAAGTGCAATGACACAACTTTACTGGAGGCCAGATTAAATGTTCTGTAGCTTGTAATCTATACCTTCATATAATAAAATCGTAGGAAAGTCAATGTATGTCCGGGGTAAACTCAAAAAGTACTGCATGGATTTACTTCAAATTTTGCATGAATATTACTTACAGGTCGGGTCAACATATAGGCTACATATTATCACGTTATCACCTACGGGGGAGGAGCTGTGCGGAGTAAACAAAGTCTGCGCAAACAAAGTCACGGGCAACAGCTAGTTTTGACATAAATCAATAGAAGTATTTGAAAATTTATACAAATTTTCAAATATTTTATTACATTAGGACAAATATAAGGTAATTTTAAGGCTTTTGAGGCAAGAAAATGGTTTCCGTTGTTTTGCAAGTTGCACCAGTATACATAGGATCCGTCAATATCTTCTATTGTGTAGTCTTCGCATTTCATCCATTTCAATTATGCCATATGAGGGCATCATTTGTTCTTCTAGGATATTTGTCAGTAATATTAAAAATTCTGCAGTTGAAGTCTTATCTGCAAATAATAATTATATTTTTTATTGACATATATTATTGTAATAAACAATAATAACAAGAACTGACTGCTTTTCTGTATGGTAAATTATCTTTAAATGTAGACAAATATAAAATAATAATGTTTACACATGTAGGTACCTAGGTAATTGAGAACTACATGTGTCATATTGGATATTTTAAGTTATGAATATTACAGAAAATAATACATCATAGTAGTATGTTAATCATACATGGAACTTGGTCTGAAAACAACTGATTAAAACAAATACTTTTTTGACTAAATATAACTTGAATGGGTAGTAAAAACTCCTTAAATACATAATCAATGCAAGCCTTAGAGGAATAACACATTTGCATCATTATTCTATGATGTAAGCATTGTTGTTGTTTGTTGGTATGTGGCTGTAAGTATTGTGAAAAGTTGACCACCAAGAAAAGGATTATTACTTGTATCCAGCTGAAATTTAACATACACTTGACATGTATATGTAACATATTAACTGTTTAAAAAAGAAACTCGAAAAACTACAGATAACTTTTGAAAAAATATAACTTTATTGAGTTCACCTAAGTCAAATTAGTATTTACTACAAAGATATTCTGTTATTACAGTTAATGAAGTTGGATGGCTGTCATATCTACTAGAAACTGAATTACAAGTCTCTTATGTTCACTTACCTTTAACTAAAGAGGCATGCCTTGATCGGTGTGTGGCTCTAAACCTCAAAATTCACAAGGGTCTATATTATTTAGAGAGCCATGGTTATTGGGTTTATTGAAGCGCTATAGTGATTGGAATGCTCCGTCCGTTGTGTAAAAAGATCACACAAATTTCCTATGTGCCTTCTTTGTATTTTGCAGGCTTGCCGTTAACCGTAGATATTTAGCACATAATAGGTATAATATGGAACTGCCACCACTATTAAATACATATATGCCATACTGCCTGCCTGCCTGCCTGCCTGCCTGCCTGCCTGCCATACATACTACTGCCAACACTGGACCGAAATCTAAATTTAATAAAATGAATAGAAATCAAAAAGTTTTGTAATTATTGTATAATTAAAGTATAATAATATGAAATAGTGGATAAGGTTATCAACATTTTAACCAAATTTTAACGAAGTTTCAAATGACAAATCGATAAAATGACAGCAAGACGTTTCGATCGATAGAGAAAATAACTACCGTCGAGTAAAATTGATCATTTTCTCTTCCTTTGAAGTATCATGTCGAATCAAGTGTCAAATGCGTTAGCGAATCGAGAAAGTGACATAAAAGTCGAGAAAACGAGGTCGATAAAATTTTATCGTGTTGCTTATCCTAAGCCTGCGGTCGTAAAAGGCGACCGATTGACTATCGAGTCACTACCATCGTGGCTACTAGGTGGTAGAGTTCTGCATTGTCTCGCCCGGGTCTGGTACCACCGCCTTACCTATTCCTGCCGCAATAGCGTCAGTACTTGTCGCTGTCGTGTTCCGGTTTGGAGGGTAAGGTAGCCGGTAAACTTATGCATGTGGCATTAGACCTCGCCACAAGATAGCAACGCACCATTAACATCTTTGGTGTCTATAGGCGATGGTTGACTCTTTCCATCAGGAGACCCATCTGCTTGTTTGCTATCTTATGATATAAAAAAAATAACCCATAACACAAGCAAATATTTTAGTTACCTTGGGGTTAGGTCATTACCAAATAACGCACGCAAGTATTTCCAAACCTGCGGCCCTACCATGAACTCTTATAGCAGGTCAATTTTAGCCGATAATTAAACTGTCCTGCTATTTCGTACCATGAAAGCGTTATCTAACAGGCCAGTCAGTGACCACGTGACCTATGCCGGCGAGCGATCGTTTTACTATTCAAACCAACTTCTGCCCTGCGTTAGCGTACCATGAAGTGTTTTTTTCAGACCGAAATCGATATTTGAACTGCTAAAGTGTCATAATATTGCCGGTCACTTGCAGGTGGAAAAAAGTAACTTTTATTGGATTGCTTTGTTTTAAATATACTGTAAACGTAGGTATTTTTTATTATTACTGCTATTCCTAGCCCTAGTCCTATTAGGAATTTATACTTTATATTTTTTGACATTAACTGCGTTTTAGAAAAATATTGATATTGGTATAAAATATAGTACCTAATTCATTACTTCTAAATAAAGTTATTTATTTATTATTTAATATTTACTTAATTTTAATTTTTTTTTATTTATTTTTAATTTTAGATAAAAAAAGTATCTTCACGCCCGTATCCCCAAAGAGATAGGCAGAGGTACAACAAGTGTATCCACGATTAGCCAAAGCCTGTCGCCACCCGGGCACTTTTTCCAATCCCGGGCAACATTGCTTTTGTCAGAAAACTGAAAAACACATTTTGTTGAATTGTCCGACCGGGACCCCATGTGATCAACTCCGACACCGGACCACTAGATCACAGAGGAGATACACATAAATTTAGATGTGTGATGAAAATTAACGTTTTGAGTGTGCACTTTTATTGAATCTTGTTGCAATATCTTTATGAGTATGTAAAATATCTCATAAAACTTCCAATTGTTCATTGAATATATTGATATCATACGATCGTTTTGCTTCCGACATCTATCACGTTCATGAAATCAATGTGTAATTTTAAGCTATTTATATATTAGTCACAAACTATTCCAAAACTCTAATCTCAAAAAATCAAGACGTACTCAAGAAATTTAAAAACCGCGCTCATAACATAAATGTCTTTATTAAACAGTTCAAGGTCATGTGTAATATTCCCAGAGTTGCGTTCTTTAATGGATGCCGCGTAACAAATATTACGTGGTTTACTTTATGTTCCATTTATTTTACGTAGACTTTAAATAACTTAAAACTTGATCTCTTTTGCCAATTTGTATTCTTAAATTGAATATTTCTAATTAAAATGCATTAATAGTAATAACTTTATACTAAAATTTAAAAATCGGCAAGTTATGTGTTTCTCAACGTTAATTTGATATGTTCTGCCAGAGATAATGTAACCGGCCAGAAGACGACGCATTGCAGTTCAACAAAAATTAGCTCATGGTACGATAGTAAAACCTGACAGGCTAATACTCATAGTTGAACTGCCTGGAACTTGACAAGTATTATAAGAGTTCATGGTAGGCCCTCTGCTTAAAAACAGCAAATTAGGGCCTTTGCTTAATTCTGGCAATAACAAAGACCCAAATAATTTTAGGCCAGTATGTGTTTTACCACTTTTTAGTAAAATTTTTGAAAAGCTTATGCTAAATCAGATGTTACATCATTTTAATATCAACAATATTTTTAATGTAAATTTATACATGTCTTTTCCACATTTTTATACATGTCTTTTTTTGGTATTTGTGGTTATTATTATTATTTTAAGTATATTCATAATGCGAACGCAGTGTCGAACCCCCGTGGCTGCCTCGTAGACGCAGCACGTCTTTTTCTGGACTCACTGAAAATCAGTGCTGTGGCACAATCGCTGCAGTGTAAGCTGAGTTGGGTTCTATTTTGGTATCACATCACTTGCGATACGAAAGTAATAAAAGCATTTCAAGCATTCGTTTTCTGTCTTGTGTTTTTTTTGTTTAAGTTAATGTACATGTATGTAAATTGCACTCAATTGTACTCTTCATAAATTTATTTTAAGGGAATTACTCATATTTCTTCAATAGTATTGTAAGTTTATGTATAAGTTGATACCAAATAAATATTTGAATTTGAATTAAATCAGTTTGGTTTCACAAAAGGGCAGTCAACCACTGATGCAGGTATTACGTTTGTGAAATACATTCTTGAAGCTTGGGAAAATTCTCACAATGCTATTGGAGTATTTTGTGATCTCTCCTAAGCATTTGATTGCGTTGACCATAAAACCTTATTGTTGAAATTGAAACACTACGGGTTAACAGAAAATTCTTTAAAATTAATGACATCTAATTTAGAGGGCCGAATCCAAAAAGTTCAAATTAACAAAGTAAATTCAGTGGGAGCTCGAGTATCAATGGGTGTACCACAAGAGTCTATATTAGGACCATTTTTATTTTTAGTGTACATCAATGTTTTACCATGTGTGGTTTCTAAAAATTTCAATATTGTGCTGTTTGCTGATGACACATCACTAATATTCAAAGTTAAGCGTCAGACACAATGCTATGACGAGGTAAACAGCACGCTATTGGAGTTACAAAATTGGTTTACGGCTAATAATTTAGTATTGAATGCAAAAAAAAAACAAAATGTATTAAAGAACACGGGTAAAACTCCATACATCATTATTTTTACTATTCATCTTAAAGTTTCATTTTTCCGTAAGATTCGATATTAACTCCTCAACTTATCCACGTTTATTATATATTTTTTAAGCTTGGGTAATAATCCATACTAATATTATAAATGCGAAAGTAACTCTGTCTGTCTGTCTGTTACGCTTTCAAGGCCAAACCACTGAACCGATTTGGATAAAATTTAGTACAAATATAGTTTGAGACCCAAGAGAGGACATAGGATAGTTCTTATCTCGGAAATCCCACGGGAACGGGAACTATGCGGGTTTTTATTTTAGAATTTTTTCCACGCGAACGAAGTCGCGGGCACAGCTAGTAGTTAGATAAAGATAAAGTTGGAATTTAGGTTAGATTAACGTAAACATTTTGTCCTCTCCTAAATGCTCTGTGGTTACGATTCTTATTGACAAATGAAAAGTTGTCACTTGTCCGATGCAAAATAAGCGACGAGTGACGACAAGACGTGTAGACACTTGACATACCCAATAACCATTTACCATAGATTACACATACTGTTGTCAGAGGGACTCTCAGACACGAACGTCGATAATAATTGTAAAATAATAAAAAAAGCTATTTACCTTAAACTATTCCTTTGTATAAAACAGTGAGCATTTTAATTTGGTTATTATATGTAATAAAGATGATTGTATATTTAAAGTACATGAAATAAAATGGTTTGTATTTATACAATGGTAACATTTAAGATAGCAGAAGTCAATCAAAGTCTTTATATTTTTTATATAACTATTTCTAGATATATATTTTGTTTAATTGATTTAAAAAACGTATAAAATTATTCTACTTAATTTAATATTTGCCACTCCAAAAGACACACAAGAGATGTCCAAAACTAAAACGGCCCATGTTCTTTGCACTTCCGAATGTTAACTCGATCCCAACAAAAATATTTTTAGGGAAGGAAGAACTAGAAATTACGGACAAAAATATATTTTTGGGTTTTGCAATAGATTCGTCACTTCAGTGGAATAATCATATTCAGATTTTATCAAATAAACTAAGCTCAGCAGCTGCAGATGCAATTAGGAAAATTCGACAATGTCGGATGCAAACGCAGCAAGAATGGTATATTTTGCGTATTTTCATAGCGTCATGACATATGGCATTATATAATGGGGGAGAGCTTCAACCATAGAAAATATATTTATTTTACAGAGAAAAGAGCCATTCGTGCCATATATAATTTACGTACTAGAGACTCCTTAAGGGACGTATTTAAAAAATTAATATATTGACGGTTTATAGTCAATACATATATGAAAACATAATGTATGTACGTAAAAATGCAAATTACTTTATTAAGAATTATGATAAACATGGTTACAACACACGTCGCAAAAATGAGCTTGCTATACCTAATTTCAGATTGACAAAAACTAAAAAGTCATTTTTGGGGGACTGTGTACGATTTTATAATAAGACTAGCGACCTGCCCGCGGTTTCACCCGCGTAGCTTTTGTTCTCGTGGGAATATCGGAAAGATTTATATATTAAAACCTTCGTCAAGAATCAATCTATCTATTAAAAAAACCGCATCAAAATCCGTTGCGTAATTTTAAAGATTTAAGCATACAGGGACAGACAAAGAAAGCGACTTTGTTTTATACTATGTAGTGATTCCAAATCACATACTCGAATTAACAGGCAAAAAGTTCAAGACCGTTATTAAACAAAAATTAACATGTAGGGCTTATTACAAACTAAACGATTATTTAGAAGACGATTGGAGTACATAATTAATGATTAGTTATTTTCATTTATTTTTTATAAATTATTATTATATTTTTTCATATTTTTTTGAATGTTCTACATATTGTACTTTGAATTGTATGTAAATAACGTTGAGACATTTTATTACTTTCATTAAATAATGTTTCACAATAAATGTATAGCATATCTATAAGTATTTATGAATAATGTGTTGATATAGTTATAATGTTATGACATGTAAAAACTGACGTTCAAAAAGTGATTACTATGAATCCTACTTTGAATAAAATTAACAAACAAACAATGCGGAGTCACTAAAGTAATCATTAAGTTCATAATATGACTTTGTTTTTAATATGTTGTTTAATTCTCTCTTAAACTTAATCACTTCATCGATGTTACGAATTGAAGGAGGTAGTTTGTTAATAATTCTTTGTGACATGTTAATTATATTTTTTCCAAAGAATGCTGTTCTCTGCGTTATTACAATTGTTTATATCTTTCTGTTCGATATTCATATAGGTTCATTCGACTCTAAAAACAACGCGGCCTCGTAAATATACATGAACTGTAGTGTAAGTATTCCATTATTTAATAAAGTAAGGCTTACATCTTTCTGTCTGTGATATTCCAAAGATGGCCCGGATCCATCTTCTTGCGCTCTAAATAGTAGGTACTAACTTTATTCGTTGAGTTGCCCCAAAACATAATTCCAAAATTCCTGTTTGTTTGCTCTGGCCAATCTCTGGAACGGCTGGACCGATTTTGGCGGGACTTTCACTGGCTGACACTGGCTGGCTGATGTGTCAGGGAGTAACTTAGGCTACTTTTTTTTAAATTTTTCAATGCGGACGAAGTCGCGGGCGCAGCTAGTATAATAATATAAATACTTACACACTATAATAATATTTCATTTTTAATTAAACATATGATTTATTATTCAAATTAACATTAATATTTAATTTAATTAGAATTTAAAATTGAACACTAAAGCCAACCAGTGAATACATAACTTATGGTAAACAGTTTTTTGCTTAAAGTACCTAAGTCAAAAATTTACTATAAAAAACCAAAAGTTTCCGACAGTGAAATTATTCTTCATGAATTACTCTTACGAGTACATTCTCGACGTATTTTGAGTTATAATTTAAACATGTTATTTTGTATTACTTTACTGGCGCTGTGTAGCACGGGGCTTGCTTGTCCAGACTTGAAACTCGTGACAAATTTTGACATATCCAAAGTAAGTGTTATTTACTAGGTAGCTAACCCACCCAACTTCTCCCGCTAGTAGATCAACATGTCGTCGATATAGCTTTTCATACAAACATTTATATTTCAGCCTCTAAGGGAATGATTTTTGGAAAAAAAGCTTTATTTGGACCCCGGATTTTCAACTATCTCCATGTTAAAGAACGCAGAGTGTTTTGGTTTTGTAAATCTCTTGTGTGTCTTTCAGAGTGACGAATATTAGATAGAGTAATTTTCTAAGTTTTTTAAATTAATTAAATATAATATATCGCTATGAACAATCATATAAAAATATTGAGACTTTAATTTGATTGACTTCGTCATATTTAAGTGTTACTATTGTATAAAATTTTAATTTCATTTACATTAAAATAAGTTAATATATCATAATTTTCAAATAAAAAATTCTCCCTGTTTTGGTAATAAATAATAGTTTAAAGCTAATTTCTTTTTTGTTATTTTAAGTATCTAAAAAGTATCTTGGCAAAAACTTAGCTCAGAATTTTGACAATCTAACTTAGATTTCTGAGATTAGCAGTTGTACTAAAGATACCCAACGAAAAGATAAACCTCAACACAGGTTGTACAGTTCTGCATCGGCTCAACCAGGTCTGGTACCACCACCTTACCTATTCCTGCCGCAATAGCGTCAGTGCTAGTCACTGTTGTGTTCCAGTTTGGAGAGTAAGGTAGCCGGTAAACTTCTGCATGTGGCATTAGACCTCGCCACAAGATAGCAACGCACCATTTACATCTTTGGTGTCCGTAGGCGATGGTGGACTCTTTCCATCAAGAGACCCATCTAGTTAGCTGTCTTATATATATTTTTTTTTATTTTTTTATATCATAAGAAACAAGCAGAACTCTACCACCTAGTAGCCACGATGGTAGTGACTCGCATAGCCAATCGGTCGCCTTTTACGACCTGCCAGGCAGAAGGGCAGTTGGCCTATTCTTCAAAGGAGCCCGGGACCAACACGCGAGATCAAAATAAATAAAACTAAAATAAATAAAAATAAAAAATATAAAAAATAAATTAAAAAAACACAGAATAATAAGAAGAGAACTGAATGTTTACGTTAGCCATACCTAAATTCCAACTTTATTTAGCTACTACTCTCCAAGTTTAAAAAATATTTATTAAATGCGGATAAGTTAAGGAGTTGATATAGAATCTTACGTAATATATTAAACTTTAAGGTAATAACTAAAAGAACGTTGTATGAAGTCTCGACCATGTTATTTCATGCAATTCTGTTCGTTTAGTCGTCAAAGCATAACACACAAACAGACAAGCATATTTTCGCATTTATATATGTAATATAAGTTGTAAATATGTAGTTATTAAGCAAACGCCATGATATGCTCACGCTAACTTATAATGAGCCGTACGTTCAAAGGTTTCCCGGTGTCACGTTTAACTGGGTTTGTCAACCGGTAATCTTTTAAATTTGTGATGTCTGTAAGTTCTGAATTACAAAACCGATGACCTTGAATTTTTTAAGGGACAATCTTTATAGTATCTCCTTTCAAACAAATAACAAATCAATTTAAGTATATTACATCCTGAAGATACTTAAAAAGTAAAACCGGTCGAGTGATATACAAAAATAAAGTTTTGATGTGAAATTAGAGTACAAATGCTTAGCCAATTGCGTTACAATAATAAACGGTTTAAAACTACAGGTTAATGAATTAAAGCTAAATATGTGTTTTGACTTTCATCTCCTATCCCACGGGAACGGTGCTGAATTTTGAGATAAGAAGTATCTTATACGTTGCTTTAGACTCTCAGCTATCAACATGCTAAATTTTATTATTTTCTTTTCAGTAGTTTTTGCGTGATTGGAATCATGAATTAAATATTAAATTGAAAATGCGTTATTTTTACTTTTTAATTTTTTAAATTATTTTTAAATTTTTAAATTATTATTGTTTCAAGACGGAGAAGATTAGAAGACAAGAAACCTGGAATTAATAGTTGCTCCTCATGCCAATCTCTTATATTTTTTGTTCAAAAGACAAATCCCCGAGTTACTTTCGCTGTAACTTCTCAGTGTATGGCCGCGTTCCGATTCGATAGTAATTCTTATGGCTGCTCTTCAGATTGGGCCATGTTGGCCCAACAAATGGTCACCCAATATCGCCGCCATGATCGGGCAACTCTCCACACAATCTTGGATGCTCATTTACTAATTGTTATGATGTTTACCAAAAATGGATAGCTAAGTGATCGCAGCTGCGGAAATATTTTTACTTAGCTCTTTTTTTTTAATATATAATATTCACGGGACAAATTACACTTTATGGTCTAACCCCAAAGTAAGCAAATTATTTGCTTGTGTAATGGGTGTTAGTCAACGATACTAATACATAGAAATACATATATAAATACTGGAATATATTTAATAAACACCCAAACCCGGAAATACAAACATTTATGCTCATCACACAAATACTTGTCCCCGTCGGGGATCGAACCCGAGCCCCGTCGATTGCGTAGTCAGGGCCGCTAACCACTCGACCAACGGGGCGGTCTTATAATCATTGACTTAATGTTCGCGACAAAAGAATGGTTAAAATATGCTTGTGTTATGGGTGCTAGTTAACGACGATATTATAGAAATTTATAAAAGTTTAAAAAAAAATTATAAACGATAACATAGAAATACAAACTAAATACTTCAACGCATATAACAATAATTTAACATCTATATATATAATAAAATCGTAGGAAAGTCAAAACTGTACATTGAATATTTTTTAAAAGAATACTTGGGGCGTGATCTACAATCGATATCGAAGCCAAAAATATAGTTTTTAGAATTTTTGTCTGTTTATCTGTTTGTCTGTATGTATGTCCAGGGTAAACTCAAAAAGTACTACATGGATTTACTTCAAATTTTGCATGAATATACCAACAGGTCGGGTCAACATATAGGCTACATATTATGACGCTATCACCTACGAGGGAGGAGCAGTGCGGAGTAAACGAAGTCCGCGCGGACGAAGTCGCTGGCAATAGCTAGTATATAATAAACACCCAAACTCAGAAATATATATCTATGCTCATCGCACAACTTTTTTATACTAAATAATGGTTTAAAGCTAATTTGTTATTTAAGTATCTAAAAAGTATCTTGGCAAAATCTTAGCTCAGAATTTTGACAATCTAACTTAGATTTCTGAGATTAGCAGTTGTACTAAAGATACCCAATGACAAGATAAACCTCAACACAGGTGGTAGAGTTCTGCATCGGTTCGACCGGGTTTGGTACCACCACCTTACCTATTCCTGCCGCAATAGCGTCAGTGCCTATCCCTGTCGTGTTCCGGTCTGGAGAGTAGGGTAACCGGTAAACTTTTGGAAATATGTCATTCAGATCTTGCCACAAGTATAGCAACGTACCATTAATATCCATAGTGACTATAGACAATGGTTGTTTCTTTCCATCATAAGGGTCATCTGCTTGTTTGCTATTTTATGATATATATAAAAATATAAAAAAGCAGAAATTTAATTACCTATCTATATCAAGTTAAACAGTAACGGCTACCTTTATTTTATCTTTGTGATGCAAATTTTTTGCCAACGGCATGCCTCTTTTTGGTATAGCTCTATGAACAAAAAATTTCGTCATTCGTCCACGCAACCATTATTTTTAAATCGATAGAAATATGTCTACACTGTACCAGACACGACGTACCTACTGCAACGTACTGATTAATCGGCGATTGTCGCGCACGCGATCATGGGCCAACATTCCTTTTATGTACCGACACCACGGCGATTGCGCTCGATCATACATAGTGATGGCCCAACACAGAAATTTATGTCATCTACACTATCGTGTTTGCCTTTATTGGGCCAACATGGCCCAATGTAAAGAAGCAGCTTTAGAATGTCAACTCGTCAAAAGTGCCTGTAAAGATTTATTTGAATAAAACCGTTTCTTGATTTTGTGTATATTGTGATGTCAAATGAATGTATTATAGTGTAATGTTTATTTTCACAAATGTAATATATTTTAATGCATGTTATACAGTGTGTAAAAAAAACCTGTCCGATGGTCAAAGGCATTATTTGGTAGCTTAATACAAATTATCTATTATTTTATGGATATTGATACATAAATTTTCAAAATATTTGCTTGATTTAAGGCAATGATTCCCAAACTGGTCCAGGTGGACCCCCCAGGGGTCCACGAAAGACTTGATGGGGGTCTACATTTTTCTTAAGTTTTGGGAGTATGGTAGAAATTTAGATTCAAGGGGTCCACCGGAACCAGCAAAATTTTGAAAGTGGTCTATGAGAAAAAAAGTGTGGGAACCTTTGATTTAAGGGGAAGTTGCTCAATTTTAATACTAAAATCAGGCACTTTAAACTACGCTATTTTTCTTATTTTAATAAAAAGTTTTTTTTTTGACAATGTCATTGACCTAGCTATATACCTCTTTCTGATCAGACAGAGTTTTCTTTACACCCTGTATAAAAATATTAATTTTCATCAGTCCTCCGAAATGTCAACTTTAACTGTGCCAAATTTCATGCTCAACCGTTCGCGTAAATGGCGTAAAGAGAGGTGCAATCGCCGATTAAATGGATACGTCTATTAGTATTCATGTGGGTACAACATATAGGTTTATTTCGAGAAGTCACTACAATATAGTGACAGTGGCTAAAACCAGAACCAGAACTTTGATTTGGGGTTATTCAGTAAAATTTCGTTTGTAACTGATTGAAGTTTCGGTTTCGGTTTTCGGGTTTCGGTTTTGGCCAAGTTTCTGCCACAAAGAATTTTCAGTCTAATTTTCAGTTTCGGCCAGAAACCAGCTCGTTCGTCAATCATATAATTCTCGTCCTCTTAACTTTAATTGTATGTAATTTCGTTTTGTCTATAAGTCTTCTTAGTTCTTTGTTCTTTTTGCTATAC
Organism: Apodemia mormo; assembly: GCA_036924255.1. Lineage (NCBI taxonomy): Eukaryota > Metazoa > Arthropoda > Insecta > Lepidoptera > Riodinidae > Apodemia > Apodemia mormo. The sequence goes on from JAUPFN010000029.1 coordinate 16,793,269, forward strand.
AACTTGATATCTTCCACATATCTTATATCAAATGAGAATTCGTCGCATATGTATTACTGCGTTTCAGATGATATCCCCCTTGACAAGTATTAAAGAGAAAAGATAAGGGATTTAAGGCAAGCCAAAGCCATAAGGGCCTAAGGAGTCACCTTTAAAGGTTTCTCTCTTAATGCATATTTCTTTACTGGTTAGGGTAGTTTGATAATTGTTATTAATTATAAATTTGTTTTCCAATGCGTTATAATGTTTTTAATTTATTATCTTATATATAAAATTCTCCTTTCACAATGTTAGTTACCTTACTCCGAAACGGCTTGACCGATTTTTATGAAATTTTATGTGCATATTCAGCAGGTCTGAGAATCAGCTATAATCTTTTTTTCATACTCCTAAGTGATAAAGGTTGCCCACCCTCAAAATTTCATTTTTATTTTTTGGTAATTTTTTTTATAATGTGCCATCAAGAAATACATACAACCCTAAATTTACACATTTTTACCGTCAACCCGTATATTATAAAATAATTTATATGGCAAAATAACGTTTGCTGGGTTAGCTAATATTTCTATATATTTTATCAACAGACGAAACAAAGAAGTTATCAGTTTGACATTTATGTATGTACCAGCTGCAGCGTGCAGCCCGCTGCATTGTAAAAGGTTTTTTGAGAATCCCGCGGAATCACCACATTTTTCCGGGATAAAAAGTAGCCTATGTGCTATTCCAGGTCATCATCTACCTGTGTGCCAAATTTCATTCAAATCCGTTCAGTAGTTTTTGCGCGATTGAATAACAAACATCCATCCAAACATCCAAACCTTCGCATTTATAATATTAACTAGCTGTGCCCGCGACTTCGTTCGCGTGGAAAAAATTCTAAAATAAAAACCGGCATAGTTCCCGTTCCCGTGGGATTTCCGGGATAAGAACTATCCTATGTCCTTTCTTGGGTCTCAAACTATATTTGTACCAAATTTTATCCAAATCGGTTCAGTGGTTTGGCCGTGAAAGCGTAACAGACAGACAGACAGACAGACAGACAGACAGAGTTACTTTCGCATTTATAATATTAGTATGGATATAGATAATATAGATTAATATTAATGTTGGAATTGGACAATATTTGAGTATGATCATCAATTTCGGTGTCCCAGTTCGTATACTAAATTTCTTGAGTGTGTATATGTTGATATGTTTGTTTTTTTTATAGTAGAGGGGGCAAACGAACAGGTGGTGCACCTGGTTGTAAGTGATCATCGTCGCCCATGCCGGCGACGATGCGTTGCCGGCTTTTCAAGAATGAATAAGCTCGTTTCTTGAAGGTTCCTAAGTCGTATCCGTTCGGAAATACCCCCGAGGGTAATTGATTCCACAAAGGAGTAGTGCGAGGCAAAAAGTGCCGACAAAAGCGCACGATTGTGTATTTCCAGAAATCGAGGTGGTGAGGATGAAACTTTAAATTTTGACGCGATGTCCGATGAATTTAGCGACAGGAATTATTCCGAACAACTCGTCGGAACACCCTCATGATTCATACGGTAAAAGATGCAGAGTGAACCTACATCTCTGCGTAACGCCAAAGAGTTGACTCTTTGGCGTTACGCAGAGATGCCGATTAGAAATAACCTGATCGTCGACGATTCGAACCGCTCTACGTTGAATGCGATCAAGAGGAAGAAGCTAGTACTGAGTAGCTCCGGCCCAGAGATGAGGACAGTACTGCATGTGAGGCCAAATTTAGGCCTTGTAAAGTTGGAAGCGATGGGCTGGCATGAAGTACTGCTTTGCTCTACTGAGCACACCAAGTTTTTTGGAGGCTAGTTTAGCCTTTCCTTCCAAATGAATCAGGCAATAGTCCGACGCGCCAAGTGGAGCGTCCACCGATACCTGATAACGGTCCGGGTGAGAGATCAGCAGGAGATCCAACAGTGAAGGCGTATCGGGAACATCGGGATCCACCACATCGGGAACTCGCGTAGACGAGGTTAACAAATTGTGTTAGACCATACGCTAAGGCAGAATCGTGAACAGACCTTCCCGCGTGATCGGTGGTGCGAGAACATAGCCATTCGGCGTAGTGGGCATTAAAATCGCCCAACATCACGATCCCTGCGGAGGGGGTCTGCTCTAACACGGAATCTACAGTCATTTGTAAATGCTCAACGAGCCGGTCAACTTCAGTATTCCCGCTATGGGACCTGTATAGGCACGCGTAGCTGCATGGATGGTCGTCGCAAGCTACGCGTAACCAGAGGATGGATAGGTCGTTCAAGTCTGCCTAGGCGCCGGTAACAGATATCTTCTCTGACGTATGCGCACACACCAGCCCGCGGTACAAAGGAATGTTCCAGTTTGTACCCCGGCTAGGAGAGGTAGAAAGTATCAGCCGGAGAAGACATCTGTGTCTAGGTCAAGAAGAGCAAACCTGGCTTCTCCGTCTCGAGATGGTAGTGGACGGCGTTCAGGTTGGAATGAAGTCCCCTGATATTACAAAAATCCACGGTAAGTGTGGTAGGGGATGCCATGACTTTCGTGCTCTATTTGCCCCGGACAGAATTGTCTATGAGCGCAATTTGCCCCCCCCCCCCCCCTCCCAGAATACGCAGGGCAGCCTGAGCATCCCTGATCTAGCTTGGATCCAAAGCACGGACGCCCAGGAAGAATTCTCCACTGCTGGTGCAAGTGGAACCCCCCTAAGGTAGATTTTTAAATCGCTCATCGGGGGGCCCTCCCCCCGATGAGTGATTTAAAAAATCTACCTTATGATACATAAATCTACCTTATGATGAGCGATCGCTCATCGGGGGGAGGGGGGGGGTTAGGCCTCTGGGACTCTCACAAACTTTACGTCGATGTCAAGTGAGAGAGTGGTATCTCCCCGGGCGTGCCGGCCTATTCTGTTGCAAATGCAGTATGGCACTACTACTAATTTAGTTGACTGACTGCACTGGTGTGAAATAATTTTGTCGAAAAAATTATCCCACCAGTAGGCGATGGGGTCGTCACATCCCTACGCCGGCAAAATAAAGGTGTGTATGTTCACGAATTTATCGGGAATTAACAGCTATATTGACATCATTCTTTTTGTTTTAATTCAGGTATATTCCAACTTTAGGAACAGGCTAAGTTTCATCAAAATCGGTTCAGATAGTAGAGATATTTGTCGGGTTAATTTTTCAAATGCCACAATAAATTATAAGTACCTCAATTAAAGTCTGTCAAATCTCAAATAACTTTGAGGTTAATGTAACGTCAAAGTTATTTGAGAAACAACACATGAAGCCAATGAAAAATTATTTTGATTCAGACCATTAAGAATAGAATTTAGAAGCCTCAAAGTAACGATTCTTACAAATCTCAAAGTAACAACACTTAGAAACCTCAAAGTAGCAATATTTAGAAACCTCAATATCACGCTACTTAAAAACCTCAAAGTAACAATAATGTGAAGAAACCACACGATAAAAATACTTAAAAACATCAAAATAACAATACCTACTTAGAAACCTCAAAATATGGTCAAAATTATATTATTATCGCACTCGTAATAAAACAGCGACTCATCTCAAAATTTTGGCAAAATGAGTTTTATTAAAGTGCCGACTCAAAAGAGCATGCTTCATAACCAAGGCTGAAAAAACACCTGTTTTCCTCAAGCAATAAGGAGTTACGCTTATTTGATAAGATTTTATGGTGGTTTGAAAAAATGTATCGCCTATTAAAAATAGTTTTTGGTCTATTCCCGAAAGTCAGTAATTATGAATTCAGACATTGTTTTATTACAAGTGAGTTATATTTCCAAGACGTATTTATTAAGTGAATACCGTTTTCGGCACTCCACATATGTTTATATTTTAGATTTCACAAGGAACTTGGTACGAAATAGCAAGATACAACAGTTTCGATGTAGAAAAGGATGCAGACTGTATTACGTATACATTTATTCCAACTAAAAATGGCGATCACGTTTATACTATAAAAGAAATAAATAAAAATAAAACCAACACTATAAACGGCACACTGCGGCTCACTGATGTACCTGGTAAAGTTACATTTGATGTGAACAATTCTGGTAAGTCAAAATCTTTAATCATTTTTTATCATTATATAGAAATCAAAGAGATGGTCCTCCTAATGGAAAGACAACTATCGCAGCGGTAGCTTTTTTATTATTTTTATTATCGATAGGGAAGCACTTGACCACGATCTCGCCTGATGGTAAGCTAAGATTCGGCCTAAGATGGAACGCGCTTCCCTAGAAGGTTCCTGTTCCTGTTCACTCTTCTCTTGAAGATCCCTAGATTGTACTCGTCAGGGAACACAGGCTCAGGAAGCTCGGGTCCCTTTAGCTTAGTACCACCTTGGTTAAACGTGGCATCACCACCTTACCCCACGAATAGCAACGCTCCATTAACATCTATGGTGTCTATAGGCGATTGTCTTCTAATCAAGAGAGCAATGTGCATGTCATAAAAAAATCTTTAATCTGGTTGACCCTGCAGGCCATCCCTGAAACATCTCGCTAAATTGAAGTATTTTAAGCTGAACGAAGTGAAAACTATACCTAAGCACAGATTATTGAACTCGAAGAGTTAAAAAATCTAGTTTGTAAAAATGACAGTATTTCATTAAATTTTTCAAAATAATGATCAAATTTGATCTTTTGAATGGCATTCAATGTAAATTTCGATCTTTAAATTGTTTTATTAGCTACATAATCGATAGGATAAAAATGACTTAACAAGTTTTTCTTGACATTACTTCGATATTTTTCAACCTATTGATTTTGTAGCTAATGAGACATTTCAGAGCTCAAACGTTGGATTGAATTCCAATCGAAAGGTCAAAATATATGGTAATTTTGAGAATAACCAGCTTTACAAAAATTAAAATACTGTAATTTACAAACTTTAGAATTTTGAATTTTTCGAGCTCAACATTTTCATTAGTGCAAACTTTCGGTGAGCTTAAAATAACTTAATTTAGCGGAAAATTTCAGGAGTAGCATGTAGGTTGTAAAAACTATAAGCACAGATTTTTTCAGTTCAAACATCTATTTTGTTAAAATGGCAGTGTATTGATTTTTAAAAAGCTGTATATTTTAGAAACGATGATCGATTTTGATCTTTCGAATGGGATTCAACTCAACTTTTGAGATCTTTAATATTGTTTTAGCTAAATAATCGAAGAGTTGAAAAAATTGGAAGTAGTGTCAAAAACATTTTAATTGTATAAAATTTTCGTCATTGATAAATCTCAAACGAATTGACCGATTTTGATTCGATTAACGGTATTTGGTGCAGCTTTTAAAGAAAAAAATGTGATATGATTTTTAAATCAATCGGTGTATTAACCTGAAAGTTATTTCAAAAATATTAAGTTTGCTAAAAACAACGTAATCTTAATATTTGAAAAGCTGTAACTTTTGAAAATTAGATTCGATTTTGATTTTGAAACAGCATCCGACGCAGTTTTTTAGTACTAAAATATCCTATAATACCAAAACATGATTGGTTGAAAAATTTCGAAGTTATGTCGAAAAAACATTTTTCGGCAACGATTACTCCCAAATGGACAAACCGATTTTAATGCAATTCACGCATTGGACGTAGATTTTTGACGAATAGAGCTGATTAGTTTTTGTACTAAATCGATTCATAAATCTGGAAGGTATATTAAAAAAATAATGTTTGGGCAAAAAAATTTTTGGGTTTTTTTCAAAATTTCTCAAATTCTCCTGGGCCGACTTGGTTCAAATTTTCAGAAAATCTAAGTTGAGTGAAATCCAATCGATTGCCGTTAACCGTGTTTGAATCGGTCCAGCCGTTCCAAAGTTATGAGATGTTTACACAAACACACACACATACATACATACAGAAATATTGACGTCATCGTAAAAATAGTCAGATAAGGTTTCCAGGACTTCAAAACGTAAACGGTAAAGCTATGTTAATAATGCTATGTCATGCTTTGATAAGCATGATAGAAGGTCGCAATTTCAAGTCAAGTTAACGTTTAATTTAGCAGTTGGTAGTCCTTCCTGTAGTGAAGTTCGTTATGTTTGCTACTTTAGTTGCCTACTTTTAGAAACTACAGTTTTTGGAAAGGAGAAACCTAGAGTGTTTTTTTTAACCGAAATTATACATCTCTGTATTTTAATGCCAGTAAATTAAACAAAATTAACATTGGCTTGTATAAGTAATTGCTTGTTTTGAAGTTTACCTTCGTGGCTTCAATCATCTTTAATAATGAATGCGGTTTTAATTTATCTGTAGCTTATTAGAAGTTTTAGGCAGCATGAGAGCGTTTATGTAGATTTAATACAACGTTCACATTCAACAAACGCAGGACCCTAAAACATACAAACATTATTGTGACTTTTATTTATGACTGGTTTTAATAAAATGACATATTGAAACTAAAATTGTTTTCATATGTTGAAGTTTCGGTAAGAGTAACTGTAATTATGCTACTGGTGCTACCCCAGCAAAACTAGAGAAATGTTTCTCATATCTCCAGTTTTGCTGGGTAACGTGTGTGGAGTACAATCGATGTAATCGCCATTATTACTTTATTAATATGTTTAACAGCTATTAACAATGTCAACGATTGCACATGGCCTTTGGAACCCAGACAGGCAATAATGGTTTACTAAGCTCAATGAGAAAATTCGTAATAATAAAAAATGATCCCGATTACAAAAACAAATAAACTTTTTTGTGAATATGAAGTAACGGATACTTCAATAATACAATTCCTGTCCTAACCTTTGCGAGACTATGGTGATACTAGCTTTAGAAAATTAGAAAATTTTATTTCTGAACTAGCTGTTGTCTGCGACTTCGTCCGCGCGGGCTTCGTTTACTCCGCACAGCTCCTCCCCCGTAGGTGATAGCGTGATAATATGTAGCCTATATGTTGACCCGACCTGTTAGTAATATTCATGCAAAATTTGAAGTAAATCCATGCAGTACTTTTTGAGTTTACCCCGGACATACATGACTTATATATAGATATACATAGCACATATAGCACATTATACTTAAGTATTACATAATTTATTGCCATAGACAAAGTTTGTAAGTAGTATTTAAAATATTTTTTTTTATCGCGAAAAATTTTTCTATCAAAAGCATTTAAGAATAACATATAAAATGTGATTGTAATAAGCTACCAAACTATGCCTTTGAGGATCGGACAGGGTTTTCTTTACACACTGTATATATATGTATATAAATATTTTAATATTTTTGTCGAAGTAGAAACTTTCGATCCAGTTGCAGATCCAGGTCCAATTTGATAAGAAACTTATGCTGTGTTCATTTTCAGCTACTCCTAAATTACCGGTAATGATTCTGGACACTGACAGTGAGAATTACATCATATTCTATAACTGTATCAAAGATGAAGCGACAAAACAAGAGAAAGGTACGAATTTAATACGTTTTTCTATATCCATACTAATATTATAAATGCGAAAGTAACTCTGTCTGTCTGTCTGTTACGCTTTCACGGCCAAACCACTGAACCGATTTGGATAAAATTTGGTGAAAATATAGTTTGAGAAGAAGAAAGAAAGGACATAGGATAGTTCTTATCCCGGAAATCCCACGGGAACGGGAACTATGCGGGTTTTTATTTTAGAATCGCGTGGAAAACACGCGAACGAAGTCGCGGGCACAGCTAGTGTATATATATATATATATATATATATATATATATATATATATATATATATATATATATATATATATATATATATATATATAAATCAATTGCTTTAAAAACAACAAAGAAAAAAAATCGACGCAGGGATTGAACCTGCTTTAGGGAGACAGTCGCAGGTTCTATCCCTGCGTGTCGATATTTTTCTTTGATCAATTGCTGTTCGTTAGTCTCGCTAAAACTCGAGAACGAGAACCGATGGGGCTAATTTTGGTTTTGAATTAATTGTTGAAGACCAGGGAAGGCTTAAGCTTCCTAAGAGTGTTAATGGAGAGACGGATGCAGCACGTGTAGCAGATTTATTTAAAGGCCAATTTTGAGCTCACTCTATCTTGAGTTCAACTCAGCATATCCCAGTAAAGAATGTAAATGATCTAGGACCTTCCATCTCTTTTAATGCTAAAGAAGTAAGAACCACTGTAAAGAGCCTAGCAAGAGGAAAATCACAAGGTCATGATGATTTAAACGTGGAGCAACTTTTGCACGCTTGTGAACACATTTATCGTGTTTTAGCAATGTTTTACACGTTCTGCATTTGTCACTCTTGCCTTCCTGCAGACTTGATGGAGAGTGTAGTAGTGCCTGTAATAAAAAAAAATAGGCTATATCGCAGATAAGAGCAATTATAGATCTATTTCTCTAGCCGCCATATTAGGAAAAGTATTTGACCGTCTGCTTAATCGTCGACTCCGTAGGTATGTACCTAGCCCTTAATGATTCCCAGTTTTGGTTTAGAAATATCTACGGAGAGTGCAATACTGACTCTCAAGCAGACAGTTAAATACTATACCAATAGAAAAACGTCTTATGCAGCCTTTCTGGAACTTTCCAGGGCGTTTGACCTCGTTAACTATGAAAAGTTATGGAAGAAACTGTATAATTTGAGTGTACCACATGAACTAATAAGTATACTAAAATACTGGTACAGTTCGCAACTAAACTGGGTAAAATATGCGGGTGCGAGATCGACCCCATATAAGCTAGAGTGTGGGGTTAGGCAGGGTGGCTTAACATCTCCCACACTATTTAACCTGTATATGAACAAGCTGATTGATGAACTCAGCGAGAAGGACATTGGCTGCTCAATTGATGGCAAAATTATAAATAACTTGAGTTACGCGGATGACATGGTCTTGCTGAGTCCATCGGTAAGCGCACTTAGAAAACTACTGAACATATGCGAGTCCTACGCGGCGTCGCATGGGCTCGTATATAATACAAAAAAGATTGAGCTTTTAGTGTTCAAAAGCAAAGGTAACCCAGTAGATGATGTCCCTGCGGTGTGTCTAAATGGAGTTGCGCTAAAAAGGGTAAAAGAGTTCCGGTATTTAGGACATATTGTGACAGAAGACTTAACTGATGTTAAGGATATAGAGGGAGCGTAGAGCATTGGCGGTCCGTTGCAATATGATGGCCCGCAGGTTTGCTCGTTGTGCCAAAAATGTAAAACTTACTATCTTTAAAGCATATTACCAAACTTTTTACACCTGCAGCCTATGGGTTAAACATACGCGGAGGGCCTACAATGATCTACGTGTGCAATATAATAATGGCTTCAGAATGCTAATGGGATTACCGCGTTTCTGTAGTGCATCGCAGATGTTCGCTGATAATCGTGTGGATGATTTTTATGCCGTCATAAGATAGAGAACGGCAACGATGATGAACAGATTGCGTGGGAGTACTAATGGCATTCTGAAGACATTAAGTAATAAAGTGGAAAATCCATTGTTTCAGAAGTGGATTAAAATGCATATAAAGATGTATCGTAGAGAGAATTTATATATGTGTATTGTGTATATGTATGTATATGTATATGCATATATGTGTATGTGCGTATATGTGGGTATGTGTTTATGAATATATAAGTATATGTGTGTATGCATATACATATGTTTGTATGATATGACATGTATACATATAATAAAATCGTAGGAAAGTCAAAACTGTACATTCTTTGTCATTGTCTGTTTGTCTGTTAGCCTGTTTGTCTGTTTGTCTGTCCGTCTGTCCGTCTGTCCGTCTGTCCGTCTGTCCGTCTGTCCGTCGGTCCGTCGGTCCGTCGGTCCGTCGGTCCGTTTGTCCGTTTGTCCGCTTGTCCGCTTGTCCGCTTGTCCGCTTGTCCGTTTGTCCGTTTGTCCGTTTGTCCGTTTGTCCGTTTGTCCGTTTGTTCGTTTGTCCGTTTGTCCGTTTGTCCGTTTGTCCGTTTGTCCGTTTGTCCGTTTGTCCGTTTGTCCGTTTGTCAATTTGTCCGTTTGTCCGTTTGTCCGTTTGTCCGTTTGTCCGTTTGTCCGTTTGTCCGTTTGTCCGTTTGTCCGTTTGTCCGTTTGTCCGTTTGTCCGTTTGTCCGTTTGTCCGTTTGTCCGTTTGTCCGTTTGTCCGTTTGTCCGTTTGTCCGTTTGTCCGTTTGTCCGTTTGTCCGTTTGTCCGTTTGTCCGTTTGTCCGTTTGTCCGTTTGTCCGTTTGTCCGTTTGTCCGTTTGTCCGTTTGTCCGTTTGTCCGTTTGTCCGTTTGTCCGTTTGTCCGTTTGTCCGTTTGTCCGTTTGTCCGTTTGTCCGTTTGTCCGTTTGTCCGTTTGTCCGTTTGTCCGTTTGTCCGTTTGTCCGTTTGTCCGTTTGTCCGTTTGTCCGTTTGTCTCTTTGTCTGTTTGTCTGTTTGTCTGTTTGTCTGTTTTCCATAAATATTACTAACAGGTCGGGTCAACATATAGACTACATATTATCACGCTATCACCTACGGGGAAGGAGCTGTGCGGAGTAAACGTAGTCCGCGCGGACGAAGTCGTGGGCAACAGCTAGTATTATATAAAATTGCCTCTGTTGTCTAGTGGTCCAGCGTTGGCATTGACCACATGAGGTCCCGGGTTCGATTCCCGGGTCGGGCACATAAAAAGTGTTTTTTTCAGTTTTCTGAGAAACACAAAGTTGCCCGGGATTGGAAAGTGCCCGGTTGGCGATAGGCTTGCCACCTATCACATTTGTGGCACCAAGCATCTTCGGCTAATCGTGGGTGCACTTGTTGTACCTCTGCCTACCTCTTCGGCGATTGTAGGCATATTTGCTTAATTAATTAGGTATAGTTATAGATATTTTAGAAAAAAAGTAATCAATCATTCAGGCACAATTGTTGTATGTTTTTGGTAATTTAGTATTTTTTTTAAATTAAGTTTGTTGATTCTAGCAGTAGCAATACTTTTTGGAAAAACAGCTTCCTTGCGTAATTGTCGAAACTTGATTTCGGAGAACATTTATTATAAGAAATACAATTGATGACTAAAAAATCTGTTTCATTAAGGCAGTATTAAAAAGATGAAATTATCTAATGGTACCATTTAATTAAGTAAAAGTACCTTATAATATGAAAAATTAGGAGTTGGAAAATTTTGATTTTTCGTCAAAAGTTGGTCTAAAGTGTGAACTGCCTCTTAAGTCTTGGTGCCAGTGATTACACTGTCTTGCCCTTCTCTCCGAAACACACCAAAGCTATTTCACGGGAGAAACAAGCAAACAATTTAATCGTGCGATGTCATTCGTGTGGTAGGATAGCAGTGTCATATGCATAAGTCTACCGGTTATCTTACCTTCAAACCGGAACACGTCAATGACTATTACAAACATAGAATAACAAACATAGAAATAAAAAAATACAGGTATAGTACAAACAATTTAATGACTCGTAGTACACAAAGGCGGTCTTATCACAAAAGAGCGATAAGCAAAAGAGCCTTTGGTCTATAGGCGATGGTTGACTCTTTCTATCAGGAGACCCATCTGCTTGTTTGCTATCTTATAACATAAAAAAACTCTTTATTGAGCACAAACTTAGAAGTAAAAAAATCTATGCTTAGTACAAACAATTTAAAAACTTGTAGTACACAAAGAGGGTCTTATCGCAAAAGAGCGATGTCTATCAGACAACAATAACTTTTTTAGTGATAGAGTTCTACATTGTCTCGTCCAGATCTTGTACCACCGCCTTACCTATTCCTGCTGCAATAACGCCAGTGCTTGTCACTGTCGTGTTCGGGTTTGGAGGGTAAGGTAGTCGGTTAACTTATGCATGTGGCATTAGACCTCGCCACAGGATAGCAACCATTAACATCTTTGGTATCTGTAGGTGATGGTTGACTCTTTCCATAAGGAGACCCATCTGCTTGTTTGCTATCTTATGATATAAAGTAAAATAAATTATACTTAGGCTCGTTAGGGAAAAATGATGAAAGTAAATTTTTACGATGCGCGCGCACACGGACGAAAAACGGACATCATTAAATTAGTCAACATTTTAGTTTTTCAAAAAAGTTTGTCCATTTTTTAATTATGTACAAATAATTTTTTATGATATTTAAATAAAATTTATTTAACCAGATAATGCGTTATAATAAAACTTTCAAGGTATTGAATACTTTTTCTATTATAATTAATGTCGTTTTCTTTACAAACATAGGATAACGCCAAGGATAAAATGTTTATCTTGTTACGCCAAATACCGTATACGTCATACAGTATAACTGCTTACGTGCGCACATAAGTACACACACATTTTTTAACTTCCCGCTACGTAGTACGTAGTGTACGTAGATAGGAAGTTAACGAATTTGCCCCGATTTTCAAAAATTGAGTTTTCACCGGATCTCCACGTTTTGAGGTCCTAGGAATCTTTTCCGACTATTTTTGCGATGACGTTAGTATGTACGTATGTGTGTGTGTGTATGTGTGTATATAAACATCTCATAACTTTTGAACGGCTGGGCCTATCGAAACGCGGTTGATGGAATTCGATTGGATACCGCTCAACTTAGACTTCCTGAAAATTTTGACCAAATCGGTCCAGCAGATTTTGAGAAATTTTTAAAAAAACCTCTTTAAATTTTGGCGAAACAGTATTTTTTAACATAACTTCCAGATTAATGTACCGATTGAGTACAAAAACTAATCAGCACTATTCCTCAAAAAACTGCATCTAATGCATTAATTGCATCAAAATCGGTTTATCCGTTTGGGAGAAATCGTTTACAAAAGTTTGAAAAAAATATATTTTTTCGACATAACTTCGAAACTTTGTAACCAACCATTTTTTGGTATTCTACGATATTTTAGTACCAAAAAATTACGTTAGATGGCATTTCAAGAACCAAAATCGAATCAAATTTTCAAAAGTTACTGCTTTTCAAATATTAAAATTACGTCATTTTTTAGCTAATTTACTTAATATTTTTAAAATAATTTTCAGGCTAATACACCGATGGACTTAAAAGTCTTACCAGCTTTTCTCTTTTAAAAACTGCGTCAAATACCGTTAATTGGATCAAAATCAGTCAATTTGTTTAGGATTTATTAATGATGAAAATATTTGAAAAAAAAAATGTTCTTTGACATTACTACGAAATTTTTCAACCTATCCATTATTTAGCTAAAGCAATATTTTAGATCTCAAAAATTGAGTTGAATGTCATTCGAAAGATCAAATTCAATCAGCGTTCCCAAAATATACAACTTTCCAAAAATCAATATACTTACTGCCATTTTAACAAAATAGATGTTTGAACTGAAAAAATCCATGTTTATAGCTTTTACTCTTTTGAGCTTAAAATACCTTAATTTAGCGGGAAGTTTCAGGGCTGGCCTGTAGAGCCAACCGCTTACACATTTTTTATTTACAGAATACTCGTGGATTGCAGCCAAGACTCCCACCATATCTCCCAAATTGAAGTCCATCATACACAAATATATTGACGAGACTCATATCCTTGATGCAAGCAAATTCCTATGGGACCATCTTACACATGAAGATTGTCTGACTAACGATAAGCAATCATAATAAGATAAAATAAAACTCTACATATATTCTATACTTTCCACTTGATGAAATTCCATTAGTGTTACATAATTAATTAAGCACTTGTACACACTTTACATAATACATCCTGAAGATGCTTAAAAACTGAAATCGGTTGAGTGATATACTATAATATGTTTTGAAGTGAAGTTAAAGTACACGTGCTTAATCAATTGGGTAAGAATAACATATCACTCAACCCATTTCACTTTTTAAGCATCTGCAGAATGCAATTTACTTAATTATTCAATTCAATTGGTGCAATTCCGTACATTACATCCTGAAGATGCTTAAACACTGAAATCGGTTGAGTGATATACTAAAAATATGTTTTGAAGTGAAGTTAAAGTACACGTGCTTAATCAGTAGCGTAAACATATCATTCGGTTTCATTTTTTAAGCATCTTCAGGATGTAATATACTTGATTGATTCAATTCAATTAATTCAATTTAGTATATTACATCCTGAAGATGCTTAAAAATTGAAACCGCTTCAGTGATATGCTAAAAATATTTTTTGAAGTGAAGTTAAAGTACACGTGCTTAATCAATTGGGTAAGAATAACATATCACTCAACCTATTTCACTTTTTAAGCATCTGCAGAATGTAATTTACTTAATTATTCAATTCAATTGGTTCAATTCCGTACATTACATCCTGAAGATGCTTAACAAGTGAAATCGGTTGAATGGTATAGTAGAAATAAGTGAAATTGAAGTACAAGTACTTAATGATTGCGTAACCATAAGATTGTACTGTGTGTTTTTTCTTATAAGGTCTGTCTTTTATAATGTTTATGTTTAATAAGGTAGCCCAGATAATCAGCTGTATTTCATTTTTTTTCGTGCATGTAAATATGCTGTATAAATGTCTTCGAAATGTGTTATATGCTTTTTTCTTTTGTTACTGTAATTGTTGGATTTTTTTATCTTATTTGTACGCTAATTCTTGTTATTTATATATATAGTATTGTGTGGTAAATAAAACAATTCTTATTCTTATTCTTAAATCTTGTATGCCTTGTTTTTGACGAATTTTTTTTATATCATAAGATAGCAAACAAACAGATGGGTCTCCTGGTGGAAAGAGTCAACCATCGCCTATAGACACCAAATAAAAAATATGCTGTTTGTAATCATCTGTATGCAAATTTCATCCAAATCCGTTCAATATGTTTGACGTGTTTGACCCAAACATCCAAACTTTCGCGTTTATAATATTATAATATATACTATGGATTATCTAAACTAATATAAAGATTTTATTTTATGTTTGTTTGTTACGATTTAACCCAAAAAGAATTCAACCGATTTTTAAAATTCTTTCATCTTTAAAAAGCTACACTGTCCAGCAGGCTTAGGATAAGCACCACGAGATATATATCGATCGAGAAAGTGACGTTTGCTTGACATTTATTAATATCTCGATGGACGTTATTAAGCATGCCACGATAAACATTTAAAACGTCAGAGATAAATTAAACAAAAAGTTTACTCGAATAGAGAAATCAATGTGGTCACTAGAAGACATAGATATTATACTAATTCTGATTTTTAAGATACACCTTTGGTGCATTTAACTTGTGTTAATCATTATGAGCTTTTGTTTACATTTATAACTTCCTGTCATCATTTCTCTTCTTTGTCAGAGTCGAAGGAAACATAACCAAAGCCTAGTGAAGCCGTACCTATTTACAATTGTAATTAAAGATATTTTACAGGTTTTTGAATTATTCTCTGTTTTTAGTTTTGACCATCAAAACTAGTTTTTTATTCTCTAAAACTGAAACAATGAATTATGATTCATAAGATGTTTTAATGTAAAGGGCAATTAAGATGCCAGCGTGTATTTATTTCTGGGTGTATAACTGCGTAACTAATTATGCGTAAAAGTGCGTAACAATTATTATTAACAAGCTATTTTTTTCCACTATAATTATTCCTTTCAATTATAATTCTAACATTATTGAGTAAATTAACATCTTCTTTTAGACTAATCAATCAACATTTTTGATTAATTTTTTTGATGAGAAACTTCCATAGAATTGTTGTGATTTGACAATGACACGAAAATGCATTACGATAAACAAACATAAATATATAGTATTATGCCAACTAGAAAATAAGATAGAACAGAATACAATTCACAGTATTTTATGTTACAAATAATGTTATCTATTAATAGCTCCAAAAATCAGCCAGATGCAAGCAGTCCAACCTAAGACTTACTGTTAGACCGTGGTCTCCAAGAACAAACTGAATTTTTGTGAACAGCTTCGTTTTGACGAGACAACCATATTTTCTATCTTTGAAAAATCTCGAATCGGGTAACTAATAAAGATAGATAAAATAGGGAAAGTTTAGAGTGTCAGACTAAGAAAAGTTTCCACTTTACGTGTATGACAAAGTTACCGTTGAATTACAATAATAATTAACAAGCTGTTGTGAGAAAATTAGGTTATTTTTAAATTGATTAATATCAATTTAAAAATCTCATAAGTGGGATTGTCAGAAAAATCACCAAATATGAAGGACAAAAGTTTCATCGTAGTTTTCATAATATAATCAAGCGATTAAAGTCGAAAAATAATTATTGTTATTAATAAATATTTATTATTTACCGAACCCAATATCTTCAAAGCCATAACTTTATTAGTGACCCGATTCGAGATTTTTCGAAAATAGAAAAGACGGTTGTCTCGTCAAAATGAAGCTTTTCACAAATATTCAGCTTGTTGTTAATCAAAAAAAGTTAGTTTGTGGGACCACGGTCTGTGATTTACATCTCAAGAACGAAAAACATTTTTCTTCGATTTTTCAGTTTATCTCTCTTTCATTCAAAGACTAACTCAAAGAGTATATAAATTTTATTTTATTTTGTCTTCTTACATTTACTTCTAACGAAAAAACGAGTGTGAGCTACACTCGATTTTTTTGTTATTTTTGATTGATTAATTAATATTTTGATTATTATAATATGTTTTTATGTATTATTTTTCCTGAGTATATGTTATAATTAGTAACATTAAATAATACAAAATAAGCACCAGCTTTAAATTAACCTTTTATTTTACATTTAGTTTTCTACTGAATTTTGTAGAAAACCTTGTAAGTAGTTGTAATTTTGAATAGAGTTGGTAACACTGAGTAGCACGAGAATTCGTAGAAATTAGAATTATTTTCTCTATACGAAAAATTAGAAGTTTATTTACATTACGTCAAAAAGTATTGTACTTTAACTAATTTGTATTTTGTAGTTAATTATAAATTAATTATCTAACCATTACGTACAAGGAATTATTGATTTATACTGTTTGGTTCTCACATCTCTAAAATCATCATCATTCTTCCGATTCTAGCACAAAATTAAATTGTGTTAGGTATGTGAAATGGGAACACAAAATAAAACGTAAGTGGTGTACTTCTTTATACTTATATTTTTTAAAAGCCTATATAGGTTATTAAAAATAATTATGATTTTCTTTTCAGGATAAGAAGTAATAAGCATAAATTAACTTTGTCACCATGGTGGGTACCTATGGATGTATATGGCTAATCTTCCACATTAACCTAATGGATTCATGGACTAGACTTGTGGCACCAAAGATTAAAGTCTTTAACATTGGGAAAGCATAATATAACACCATATATTCTACAAATACTACATACATTATAGTTTCTAGAGGAAGAAAGGAAAACAATGGAACACTGTGTAAGTATTTATTTACATACATATCTCCATGACAAATCATCTAACAAGGTAGACTGAAAGAATCAAATTTTAAACATATTTTAATATATTTCTTTCATTGTAAAAGTTGTGGTTTTTTACTTAACTTGATTCTTGTAAAAAAATCCTGAATAATATGAGAAGCTTTCTCTGGAGAATAGTGTAGGCTTCTTTCACTCCCTTTTATAAATGTAACCAATTGTTTTTTCGACCCCATTATGTAATTTACAATGCAAATCTATATAACACTACACAAAATGCAACATGCAAGACTGGAGTCATAAATCCTGAGTTAACTGACAAAAAAATATATTAAGTAAACATATATAACAACATTTTGATAAGATATATTTGTTTACAGGTTGACTAAACAGCGAGCAATGGAAATAGAATAAAGAAGCCTTTCTATTTATTACATTTTTTGAAATTGTTGATTAAGAAGATTTATAAGTTAATGCTGAATATTATATTTTTCTTGCTGTTTTTAATGGTTGTGCAAGATTGAAAAATAAATTTTAATTTGTAGAAAACAATTAAGTTTATAACATGATAGTCTTAATGTACCTAATATGTGTAATTTTTAAAATTTAAATTAATAGAAAGTTAATGTTACCTTAGGAAAAAATATTTTACTTGTTGATTTTTTATTTTCAAGTGAAATTCCATACTACTCATACTATATAGTAAACTAATTTTTGATATTGAATTTTCATTACTGATTAATTATGCGAGATAACAGGAGATATTTAAATTGTAGAAAACATTTAAATTTAAAATATAATAGCTTTAATATAGTGCGTGTAATCTTCTATAAGTTTGTTACATTAGTGAAAATTCAAAGATACACGTTAATAAATTTAAGTCATAAGGTGATAAATTGTGAAAATTATTTATCTATTCTGAGAAGTACAAACATTAATAATAATTGTTAGTTTAGTAAAGTAGATGTGTTTGTATATTTTTTAAAACTCAAATTTAATTTTCTTTACAAGACTGCTTCATATTACACACTTTTTATAATTATTCATTTTGTATTTTGTGTGATTTATTCATTTTGCAACTTTATTAAAGAAAATAAAAATTATTTCTCAAGACTTTTCCATATAGTAAAATCTATGTTTGGCATTAAAACATTAAATACTATGAATAGTGTGTCATTAAACTTATACTTAAAATTAGCCATTGATAAGTTTCATTTTTATTATATAAAATTATTTAATACTTAGATAGAAGGTTTGCCTAGAGTATATATTTTTTTTAAATAAATCTTATACAACACTAAAGTATTTTATTATACCAATAATCCACTAAGTATTGTTACTACCAAAATCACTTTGATTAAAAAACAACAACAAAAGTAACAAAGTTAACACTTCTAAAAGAAAATACTTGTAATTATCATATTGAAGGGTCCTACGTATACTAGTGCAAGTGCAATGACACAACTTTACTGGAGGCCGGAATAAATGTTCTGTAGCTTGTAATCTATACCTTCATATAATAAAATTGTAGGAAAGTCAATGTATGTCCGGGATAAACTCAAAAAGTACTGCATGGATTTACTTCAAATTTTACATGAATATTACTAACAGGTCGGGTCAGCCTATATGTGGCTACATATTATCACGTTATCACCTACGGGGGAGGAGCTGTGCGGAGTAAACAAAGTCTGCGCGAACAAAGTCACGGGCAACAGCTAGTTTTGACATAAATCAATAGAAGTATTTGAAAATTTGTACAAATTTTCAAATACTTTACTACATTAGGACAAATATAAGGTAATTTTAAGGCTTTTGAAGCAAGAAAATGGTTTCCGTTGTTTTGCAAGTTGCACCAGTATATATAGGATCTGTCAATATCTTCTATTATGTAGTCTTCGCATTTCATCCATTTCAATTATGCCTTATGAGGGCATCATTTGTTCTTCTAGGATATTTGTCAGTAATATTAAAAATTCTGCAGTTGAAGTCTTATCTGCAAATAATAGTTATATTTTTTATTGACATATATTATTGTAATAAACAATAATAACAAGAACTGACTGCCTTCCTGTATGGTAAATTATCTTTAAATGTAGACAAATATAAAATAATAATGTTTACACATGTAGGTACCTAGGTAATTGAGAACTACATGTGTCATATTGGTTATTTTAAGTTAAGAATATTACAGAAAATAATACATCATAGTTGTATGTTAATCATACATGGAACTTGGTCTGAAAACTACTGATTAAAACAAATACTTTTTTTGACTAAATATAACTTAAATGGGTAGTAAAAACTCCTTAAATACATAATCAATGCAAGCCTTAGAGGAATAACACATTTGCATCATTATTCTATGATGTAAGCATTGTTGTTGTTTGTTGGTATGTGGCTGTAAGTATTGTGAAAAGTTGACCACCAAGAAAAGGATTATTACTTGTATCCAGCTGAAATTTAACATACACTTGACATGTATATGTCATTGTAACATATTAGCTGTTTAAAAAAGAAACTCGAAAAACTACAGATAAATTTTTGAAAAAATATAACTTTATTGAGTTCACCTAAGTCAAATTAGTATTTACTACAAAGATATTCTGTTATTACAGTTAATGAAGTTGGATGGCTGTCATATCTACTAGAAACTGAATTACAAGTCTCTTATGTTCACTTACCTTTAACTAAAGAGGCATGCCTTGATGGGTGTGTGGCTCTAAACCTCAAAATTCACAAGGGTCTATATTATTTAGAGAGCCATGGTTATTGGGTTTATTGAAGCGCTATAGTGATTGGAATGCTCCGTCCGTTGTGTAAAAAGATCACACAAATTTCCTACGTGCCTTCTTTGTATTTTGCAGGCTTGCCGTTATCCGTAGATATTTAGCACATAATAGGTATAATATGGAACTGCCACCACTATTAAATACATATATGCCATTCTGCCTGCCTGCCTGCCTGCCTGCCATACATACTACTGCCAACACTGGACCGAAATCTATATTTAATAAAATGAATAGAAATCAAAAAGTTTTGTAATTATTGTATAATTAAAGTATAATAATATGAAATAGTGGATAAGGTTATCAACATTTTAACGAAGTGTCAAATGACAAATCGATAAAATGACAGCAAGACGTTTCGATCGATAGAGAAAATAACTACCGTCGAGTAAAATTGATCATTTTCTCTTCCTTTGAAGTATCATGTCGAATCAAGTGTCAAATGCGTTAGCGAATCGAGAAAGTGACATAAAAGTCGAGAAAACGGGTCGATAAAATTTTATCGTGTTGCTTATCCTAAGCCTGCAGGAGTGACATAAGCTACTTTTTTACTCGACTGATCAAAAGAAAGTAATCATTTTGGGTAACGCGATCACAGTAGCGAGTAACAGCTAACAGCAGTTATCTATATAATTTCGGCGTAGGGATGTGACGACCCCATCGCCCACTGGTGGGATAATTTTTGTGACAAAAATTATTTAACACCGGTGCAGTCAGTCAACCAAATTAGTGGTAGTGCCATACTGCTTTTCCAAAATCTGAACACATAGGCAGAATTGGTGAGAAGGGTGAATTTCAACAAATGCCATTTATTTCATCATATCGGTGCACTTTTCCATTTATATAATTTTTGCATATTTTTTAGGTTTTACGTAGTCTTTAGGATAGTAAATATCCCCAAATTTAATGTCATCAACGTATCATTTAAGACTAAGGAGAAAATTGAGTTGGAATTCTGGTTTCCACCGATATCACAAACCGGCACCGATTATTTTTTATGTACATCGATATGAAAAGTTTATCCACCGAAATGATAAGTTTGTCCAGCGAACTGATATACATATCCAGCGATATGATAATCTACCCACCTTTAAATATAATTAGTAGGTATATACCTTTATATTTTTACAAGGGTGACTTTTTTTATGGTGAGGGGGCTAACGAGCAGGAGGTGCACCTGATGTTGAGTGGTCACCGCCGCCCATGGACATCTGCAATATCAGAGGCCTTGCAGTTGCGTTGCCGCCCTTTTAAAAATGAGTAAGCTCTTTTCTTGAAGGTCCCCATGTCGTATCTGTTTGGAAAAACCCCTGCCAGTAATTGATTCCACAAAAGAGTAGCGCGAAGCAAAAGTGCCGGAAGAACCGCACGGTTGTGGATTTCCATACATCAATATGGTGTGAATGGAATTTCAAATTTTGACGCGATGTCCGATGATGGAAGTTAGCAGCAGGAATTAATTCAAAGAACTCATCGGAACACTCTCAATGATAGACATGATAAAAGACGCAGAGTGAGCTTACATCTCTGCGTAATATTAAGGAGTCAAGCCGTTTCGAAATAGCCTGATCGTCAACGATTCGAACCGCTTTACGTTGAATGCGGCCAAGTGGAAGAAACTGGTACTGGGGAGCACCGGCCCAGAGATGAGAGCAGTACTGCATGTGAGGTCGAATTTGCGCCTTATAAACTTGGAGACGATGGGTCGGCAAGAAGTACTGCTTCGCTCTGCTGAGCACACCGAGCTTTTTGGAGGCTAGTTTCGCCTTGCCTTCCAGATGACCGCGAAATTGAACGGACTTAGAATTGAAGACCTAAAGTGAGGGTCTCATGTAAGTAGAACACATCCATACGAGAACTGTGTTCATACATGCACATATTTATGCAAACCCACACACACACATACACACACACACACATACATTTATCAGCCCTTGCACACAAATTAACCTAAACTAATTCGTTTTCCAATTTTTTATCTTTGATCTGTAGTATTTTATTATGTATTATTAAATAATGTTAATCCGTAATGGGCCTTCTGTTTAGTAAATAAGATTAAAGTATAAGTTGTATAAGGGTTGTGGATTTTGTGAATAAATAAAAAATAAAAAAAAATACAAATCCAAATAAAATATATTTTTTGAAATAATATACATATTTTATTATATTTACTTTCTTCTTTTCTTAAGGTTACGTTGTAGCATTGACGTGTATAATATTACCACTTATACATGTCAATGCGTTGTAGGTACAACGTAAGGAGTTATCAAATTCCTGATAATTTAAGTGACGATTTCTACAGATAGGACATGTTCTTTGTAGACATTCTACCTTAAAAATATCACCGCAAATACTACTAAGAACTTCAGTCGTGGTGTTTTCTTTTATGATCCAATTTCGTTTTAAAGATGTTAGGAGAAGGTCCATGTTCTCATGTTTCTCTCACAGACATGTATTTCACATGTTTAATTTTGGCTGTGTGACCCAAAACGGCCTCATTCTTGTAAAATTAACATAAATGATTGTAGGATGGCCCGAAGTCAAGTATTTTTTGTGTACATTTTTAATCGTGTCTTTCATCAGCCTTTTCTGCTTTTACTCCATTTTGTATAACAGTGTCCTTTTTACCTGGGCAAAGATTTGAATTGTCATCATCCTCAAAGAACTGAACGACAATCTTACGGATACGTTTTTGCAGGTCTGTGTTATTTGACCTCTTCGGGATTTGTCTTACTGCTAAAATACTCTGTTTGAATTTCTTAAATTCTTGATGTAGTCTCATGGATCTCTTTTTGTACATTAGTTTCTCTTTATTAGCCCTTGCCAATTGGTTTTTTAAATCGCATATTTGCTGAGATTTAAATTTTTGATACTTACGAAACTTCATTTTAATGTCTCGATTGAATTTAATAGTTGCAAGGGACGACTCTAAGTTTGGGCGTAATGTTGATTCTTCTGAATTTATTGAACTTATGCTTGGTGTTCGTAAAGGAGATGCTATTGACAAATCTAGAGGACTGGTTTTACGTAAATAGTGAGAGCTACTCGCTACTATGGCATCAAAACAACGAAAAAACACGGGATCTACCGATATGATAAAACGACTCACCGAAATGATAAAAGTATCTACCGATATGATAAAGCCATCCACCGATGTGACAAAACTTCGCATTGATCATGAAACAAAACACCGATATTACATACCTATGACACCGACTGATTTTTCTTATCATTTCGCTGTAAATGATCACATCGGTGGTAATAAAGACCACCGATTACAGCGATATGAGAACAGCGACGTGAGAAATAACACACTTTTTAGAAAATTAGAAAAAATGCATATTATCTAGAATAAATTCATCAACTGTCAATGAAGCTAATTCACTTACTACCTCTGTTAGAACCAAGTGATAATAATAAAACCGCTCATTATACTACAAAAATGAAACCACCGATAACATAAAATAATTGTCCGGGAGCAACTGAAATGGCATACTTACGTTATTGGTGGGGATATGTAGCGATTTGACACACATCCATTCTGAATCCTGATTGCGCACTAGCCTACACTAACGAGGGGAATAATATTGGAGTGGGGACGTTGTCAGACTCGTCGATGTAAAGTTAGGTTTAAATTACTTTTGTCCAGCGATATGAGAACATTTTGCAGGACAAGTACGTTTTTGCTTCTCAGTAATAATAAACGTTAGTTATGTTATTAAATATGATATATATTAATAATAAAACTAATATTCTATAAAATAGAATAAGTTATAAACTTTACTTATTTATTTTTATAAGTCTATAAGCTTTTTTGTTTGTGAAAGAAGTAGAGGGACAGCACCGATTTGAAAAAAATACAGGTTTATGTATTTATTTCTATTGGCAAATTATATTTTTGCCTCAACCCATTAACTACCTATCGAATACTAAAAAAAAATAATTCAGAACAACATTCCTTTTTTCAAATACTAATTTCACCGAAGACAAAAAAAAAGTCGTTTGGGAAATTCACCCAGAAATTAGTTCGCCTTCCTTCAAGGACTCGTGCGTTCTGGTCTCTCACCAAGGCTGTCTTAGGGAATTTCTTACAGCCCTCTCTTCTATCTTTGCACGGAGTCGATGACTCTTTGGCCCATACCGCAATGGAGAAGGCCGATCTTCTGGGCTCCTTCTTTGCGGCCAACTCGACTCTGGATGACCAAGGGAACGCACCGCCTACCATCTCGCAGTGTGACAGTTCCATGCCAGAACCACAATTTCGGCAGTCATCCGTGCGTAAAGCACGACTTTCCTTGGACATCCACAAGTCGAATAACCCTTACAGATAGATGTCTGTATTTGGATAGATGACGAAAGAGCTGTATTATAATAATGTTTAGAACAGTCAGTCGGAATAATGTATTCGCCTATGTAACACGCAGAAATTAAATAGTAATTCTTTGGTGTTAAATGAATTTTCTCCTTTGAACGACACGCTATAATATACACCTGCTCCTCTACATCACACAATACGCAACAGTGGTGACCCCGACGTGATCCTGGTCAGCTGGAGACTTCGAATTAATAAGAAAGTACTAGGCGTGATTTGTTAAGAAATCTGTCACCACAAGGTTCCGACTCGCCCGGCATTCACGCATCATGACAACTTCATCAGCATCCCAGAACGACGCGGTGGAGCTGTCATTAGTGACGGTATCTTCCAGAATACCGGAATTTTGGTGTGACCAGCCACGATTATGGTTTGTGCAAAGTGAAGCAGTTTTGGGTCCACAGAAGCTGAGTGACGATTCACGATTTAATTTAATCGTAACTAAATTAAATAAGGATGTTATCCAACAAGTCAGTGATATTCTTTTGAATCCACCGGAGACAAAAAAATATGAAACCTTAAAGGCTCGCCTGTTAACGGTGTACGAAGAATCCGAAAACAGCAAATTTCAAAAATTGCTTGGTGGCATGGAACTGGGCGACCAAAAGCCTTCACAGCTTTTGCGTCGGATGAGAGACTTAGCGCGCGGCAAGATACCGGACGACACACTTCTCATCATGTGGCAAGGTCACTTACCTGCTTCTGTACGAGCCGTTTTAGCTGTGAGTGAAGTAAAAGACCTCGAAAAGTTAGCTGCAATGGCCGACAAGGTCATGGAAACGTCAAGACCTGCAAATATTTCTGAAGTGCATACATCTGGTTCCAATTCATGTGACAATGCTTTTGTCCTGGCAGAGCTGGCAAAATTAAGTTTGCGTATACGAGATTTCGAGAGGAACACAACAAAGAAATTATAAAAATAACCGGGGTTATAGGCGACGGTCAGTCTCGCGAGCTCGTAATACTACACGCCGCACGCCCGAAAACGCTGACTGGCTTTGTTATTATCATCACAGGTTTCGCAGTCGAGCAAAGAAATGCATAGAGCCGTGTTCATGGAAAAAACATAAGGATACGGAAAACTAGAAATGGTGCAATCGCCGGCGGAGATATGTACCATCACTCCAGTTCACCGCCTATGTGTTAGTGATAAGAAAACCGGACTTAGATTTTTAGTGGACACAGGAGCGAACATTTCCGTGTTACCTTTTACAAAAAAACTATTTAGTGACAATAAATGTGAAAGTTATATATTATATGCTGCTAATGGTAGTGAAATTAAAACTTACGGTACAAAGACTCTTGATTTAGATTTTAATTTACGACGGCCCTATCGCTGGACTTTTGTAATGGCCGATGTAAAGCAACCGATATTAGGCGCAGATTTTTTGGGACATCATAAGTTATTAGAGGACATTGATAGAAAAAAGTTGATAGACAAAGTGACAAATTTATGTTTGATCGCATCGGTGACTTTAAATGAGCTACCATCAGTCAGAACTATTAACGACTCCAGTGAATACAGTGATTTATTAGCTGAATTTTCTAACATAACAAAACCGATATGTTTTAAAGAGACTCCACGCCATTCCGTTGTTCATTACATAGAAACAACGGGATCGCCTGTGTATGCAAGGCCGAGACCTTTACCTTTAGATAAATATAACAAGGTGAAGGCTGAATTTCAACGCATGATGGATATGGGAATATGCAGACCTTCTAAAAGTTGCTGGGCTAGTCCACTTCATGTAGTGATGAAGAAAAACGGTGACTTACGACCGTGCGGAGACTATCGACGTTTGAACAATATTACAAAGGCCGACAGATATCCGATTCCACGTATTCAAGACTGTACATACTTGTTAGCCGGAAAATGTGTATTTTCACGTTTAGACCTTCAGCGGGCATATCATAATATCGGTATTTTGGAACGGGATATAGAGAAGACGGCAATAACGACGCCTTTTGGATTATACGAATTTACTCGTATGACTTTCGGTTTAAAGAACGCAGCTCAAACTTTTCAACGTTTTCTCAATAATGACGTTTTTAGAGGTATGGACTTCTTATTTTCGTATATTGATGACGTCATAATTGCATCACAATCAAGGTCATTACATAAACTGCACTTAAGAAAAGTTTTCGAACGCCTTGATCAATATGGTCTTACGGTCAATTTGGCAAAATGCGAGTTTGGGAAAAGTGAACTAGATTTTCTTGGTTTTCACGTATCAGAAAAAGGCTTACGTCCGTTAGAAGATCGAATCAAGACGATTTCGGAGTACCCAAGGCCTAAGACGGTAGAGGAACTACGACGCTTTTTGGGGATGTTGAACTTTTACAGACGTCACCTTCCCAAGGCAGCAAGCATTCAGGAAAAATTAAATGTTTATTTACACAACGCGAAAAAGAAAGATAAGACGCCCATCACTTGGACCGACCAATCAATTGATGCTTTTATACAGTGCAAGGAAAGCTTAAAAAGTGCAATTACGTTATCATTTCCATCACAAGACGCTCCTATATCGCTTATGACAGATTGTTCTGCTACCTGTGCCGGAGCAGTACTACAGCAGAAAGAGGGGAACTCATGGAAACCTCTCGCATTTTTTTCAAGCAAGCTCAGTGACGCACAACAATGTTATAGTACCTTTGACAGGGAACTTTTGGCTATTTATATGGCGATAAAACACTTCCGATATTTAATCGAAGGCAGACCCCTGACTGTATATACAGACCATAGACCACTTGTTTATGCATTTAAAAAGAATACTATCGGAAAAAACGATACACCAAGACGATTGAGGCATTTGGATTTTATTTTACAATTTTGTACCTCAATAGAATACGTTAGCGGATCCGACAACGTTGTAGCAGACGCATTATCACGAATCTACACTATTGATATTCCTTCGCCAATAGACTACGAAAAACTCGCAGAAGCTCAGGAAAATGATTACGAATTAAAAAAATTGAAGAATTCGAAAAATTTGGAATTCAAACTACTTACTTTGCCAGGTAGCAACATACCTATTTACTGCGAAGTGTCTACAAATAAGGCGCGACCATATTTGCCGGCTGAGTTTCGTATAACCGCATACAAAGCTATACACGAAGCAAGCCACCCAGGAGTCCGTGCTACGAGAAAAATGATCCGAGATCGCTTCTTTTGGACAGCGATGAATAAGGATGTTGCCATGTGGGCGAGATCATGCTTAGATTGTCAGAGATCAAAAGTCCAACGTCATACAATATCACCTATTGGAACTTTTCAGAGAAGTGAACGTTTTGAACATTTACACGTCGATATTGTTGGCCCACTAACTATGTGTAAAGGATATCGTTATTTGGTTACCATGGTAGACAGAGCAACGGGTTGGTTAGAGGCGTATCCAATCAAAGATATTACGGCTGATACGATATCATGGATAGTTTATTCAGGCTGGATATCAAGATTTGGATGTCCATTGCGTATCACAACGGACCAAGGTCGACAATTTGAATCGAACTTGTTTGCATTGTTGGCAAAGCGAATGGGCATAACAAAATTAAGGACTACCAGCTACCATCCGCAATCCAATGGTGCAGTTGAACGGGCTCATCGTTCCTTGAAAACAGCCCTTATGTGTAGAGGTAATACGGAAGATTGGGTGAACGAATTACCATCAGTATTGTTAGGTTTAAGAGCAAGCCTACGCTATGATACAGGAATAAGCGCGGCCGAGATGACCTATGGACAAGTAATACGTTTGCCCGGAGATTTCTTTTCGCCTACAAAGCAAGAAATCACGGAAAATGAAACGTTTTTGCAAACTTTGCGATCTAGAATAAAACAAATCTCGTCTATTCCGAAACGAGAAATAAAACAAAATCGCATATTTGTACACCCCGAACTGAACGAGTGTACGCATGAATTTGTAAGATGTGATAAAGTTTCAAAACCTTTAACTTCACCTTATTCAGGACCGTACAAAGTTTTAAAAAAATCACCGAAATATTTTAAGATATTATGCAATGGCCAAGAGAAAAATATAAGCATTGATCGCCTTTCTTATTACTAGTGACGATAATACCGAACGAATTCCTAATAAGGCTGAGACAAATCAAAACTATATGCAACGAACATCAAGATATGTTCGGATAAGTAAGCCAGTCGTACGCTTCAGTAGCAAGTAATCGAACATACTCCTATTTTATTCTCTGCTTACCAGTTAAACAGAAAGTTGTAATTTTGTTGAGAGAAAGAAATAAATATGGGAAAAAGCCAATCAAAACAGTCAATGGAAGAAATAATAATAGCACAAAATGGTGCCGGAAATGCAGCCAGCGCCTCGGAAGCCTCTGCACAGCAGTCCAGGGCATCTTCGGTAGAGATGTACTTGGTGATAATTGTCTTAATGTTAGCGGTGGCATTCGGATATTACTTTTGGATCCGTTGCAAAACCAATTACGGTCTTTACATGCGTCGACAACTCCAAGAGCTGCCTCCTGCAGTCGTCAGGTGCGAGCGAGGCCAAAATGGCCCAGCCGCACATGTCATCATGTAGTGTTTGTGATACTAAAGTGTAATAGTGTGCAAAGAAAATAAGTGTTTTACGAAACGAAAGCCATATCGTATAGGCTATAGTGTTTATATAAATAGTAAAGTAATATTTTTTATTCTATTATAAAGTTTTTCGTCCTGTATTCAGACATATGTTAGATATAAATTGTAGGTTATTGGATACTTCATATTTTTACCTAAGACTGACATTCAAGCCAATTTTAAATTAATATATATTATACATTTTTATACACATTTGTTTACTATGTATTTTTCGTAACGATTTTAGAATTTTAGCAAAATGTTTTGATATTTTAAAGTAAAAAAGATATATATTCATTTTTTTCTCGAAGGGGGATGTTATGTGCCGTCAGCACAATAACCCTTACAGATAGATGTCTGTATTTGGATAGATGACGAAAGAGCTGTATTATAATAATGTTTAGAACAGTCAGTCGGAATAATGTATTCGCCTATGTAACACGCAGAAATTAAATAGTAATTCTTTGGTGTTAAATGAATTTTCTCCTTTGAACGACACGCTATAATATACACCTGCTCCTCTACATCACACAATACGCAACAGCATCCCTCCGATTGTGCTAAAAATGTGTGCTCCAGAGTTGGCACCAGTATTAATACGCCTATTCCGGCTCTCCTACTCACTCGGCGAGGTACCGAATTCATGGAAGACAGCTTTAGTGCATCCCATCCCTAAAAAAGGAGATCGCTCTAAGCCGTCAAATTATCGGCCAATAGCCATAGCCTCATTGTTCTCCAAAATTATAGAGACAATCATCAACTCTAAGCTCCTCAAGTATTTAGAGGAGCACCAGCTGATTAGCGACCGTCAGTACGGTTTTCGTCGCGGCCGCTCAGCTGGTGACCTTCTAGTATACCTAACTCATCGATGGGCGGAAGCAGTTGAGTCCAAGGGGGAGGCAATGGCAGTTAGTTTGGACATAGCGAAGGCCTTTGATCGGGTAGCACTTCTCGCGAAGCTGCCTTTTATGGGCTTCCCGAGAAATTATGCAAGTGGATCACCAGTTTTTTGGCTGACCGGAGCATCAAGGTCGATGTCGACGGTGCGTGCTCCGACCTTAAATCTGTCAATGCTGGTGTTCCCCAAGGCTGCGTGCTATCGACGACACTGTTTCTTCTGCATATCAATGACATGATGCGAATTAGCAACATAGATTGCTATGCGGATGACAGTACTGTTGATGCTACATACTTCGGACGAAGCGGTATTTCTCAGGTACACGTCGAAGAGTGCCAAATCAAGCTTGTGTCTGAAGTCGAGAATCGACTTACGTTCAGTTTCGTGGTCATATCGAAGGCAAGGTTATACTGGCCTCCAAAAAGCTCGATGTGCTCGGCAGAGCGAAACAGTACTTTTTGCCGGCCCATCGCCTTCAACTTTATAAGGCACAGATTCGGCCTCACATGGAGTACTGTTCGCATCTCTGGGCCGGAGCTCCCCAGTACCAGCTTCTTCCTCTTGATAGCATTCAGAGTAGAGCGGTTCGAATCGTTGACGTCTAGGCTATTTTGAAACAGCTTGACTCTTTGGCATTACGCAGAGATGTAGGATCTCAATTCGTCTTTTATCGTTTATATCTTGGGGAGTGTTCCGACGAGTTGTTTGGATTAATTCCTGCCGCTGAATTCCACCGTCGGACATCGCGTCAAAATTTGAAATTCCATCCTCACCATCTCGATGTCTGGAAATCCACAACTGTGCGATTCTGCCGTCATATTTTACCTCGCACTACTCTGTTGTGGAATCAATTACTGTTTCTGCCTTACAAGTAGAATGTGCTGAACCTCCATTACATTTACGACGTAAATATCTATCTGACAGGTTTTTCCTTCGCACTTTGGAATCACAAAATCACCCTCTGCTTACAAAGCTCTCTAGTCTTAGTGATTTAATGTCAGATAAGTATTGGAAACACAAAACAATCCCAGCCCTTGTATACAGCTATATGAAATATCATAGCCTTAAGCCTTTTACTTTTACATCCCCTATAAATCCCTTATATAAACACAATTATGAATCATTAACTCTGCAGCCTGTTGTAGTAAATTTAGGTATAGATAAACAATCTTTGTATGCCAATCAATATTTTAACAATATTATCAATAAAAAATGGCAAGATTTTCATTTGATTTTTACTGATGCATCCAAAAATAATAGTAATGTTGGAATAGGTGTATACCATAAACAGTACAATATTGTTCAAAAAATCAAATTTCCACCGGAAGCATCTGTATTTACAAGTGAATGTTATGGACTTTATAAAGCTGTAGAATACATACACATTATGAAACTACCTAAGTGTATAATTCTGACTGATTCACTGAGTGCTCTACATTGTTTGCAAAAGTTTCCTTTAAAATCCAAATTTATTCCTCCTATTATTTTAGACTTAAGAAATCTTTTATACAGATGTACTTTTAAATATAATCATATTATTTACTTTGCCTGGGTTCCAAGCCATTGTAATATCACTGGAAATGAGCGAGCTGATCGGTGTGCTAAAGAGGCAGTTCAGTGTGGTGATTTATACCCCTACATTAATTATTGCCATGATCTAGCTGCTCTCCCTAAACTCCATCTTAAGCAGTCATGGCAAAGTGTCTGGGATAGTGGTACATTGGTGAAAGGCAAAACCTATTCCCAATTACAACCATTGATACCTTCTAAACCTTGGTTTTCTGTAGTGAAATTAAATAAGTTGTCAACATCTGTTATCACCAGAATGAGGCTTGGGCAAACTAATACTCCTGAACACCTCTTCAAGCTACACATCAAAGATAGCAATGTTTGTGAGTGTGGCACTGATATTGGAGATCTCAATCATATATTTTTTGCTTGTCCTAAATACAATCATTCATCATTATATAACAATCTATATATATATTCTAATGACATTCCTTTACCTACATCCATTCTAACCCTGTTATTAAACCCTTGTATGTATAATATTCTTTCATTATTCATTCAAGAAAATAATATTAATATTTAAGCGTAGTTAGATACATTTAGTATCTAATACCAAATTAATATTAACCCACTTGTAAATATTATACAAATGACTATTATCTTTCTAAATATTATATAAATATATTTAAATATTATTGTTGTAAATAATTTATAATTTTAGTATCTATGTTATTTTGATTTGTTCCTGATCCTCTATTTTCCTGTCAATCCAAATTCCAAATCCTAGTTTATTGTCTAAAAAATGTTTCCTCATTTTACTTGATCATGGCAGTTGCTTAACGGCCATACCAAAAAAAAAACTAGCAATCTTGACATTTCAGATGTCACTATTCGTTGACAGTTGACACTTGACATTAGCATAGTGCCTTTTGTCAGTCTCAGTTGTCACTTGAATTTTACTAACTTCAATTCGTTGTCGGCAATATCACGGAAATCTACATAAATACGATTTGGTACTCCATACTTATTTATGTGATAATAATTTTGTAGTGCGTATTAATATTTTAAGACCGTATAGTAGTAATTAAATCGGCACTGTGGCTAAGGTGACACCGTTTCCAAGTATGAGTTACTCGGGGCGAAACATATTCGAGGTAAGGATCATTGATCGTTTCGACTTATTGTTTGTGTTTTCCAAAAACAGCTGACATCGAGGATTTCCTTTGTTCGTAATAATTTTATTTATTGTTTCAACTTATCTTGTATGTTTTTCTAAAAGCTTTTGTTATTGTTAATCACGACAAAGCAACGTATAGTTTGTGTAAATAATTTATGTTATGATTCTATTTATAAAGATTGTTTATCTCTTTTCCTATTGGTCTACACTCTCAGCGCTGTTTTTTTTTAATTAATAAAAGTGCGTACATACCTATTACGTGTGATTCTTATAATACTCTATGCCTGAAATTAATATTTCAATGTAGAGTAACGACCTGAACGCGTTCAATCAACCCAAATACCGTTATTAGTTGAGCGACGCGGATTTTATAAAGTCCCACGCGGCCGCTATTCTGATATTTCTGATATGGCTAAAAGCTATGATTAAGTCAACTATATCATTTCCATGTTTAAACAAAGAATTTAGTGCATTGTCTTATGTAGACAATTGTTTTTTCATTAGTAACATTTCCTGGATGTAACAAAGTAACTGTTCATTTACACTTTACACCTTTTAAAAGTTATGATCTACGAATAATAATAATACTTTGTGTTTTGTATTGCTTTTAAATAAATAAATAAATTAAATTAATTATGATTTTTTTTATCACTAGTTGCAGCATGTAGCCCTCTGCATTATAAAACTTTTTGGAGAATCTTGCGAGATTTCCTCATTTTTCCGGGATAAAAAGTAGCTAATGTTCTATTCCAGATCATCATCTTTCTTCTTCTTCTTTCCATGGGCAGGTCTCGTCTTTTAGGATGGTCCTATTCTTGCCATCCCAACTCCTCCAGGAAGCCCAACAACCGCTTAAGGTCATCATCTGTGTGCCAAATTTCATTCAAGTCAGTTCAGTAGTATTTGAGTTATTGAGTAACAAACATCCATCCTAACATCCAAACTTTTGCATTTATAATATTAATTATGACCCTGAAGTTAGCGGATAGCAGACAAAATAAAATTTCAGATAGGGATATCTACAAGCGAAATTAAGTTTTTCGAGTTTACCAAATTATAAATGGTTTGTTGTTGACTTACCTACAGATGATAATAAACAATTATTTTTTTTTGCTAATGATGGCAACCCACATCCATAAGTCTACCAGCTACCTTACCGTCCAAACTGGAACACAACAATTACAAGCAATGACACTACTGTGCCAGGAATATGTAAAATGGTGATACCCAATACCCGGGCAAGAGATTGTGGAAGTCTACCACCTAGTAGTCACAATGGCAATGATACACATAGCCAATTGGTCGCCTTTTATAACCTGCCCGGCAGAATGGCAGTTGGTTTCTCTATTATCTAGTGTGGAAATGAATTAAGAAAGAAGTGAATTAAGACACACACACAGTGCTGGGTGTGACTGTGTGTGTGTGTGTGTGTGTCTGTATTATGTGCAAAATGAGTGCAATTAATACAGTATATTTAAAAAAAAAACGATCTGATAACCAGATGAGACGTATATTTTATCGAATATTATTTATAATCAAATATGCCTATAATTACTTGCCTATCCAAAAGTGCTCATGGCAAGTTTTTAGCTTGGCAACAGTACTTTGAGTACGATTTTTTGCAGGCAAGTATATGTGACTGATTTTGTAATAAAATAATCTAAAATTTGATATAACTTTCGATAAGTTAGCAGATTGATGGAGTCACCTATATTGACTTACCGGTTCACACCTGCTTGCCAGGAAGCCATACACAGAAGTGAGTATGCAAGCCTACCTAGGCATATTCTGTGTGTTAAAAATTATCAGTGAAATAAGTTTCATTTGGTTATCAAAAGTATGAAAGTGATGAAAAAAAACGAATAAAGTTAATTTAATTGAAAATAGCTATGAGCACTTTTGGATAGGCAAGTAATTACAGGCATATTTGTTTATAAATAATATTTGATAAAACATACGTTCATCTGGTTATCAGATCGGTGAAGGACGATCTCCCACTGTCTCCTCTACTAAATGGGGTTCCAAAAACTTAAAGAAATGCACATTAAAAACTTTATTACTTTATTTGTAGCTGAGGCAGGCCTCTGACACTTGCTTATACCTGCCACGATAAGCACCTACAGCTCGCGATAACTCGGCTTTGCAAATCAGTCGGGGCCGCCCCATGCTTATGAGTACATGCGTATCTATTCATTTACAACGGCCAGCCGATCATAGGTACTCTATCATAGGGACTCTTATAAAAAGGGGAATTCGTAATCATTATCATTATCTATATTATATAATAAAACTAAGTTGATAAAATGTGCGTGCCGATAAAACTTAAAAAGGAGTCCCGGTACAATAAAGGGACTTATATAGTATGATAGTCCTTTATCCCCCCTCGAACCAGAAAGTTCCCGTTTTAACCTAAAGGGCGTGTTTTTAAAGATATAAGGGCTTTTCCAACCCTTTGACTTGGAAATTAAGTATAGTGGCTTCATCTGTTGTCGAGTATTTGAATTTCATTCAGAACAATGATTATTATTTGGGTTGTATTTCGAAAGGCGTTGGGGGGAATAGCAGCATGTGTAGTAATGGAGCGAAAATTAAAATTCTAATTTCAATAAAGTCTTAAATTACATATTTTGTTATATTTCAATTACTACGTAATCTCATATCGACTCCCGAGCGAAGCCGGGCATCATAGCTAGTATATAATGAAACTAAGTTACTAAAATGTGCCTGCCGATAAAACTTAAAAAGGAGTCCCGGCACGATAAAGGTACTTATATAGTGTGATAGCCCTTTATCCCCCCTCGAACAAGAAAGTTCCCGTTTTGACTTAAAGGGCGTGTTTTTAAAGATATATAGACTTTTCCAACCCTTCAACTTGGAAATTAAGTGTAGTGGCGCTATCTGTTGTCGAGTATATGAACTTCATTCAAAACAACGATTATTTGGGTTGCATTTCGAAAGGCGCCGCAAGCAATGGCAGCATTCGTAGTAATGGCGCGAAATTTATATTTCCAATTTCAATAAAGTCTTAAATTACATTTGTTATATTTCAACTACCACATAATCTCATATCAACTATGATAGCTATGTGCTAATATATCATAGCTAGTATAAAATAATTGCTATGTGTATGATTGTCGCAACAAACAGAAGGATGCTAAGTTTTCGTTTTTTACTTTACCGTAACATTCTGAAACGTAATAAATATTTATCTTTTATTTAGTTTACTCGTAATTTTATAAGTAGGTTAAGTACTATAGGTAAGGATTACGTAGATTTATCATGCCCCAGTATTGCAACTTGAAATGCGTAAACGTAATTATATTTTAACATTAATTTATTAATTAATTATTAACAAAATTCATTTTCCCTGTGTCGATCAGAGTTTCTTTAAATATAGAGCAAATGCCGCTATGTCAGGCAAGTTGTAAAAGGCAACCGATTGGCTACACGTGTCACTACCATCGTGACTACTAGGTGGTAGAGTTCCACATCGTCTCACCCGGATATGTGGTACCGCTGCTTACCTATTCCTGCTGCAATAGCATCAATGCTTGTCATTATCTTGTTCTGTTTTGGGGGTTAAAGTTGGGTAGTAGACTTATGTATATAGCATTGCCATCCTGCTGCACAGATAGCAACTCATCATTTACATCATTTACATCATGTCTATAGGGGATAGTGTCTTTTTTTTATATCATAAGATAGCAAACAAGCAGATGGGTCTCTTGATGGACCTATCACGTCAACCATCGCCTATAGACACAAAAGTGTTAATGGCGCGTTGCTATCTTGTGGCGAGGTCTAATGCCACATGCATAAGTTTACCGGGTACCTTACCCTCCAAACCGGAACACGACAGTGACAAGCTCTGAAGCTATTGCGGCAGGAATAGATAAGGTGGTGATACCAGACCCGAGCGAGACAATGCAATACTCTACCACCTAGTAGCCACAATGGTAGTGACTCGTATAGCCAATCGGTCGCCTTTTACGACCTGCCTGGCAGAACGGCAGTTGGCCTATTCTTCAAAGGAGCCAGATACCAACACGAGGAATCTTTGAGACAACCCCGATTTCATTAGAAAGGATAAGAGTTACATGTTAGAAGAAGATGCAACTTCTAGGTAAATGTAAACGTAGGTAATCAAGCGCCGAGCGATCGACTTAATTGTATCGTAGCAAGAGTCCTTATTTCTTTAAACGACTTTTCGGAGTGTTTCTTCTGTACTTGTACTATTATATATTTTGTGGCTGAGGTAATACATGGAATTAAAGTACACAAGAAAATATATTTTAATATTATAAATGCGAACGTTTGGATGGATGGATAGATGTCTGTTACTTAATACACAAAAACTACTGAACAAATTTGGATGAAATTTTGCAAACAGGTAGATGATAACCTGGATTAGTACATAGGCTACTTTTTATCCCGGAAAAATGAGTTATGCATGAAAGATTCACCAAAAACTTTTGACAGGACAAGATAACCAAAAATTTTACAAACATCAATTTTTATTTTTATTGCCAATACCTGGTCGCGACCCGGCAAGTGGAAAATGCTGGTATCTATATAGCTGGGTACTCGCTTAGCAGTGTAGCATGTAATGTATCAGATACGGTATGAAATGAGTACGTAGGCATGAGTCCGCTGTGAGCCGCTCGCGCGTGGAACTCTATAAGCTCTCAGTGAGACCTGGCAAGTGGAGGTATCACTGCGAACATAAAAGCGGCTCGCAGCATGCTCGTGGACGGCGACACGACCACTTATGTAGAGAGTACGTAGGCGCGAACTTCAAACGAACATACATATTCCATTATGAATATGAATGCAGCACTAGCCACCATTTGTGACGTCTTCGCGAGCCCTGCGGATCCGGCAGCTCGTAGCTAGATACGCGGTGGACGACCCATACCTACTTGCAGGTTGATACAGTATCTGATACGCATGTAACACTGCTAAGTCAGTACCCAGCTTAATCTACATTAATATTAAAATGCGAAAGTTTGGATGTTTGGATGGATGTTTGTTACTCAATCACGCAAAAACTATTGAACGGATTTGAATGAATTTCTACACAGATAGATGATGACCTGGGATTGCACATAGGCTACTTTTTATCCCGGAAAAATTAGTTTATCCCGCGGGATTCGCAAAAAACTTATAATACAGCGGGCTGCACGCTGCAGCTAGTAATATTATAAATGCGAAAGTTTGTATGTTTGTTATTCAATTACGGCAAAGCCCGGCATCTATGGGTACGCAGACGATGGCACTGTTGTGGAGAGTTACGCGTCCAGCACGCGAGCCAGTACGGCACAGATCCGGTCACTCAGAAAGACGATGGTCGATCGTATGAATCTGTCCTTACAGGCAGTCTCCGCTTGGGGCCATGCCAATCTGGTCAAGTTTAATGCGGCTAAGACCTAGGCGTGTCTATTCTCTCCTAAACGGAGTCCATTCCACCTATCTCCGTCTTTTCAGGGTGTGTCCGTGCCGATAACTAACCACCTCGAGCTCCTTGGTATCACCTTAACGCCTACTCTTAACTTTGGTTCGTACATCGAATCGAAAGCCCAAGTTGCCTCAAAAAATCTTGGTATTCTGGCCAAAGTGAGACAGTATTTCAGCCCGGGACAGTTACTCCATCTTTATCAAGCACAAGTCCGTTTATGTATGGAATACTGCTCTCACCTCTGGGATGGATCTGCCAAATACCAGCTGGAGACGCTTGAGGCGATAGAGAGGCGTGCCAATAGGCTCATAAACGACGATGATCTGGTAGTCGATCGTCGAGGCGCACAGATACTAGGAATCGCCATATGGTGTACGTTCCATGTACCCGAACAAAGTGGTTCGACTCGACATTCTTGATCGGAACCCCAAGGGACTGGAATATGCTACCTGAATCTGTGTTCCCCAACGGGTACAACCTGGGGATCTTCAAGAGAAGAGTGAACAGGTACCTTCTAGAGAAGTGTGTTCCATCTTAGGCCGCATCTTAGCTTACCATCAGGCGAGATTATGGTCAAGCGCTTCCCTATTGACAGTAAAAAAAAAAACTAATGAACAGATTTGGATAAAATTTGGCACACTGGTAGATGATGACCTGGAATAGTACATAAGCTACGTTTTATCCCAGAAAAATGAGTTATTCCCACCGGATTCACCAAAAACTTTTATAACTCAGTGGGCTGCACTGTGCATGCAGGTAATATTATTATAATTTTTCTTGTTGTTTCAGATATCTCGATTTTCGAGTGAAGATGACAATCACATAAATAAAAAGCTTCCCAAAGAACTCCTGCTACGTATACTGTCTTATTTAGATGTGGTATCACTTTGCAGATGTGCACAGGTATCTAAAACTTAACTAACCAATATACTGGCTGTCTGGTAAAAGCAATTAATTATATGCTATAACTGGAATTATTACGAAGCAATATTTGAAAAATAAAAATGTACTTTATTTCGTTACTTATAAAGTTGACATTTGTTTCTTACTTAACAGAGGGGAAAAACGTTCTGAGCAAGACAACGACAACAATGGATGTTGTCCCTTTCTTGTAATTGCCAGTGTAAATAAAACTATCTGATAGTAAATTTTTATATATTCGGTAATCGTCAAATTCCTTTTGTTCGTACACGTCGATAAATACATTAGCATAAAATGTATTGTAATTAACACAGTGAGTTCTAAAATGTGCTTATTTTAATTATTATGCAATTACTTGTGCAATGCAAAAACTGTTTGTCAAATTAGTAGAATTACTTAGTAGTAATTTGCAAACTACTCATGGCCGCACTTATATATGGCGATTGGCGCTTTATTTAGTAGAAAGAGACACACTCCACCCATGTCATGGTACTCTTCGGAACAATTTTGAAGCGTGTGTGAACATTCCGGGTAGAATGTAACTTCCTTGGGTAAAAGACATGACAGAAAATCTATTATGGCGTAGCTGCTTAGATAAAGACGACTATTGTTTCCTTTATTTCTAGATTTTTCCAGTGTTTTAATTCTTCACTTTTCTAGATTATTCATAACAATATTGTAGGAAAATAGAAAATACATATACTAGAAATGTAGCCATGTAAAATGTTTGCAAAAAATTCGAATGTCTGCTTTCTTTAACCGGACTTTCATTTTTCATTTTTTTTAATATCATAAGATAGCAAACAAGTAGATAGCTCTTCTGGTGGAAAAAGACAATCATTGCCTATAGACACCAAAGATGTTAATGGTGTGTTGATATCACTGTGGCGAGGTGTTGATGTCACTTTTAAAAGTTTACCGGCTACCCCGCTTTACCCTCGGTACCCCGGTTTACCCTCCAAAACTGGAACACGACAGTGACAAGTACTAACCCTATTGAGACAGGAATAGGTAAGGCGGTGGTAGCAGACTGGGGCGAGACAATGCTGCAAAATCCATAATCATGCGTTTCTCTCGACACTTTTTGCCTCGCACCACTCTGTCATGAAATCAATTATTGGCAGAGGTGTTTCCAAACGGATACAACTTAGAGACCTTCAAGAAAAGAGCTTCTCATTTTTAAAAGGCCAGCAACGCAATTTTAAGACTTATGGTGCTGTGGCTGTACATGGGTGGTGTCGATCACTTACCATCTGATCACCCACCTGCTCGTTTGTCTCTTTTTTCTAAAAAAAAACTGCAACCAGATAGTCTCTGCACATATTCTCCCGTCCAGTCCGAGCTCCATTTAAGAATATACCAACTGTCATTCTGCCAGGCAGGTCGTAAAAGGCGACTGATTGGCTCTACGTGTCACTACCATGGTGACTAATAGGTGATAGAGTTTCGCAACGTCTCGCCCGGGTATTTGGTACCACCGCCTTACCTATTCCTGCCCCAATAGCGTCAGTGCTTGTCACCGTTGTGTTCTGGTTTGAAGGGTAAGGTAGCCGGTAGACCTGTGCATGTGACATTGCCTTCTTGCCACATAGATAGCAATGCACCATTGACATCTTTGATGTCTATTAGCATTGGTTTCTCTTTCCATCAAGAAAGCCATCTACTTATTGTGATGTAAAAAACCTTTACACATTAAGTCCACTCTGCCTCTCTCACAAGAGAAAAGGCTAGATGATACAATACTTAAATAAACATGCCTTCTTTGCAGGTATCAAAGTTATGGAACATTCTGGCTCTCGATGGATCCAATTGGCAGAGGATAGATTTATTTGACTTCCAAAGAGATGTAGAGGTAAGAATTTTACACATTTCATGGCCTGCACTTAGATTTTTTTTAGGGTTCCAAAGTAAACCAGGAGTCCTTATAGTTTCACCATGTCCGTTTGTCGATCCGCAGTCCAGCTCAGCCATCCCTAGTACTAGAAAGCTGTAATTTGATATGAATATACATAAAAAGTATCTTCACGCCCATATCCACGAAGGGGTAGGCAGAGGTACAACAAGTGCACCCACGATTAGCCGAAGATACTTGGTCCCACAAATGTGATAGGTGGCAAGCCTATCGCCAACCGGGCACTTTCCAATCCCGGGCAACTTTGTGTTTCTCAGAAAACTGAAAAAACACTTTTAATGTGCCCGACCCGGAATTCAAACCCGGGACCTCATGTGGTCAACGCCATCGCTGGACCACTAGACCACATAGGCGATACATATACATATTAAGCACAAGAACAAAATTTTTTTTTTTTTTATATCATAAGATAGCAAACAAGCAGATGGGTCTCCTGATGGAAAGAGTCAACCATCGCCTATAGACACCAAAGATGTTAATGGTGCGTTGCTATCTTATGGGGAGGTCTAATGCCACATGCATAAGTTTACCGGCTACCTTACCCTCCAAACCGGAACACGACAGCGACAAGCACTGACGCTATTGTGGCAGGAATAGGTAAGGCGGTGGTACCAGACCCGGGCGAGACAATGCAGAACTCTACCACCTAGTAGCCACGATGGTAGTGACTCGATAGCCAATCGATCGCCTTTTACGACCTGCTTGGCAGAACGGCAGTTGGCCTATTCTACAAAGGAGGCCGGGACCAACACGGCGAAAATAAAAATATGTAATAAAATCTTGGAAAATATTTTTTTAAGGTAGCTTCTCCACATGTGAAGTTGGGATCTAATATCTTACACCCCATAGTGTTGGGTATTGCTGGATAGGTTTATAAAAAATAATGTAGGCCTGTGTAAACAATTTTTCGATTAAGGGATCAATTTGAGAATAATAAGCTTTAAATTGCTAATTTTTGTTAAGAGTCAAGTGTTCCACTGTGCCAGCTACACAGTGTGAAAAACTTACTGTAGTCACTACATAGTAAAAAACAAAGTCGTTTTCCGCTATCTGTCCCTATGTACGCTTAGATCTTTAAAACTACACAACGGATTTTGATGCGTTTTTTTTTAATAGATAGAGTGATTCAAGAGGAAGGTTTATATGTATAAGTAACTGAGCCCACGCCTTCGTCCGCGTGGATTTTATTAAAAACAAACAATCCTAAGTTACTCCTTATTATATCAGCTATCTTCCGTCAAAATCGGTACAGCCGTTTCGGAGATTTCCCGGTACAAACAGACCGACAGACATACAGACAAAAATGGCCAAAATGTAATTTTGATTTGTGTACCGTGTATACTTCCATATGCACTTAGTAAGAAGCGGTTATTTTAATATTACAAACAGACACTTCAGTTTTATTTATTTGTATAGATAACGTCCATTATTGAGTAGAGAAATACTGTTATAAATATATTTAGCAAAACAATGTTTGCCGGGTCAGCTAGTAAGTTATATAATGAACTTAAAAGGAAAACTATCATATATAAGCTTACTTAGAGCTTTCTTATAGGTTAATTTTTGTTAGAGTTATTCCCCCCTCCTCTCCCCTCCTCTCCCCTAAACGCCAGCTAAACAGTGAAAAAACACACGGTAGTAGTTTATATAATGAAATTAAAGGGAAAACTATCATGTCTAAGTAGGATTTTATGATTTATAATGCATAAGCTTATAAAATGTACTTGGAGGAGTTTGTGATCCTGTTGTGCGGATACATCCGTCATTGACGTTAAATAGCTTAAATGTTCATAGTATGAAACAAATAAAAAGCCCTCTTCTTAGTCCGCATTATTGTGATTGGTAACTACTGAACCCTACATTGCACGTGGCCCGACACACTCTTTACCAATTTATTTATATTATTCCTTTTTTCAATATCTCAAGATAGAAAACAAGCGTATAGCTCTCTTTATGAAAGGTGAAAGATATAGACACCGGGCATTCCGGCCAGACACAATGTCGCAGGTTAAAATCATGTTGTGTCAAGTTTTGTAAGTTTTTAAGTTTTCTCGTACATCGGCTGCTATAACTGTAATTCTCTTCACAGGGCCCAGTGATAGAGAACTTGTCACAAAGGTGCGGTGGTTTCCTGAGACAGTTATCATTGCGCGGTTGTGAGAGCATAGCCGATGGATCTATCAAAACCTTAGCACAGGTAATAATCAATACTAACAAGCGCCTGTGGCCGAAATTCGATTCAATAAAGTCTCTTTTTAGTTTGACAACGGAATTTAGCCGTAAATACTAAATAGTATACCTATGAAATTGCCATTTTTCATGAAATAAATTAAGTGTATTTTTTTTTTCAATTTTTTTTTTAATTTCTATTGATCATAGTAATCACCCATGCAATCAATCCATATTTTCCCACGCATTGGTAGTTTATTGATGCCCTTCTTGAGGTAATCAGCTGGACGGGAGGCAACAAATTCTTCAAAGGCATTTTGCACTGCCTCTCGGGTATTGAACTGTAAACTGGAACATGCTTCCTGGGTCAGTGTTCCCCGATGAGTACAATCTGGGGATCTTCGAGAGAAGAGTGAACAGGTACCTTTTAGGGAAGCGCGTTCCATCTTACGTCACATCTCACCTAACCATCAGGCGAGATCGAGGTCAAGCGCTTCCCTATCGTTAAAAAAACACAGCCGTTATTACGACAGGAATAGGTAAGGCTATGGTACCAGACCCGGGCGAGACTAAACTCTACCACATAGTAGTCACGATGGACTACTATTGTATAGCCAATCATCTGCCTTTTACGAACTGCCTGACGAAACGATGGTTTATTCTTCAATGGGACTAGAACACAGAGAAAATATATTGATTGTTTTTTTTTACAGTCCTGCCCTAATATCGAAGACTTAAACCTAAATAAATGTAAGAAAATCACCGACCAGTCGTGTCAAGCTCTTGGCAGAAGGTGTTCTAAGTTACAACGGTAAGTACCATTAAATCTATACATGTATTTACGAATACTAGCCGCAATGACCATCGACCACATAACTACTAGACGAGTAATTTTCCCCTGTGTTGGTCAGAATGGCAGTTGACCTATTCTTTAAAGGATTTAAAGTATAGGCCAAATGC
The DNA here is from genome assembly GCA_036924255.1 of Apodemia mormo. NCBI lineage: Eukaryota > Metazoa > Arthropoda > Insecta > Lepidoptera > Riodinidae > Apodemia > Apodemia mormo. The sequence continues at coordinate 16,837,287 of JAUPFN010000029.1, forward strand.
CGTTCTGCCAGGCAGGTCGAAAAAGCGACTGATAAGGTATACGTGTCACTACCATCGTGGCTATTAGGTGGTAGTTTCGAAACGTCTCGCCCGGGTATATGATATTATTACTTTAACTATTCCTGCCGCAATAGCGTCAATGTTTGTTATTATCGTGTCCCAGTTTGGAGGGTAAGGTAGCCGGTACAGTAAAAAGGTAGCAACGCACCATTAACATCTTTGGCGTCTATAGACGATGGTTTCACTTTCCATCAGGAGAGGCATCTGCTTGTTTGCTATTTAATGATATAAACATTTACAAACTTCTTCGAGTATTCCCGTGTGCTCTCTCACTATACCACTAAGATAAAATAAATGAAAAAGTGGTGTAAAAAGCAAATTCATAGTAGGGCTGAAAAATTAAGGAGACCCAGCGGCATAGTTATCCACCACACGCAAGCAAGCACAAAAGCACACAATTTACGCACTCAACGCACGTTTCACTTCACAACCGGAGCTTATTCAGGTACAAAAGAACACCATTTCACTCAACAAGAGCCGAAGTAATACTGGCTAGCGCTACAATTTCAACGCTCTTTTATTGGCCAGGACTCGCACAACTAAGTTCTACATTGTGCAATAAGGGCGACTTTGTCAGGTTTCGTTGTTCGTTCAGCAGTACAATTAAAATATTATGTTTTATGATTATAATTTGATCTAATATATTTAATTTTAATCCCTTATCACATTTATGAACCACATCAAATGATTTGCAGATCAAGTGTGCCCGGTTTCTATCTATGGTTTTTTGTAAAATCAGATTATTCGGGACGTTTATTTTTTAAAGCGGATACTAGGTAGTAGAGTTCTGCATTGTCTCACCCAAATCTGGTACCACCTCCTTACCTATTTCTGCAGCAATAGCGTCAGTGCTTGTCGCTGTCGTGTTTGGAGGGTAAGGTAGCCGGTAAACTTATGCATGTGGCATTAGACCTTGCCACAAAAGAGTAATGCACCATTAACATCTTTGGTATCTATAAGCGATGGTTGACTCTTTCCATCAGGAGACCCATCTGCTTGTTTGCTATCTTATATTTAATCTTATATTAATAAGATAATTATTAATTATCTTATATTTAATAAAAAAACGTAAACGTAAACAGGGGAATATTGTTACTAAAAAGTATTAAACAATTTATTTTTTTCTCTTGAAGCAACGAGGCTTTGGAATACTCTTCCCATTGATATCATGAATACATCCAACTAAATTTTCATTTAAACGTTCACTCTTGAAAATATTTATAAATTCCTTATTTCTCCTCACTATAACCCCCCCTTCTCTCCCTCTCCCTCTTCATCTCTCTCTCCATCTCCCTTTGCCTCTCCCTCTCCCTCTGCCTCTACCTCTCCCTGTCTCTCTCCCATACAAACTTTCAAACAAACATGTTTAAATTGTAGTAACTGATGTTCTGTATCCGTAGAAACCTAAATTAAATCACCTAATTTATATGGAACCATGTGAGAAGTATCTCCCCCTCCCCTACCAACAGATAAAAAAAATCCTTCTCGGTTTAAATGACTCAGGTAATAAAAATACAGATTAGTACCATCTTTGTTTTTGGAAGATCGGTTGAAAGTTATCCATATTATAATGATTTTCTTTCATTTCAGAATCAACCTGGACTCGTGCCCTAGCATAACAGATATATCGTTAAAAGCACTGTCCGATGGCTGTCCGGTAAGTCTAACAGATATATAGGGAATAAATACTGTCCGATACAAATTATCAAAAAATAAAAAATAAAATCTATTTCAATTAGAAATCAGAAATACTTTATTTAATAAAATTTTTCACAAGTTATTTTGTCTCGTCAACATATTTTTTAAAAAGCTACTACCGGATCGGAAACGCGGCCGCACTAGCAAAAGAAAATTGATCTTTAAATGAATGGCTTAAAGTAGTGGTCAATTAGCGAGTTTATCATAGGCGGGTCCTAGTTTTATTTCAATGGATATGTGCTAAAGTCATGTTAAAATTATGTTAAAAAATATATGTAGCTAAAAATCTATGTTTTTGTGAGAAATGAATCTATCACGAGGTTTAAGGATGATAAAATTTTTGTTTTTTGATAAAATTAAAATATTAATATGGTATTGTAAAATGCTCGTATTTTGCATCGGATTTCCTTGTCGCTTGTTATCTTTTGCAAGATGAAGGGCTACACCAAAGAATGTGTAACCAAAAACGACACTAAAAACCGACCATTTTGTAGTGATTTTTAGGCATTTTCCGAAAACCTAGCAAACGAAAACTGTTTCTATCATTTCAGCTTGCTATCCATTTTGAAAATATGCAAAAATCCGCTAAATTCCATCAAGAGAGATCGGGTCAACATTTGAAATTCCACCCTCACCATCTCGATGTCTGGAAATCCACAACTGTGCGTTTCTCTCGACACTTTTTACTTCACACTACATACTGTGTCGTGGAACCAATTACCAGCAGGGGTAGTTCTGAATGGATACGACATAGGGACCTTCAAGAAAAGAGCTTACTCATTCTTAAAAGGCCGACAACGCAACTGCAAGCCCTCTGGTATTGCGGATGTCCATGGGCGGCGGTGATCACTTACTATCAAGTACACCTTCTTCTCATTTGCCCCTTCTTATATAAAAAATCATGTTTTTTTCTGTCTACCCGACAAAAAAAGTAATCTATATAATTATATTATCTGTATGATTCACGGAGTAAATAGAGGCGCCTTTTTAAGAAGTTAGATGTCAACCATAGCTAAATTTTGAACTGACATAAATACGAGAATGTATGCAACAGTACGTCAATAATAAAAACTCAATTACAATTAGTGTCAATTTGCCTATATAATTTGCCATACGTTTGACAGTGATATGAGCATTCGCTCATATTCACGGCTACACGTTCAATGCCAAACGCCATGTCTATTAGTATTATGTGGTCTGTGGTATTAATATAATAAATGCGAAAGTTTGAACATTCAAACTGGATGGATATTTGTTCCTCAGTCACACAAAAACTACTGAACGGATTTGGATGAAATTTGCCACACAGTTAGATGATAATCTGAAATAGCACGTAGGCTGCTTCTATCCCGAAAAAATTTGGTGATGACGCGGGATTCGTCAAAAACTAATATAACGCAGCGAGCTCCACGCCGCATCTAATCTATATTAATAATTTCGTCAAGGGTTACGGTAGACTCAATCGAAACCTTACCTAAATTATAAAGCGTAAACAAATAATAATTTTGAGTCGACAACATATATCCGCAAAATTCGGATTGTCGAGTATTTTGTTAAAATAATGATTAAAAATTCTAACCGTGCTGACAGACAAATCGTCAATATTTCTTTAAACATTACACGTATGTAGTGTAGATGGCGTGAGCATTTATTAAAGTGTCATAGAACGGAGCGCAAATTATCCTGAAATTTATTTACACTTCGTTCATAAAGGAGTACAAATTAAAAAATAGCAACACTATAGTGTTGTATTTATTAAACCAACGAAATAGTTGAAAGAAGACGTCACTACAGTGTTGCTATATTTTAATGTCTACTATTTGAGTTAGTACATAAGATTGCGTATTATGAGACTTCCGAGCGAAGCCGGGTTTTCGTCTAGTAATATAATAAATGCGAAAGTTTGGGTGTATGGAATATGGATAGATGGATGTATGTATGTTACTTAATCATACAAAAACGACTGAACGGATTTGGATGAAATTTGGCACACAGGTAGATGGTACCTAGAGTAGCGTCAGCTACTTTTTATCCCAGGGAAATTAAGTGATCCCGCGGGATCCGCCATAACTTTTTATGATGCGGGCTGTATGTTGCAGCTAGTGATATTTATTAAACCCCTAAGCAAGTATTTTCTTATGTTATGATTTTTAATCAACGATATTAATATATAGAAATACGTATATAAATGCTGTTACATACATAATAAACACCCAAACGCAGAAATACAAACATCTATGTTCAACACACAAATGTTTGTCCATGTCGGGAATCGACCGCGAGCCCCATTGATTCATACTTAGTTTCACTAACCATACGACCAACGGGACGGTCAAAGTATTTATTTTATACTCAAGTACACACTTTTTTTCAGCTTTTAACACACGTAAACGTGTCGTGGTGTCAGTCGATCACAGAAAACGGAGTTGAAGCACTGGCGAGGGGATGTCCAAAACTAAAGAGTTTCAGATGTAGAGGTGAGCCCCAACTTGTAAGGGCTGTATCTATAGCAAATAATGTCTTCACATCTCTCCCTCCGTGTTGGCCTGGAAATAAAATTAAATAATCATTATATATAATAAAACTAAGTTGATAAAATGTGCGTGAAGATAAAATTTAAAAAGGAGTCCCAACACGATAAAGGGACTTGTATAGTGTGATAGCCCTTTATTCCCCCTCGAACAAGAAAGTTCCAGTTTTAACCTAAAGGGCGTGTTTTTAAAGTTATAAGGGCTTTTCCATCCCTTCAACTTAGAAATTGAATGTAGTAGCGCCATCTGTTGTGGAGTATTTGAACTTCATCTAAAACAACGATTATTTGGGTTGCATTTCGAAAGGCGCTGCGAGCAATTGCAGCATGTGTAGAAATAGCGCGAAATTTAAAATTTCAATTTCAATAAAGTCTTAAATTACATTTGTTATATTTCAACTACCACGTAATCTCATATCATCTCCCGAGCGAAGCCGGGCATCATAGCTAGTAATGAAATAAAATTTATTGCTCAGAATACGGTTACATAAAAAATATGCAGTTATTAAAAGTAATAAGTATCACACATTCTACCATACGGCATGCAATATTTATAAATTGTATATAATAATTGCTTATAACATTGTTTATAAAAAATACTTGATTCTTGTTTCCATATTTACTTAAAATACCATTCAACATTCTTATTCTTAACTAGCTGTTGCTCGCGACTTCGTCCGCGCGGACTTCGTTTACTCCGCACTGCCCCTCCCCCGTATGTGATAGCGTGATAATATGTAGCCTATGTGTTGACCTGACCTGTTAGTAATATTCATGCAAAATTTGAAGTAAATCCATGCAGTACTTTTTGAGTTTACCCCGGATATACATACAGACAAACAGACAAAAATTCTAAAAACTATATTTTTGGCTTTGATATCGATTGTAGATCACGCCCCAAGTATTCTTTTAAAAAAATATTCAATGTACAGTTTTGACTTTTCTACGATTTTATTATATGTATATATAGATACTCTAATTTAAATAATTTATATAGGTACCTATTTAAGTCATTAAATTTTATTAACTTTTATAATAATCAAATATTCAGTTATAATTTTATAATACACAATGTCAAAAAAAGAAAAAATATCTTGTAACGTTATATATAGCACATTCGCCGTGTTGGTCCTGGCCTCTGCCGTTCTGCCAGGCAGGTCGAAGAAGGCAACCGATTGGCTATCGAGTCATTACCATCGTGGCTACTAGGTGTAGAGTTCTGCATTGTCTCGCCCGGGACTGGTACCACCGCCTTACCTATTCCTGCCGCAATAGCGGCAGTGCTTGTCGCTGTCGTGTTCCGATTTGGAGGGTAAGGTAGCCGGTAAACTTATGCATCTGGCATTAGACCTCGCCACAAGATAGCAACGCACCATTAACAGCTTGGTGTCTATAAGTGATGGTTGACTCTTTCCATCAGGAGACCCATCTGCTTTTTCGCTATCTTATATTGTAGGATACACTTATGTTATTCATACACACCAACACAACACACACAGGCATAATCATATACAACACACAGACACACATACAAAAATATTAGTATTTATAAACATATACATATATGTACATAAACAATACAAATAGATACATAAATGCCTACACACAATAACATACATATTTATTATTAACAAACAAATTATATTTACGTAACATTTTATATTTAACTTACGTTAAATATAAAATGTTACAATGAAAACGCGGCCCGTCCGGCAAGCCTATTCTGTTAGTTAATACGAGAAATGCTCACACGCCTCAGTCCGAAGCTAACCCTTCCGACGCGCAGTGCATACAATTCTGTCGCTTGCCGGTCGCGGATATTACGTGTAATTTATCGCCTTTTGGTTAATTAATATAATTGTGTGGTGTCTAAACTTAATTCATATTTAGTCAGTGTGTGTAATACTATAGAGAATATTAAAAAACAGTTACTTATAGACGTTGGTTGTTTAACTCACCTATACAGTAAGGCCATCATCAGGCCAACTACACACCACCATCACCACCAAAATATTATAAAAAAAATTATATTAATCCTAAATACATTACTATATTTATCATATTACATTATTATATTATTAACAGATAGTATGTTGTTGTAACATGTCAATTAAAAAAAATATTATTAGTATTACCACTAAGTCCAAAAATGATAGAACTGTCAAGCACACCAATATGGCGTATATTGCCCCGCATTTTGCAAAAACTTCATTGTGTGTTCATATTTATACATATAATATGATATCAAACGAGCAGGTGGATCTTTTGATGGGAAGAGTCACCCATCGCCTATAGATATCAAAGATCTTGTGGCAAGGTCTAATGTCACATACATATGTATTACCGGCTACCTTATCCTCCAAACCGGAACACGACAATAACAAGCACTGACACTATGGCGGCAGGAATAGCTAAGACGCTTGGTACCAGACCCGATAGAGACAATTCAGAATTCTACCACCTAGCAGTCACGGTGGCAGTAACTCGCGTAGCCTATCGTCCGCCTTTACGACCTGCCTGGCAGAATATATATAATAAAATATGTCTATTAATGGATGTATATATATTCCCAGGCTGTAAACACGTCAACGACAAGGCAGTGTCCTGTCTCGCCACATACTGTCCAGACTTAGAAGTTCTCAACGTACAAGGCTGTGATGTGAGTATATATATGTGTTTAATTATATTTTATATTAATAATTAATATTGAGTTAATTTAATAAAATTTAGTGTGTTACTTTGATAATTACTAGTGAGTTAATTTATAATTATTAATGAGTTAATTTTATAATAATTAGTATGTTACCTTAATAATTATTAGTGTGTTAATTTAATAATAATTGATGAGTTAATTTAATAACAATTAGTGTGTTAATTTAATAATAACTTGTTAGTTAATTTAATAATAATTAGTGTGTTAATTAAATAATTACTAGTAAGTTAATTTAATAATAAGTCTTTTAACTAGCTATCGCCTGTGGTCGCTATTCCACTATAAATTAAACAATAAAATTTCTTAAGTTTGACAACTGACTTTGGTCGGAAAGCAAATATTATACTACATGTGTGTATAATATCATATATATCACATGGATGTAGTGTATGTAATGGTTATTTTTTATTGATTTAATGTGTTTCTAATGTATTTTATTGAAGTTATACTTCTTTTAGCGCGTTAGGGAAAAATGATGAGTCAATTTTTACAATGAGTGCACTCATCGTCACGAAAAATTGACATCATTTTTTGTCTGTTTGTTTGTATGTATGTCCGGGGTATACTCAAAAAGTACTACATGGATTTATTTCAAATTTTGCATGAATATTACTAACAGGTCGGGTCAACATATAGGTTGCATATTATCACGATTACGCCTACGGGGGAGGAGGTTTGTGGAGTAAACGAAGTCCGCGCGGACGAAGTCGCAGGCAGCAGCTAGTATTATACATACATGTCTAACATTTTCTTTAATTATTTACAGCTAGCGTCAGTTGTCAAACTTAAAAGATTTTATTGTTTAGTTTATTAATTATGTACAAATAACTATTTTATGATATGCGATAATGTCGTGAGAAAATAAGATCGTGTTACTCTATCGCTCGTTCCGCGTTCTCGCTTGCACGCTCGGCTCAGACGATATCGATTTATAAGTGGTAGACGTAGAGGTTCTGTAGTGAATTGGCCGTGTCGTGGTGTCGCAGAACTTGACGGACGAGTCGATATCGAAGCTGGGCGGGTCGATGCGGCGGCTGTGCCTGTCGGGGTGTACCAGGCTGACGGACGCGGCGCTGGCGGCGCTGGCGGCGCGCTGCCCCGACCTGGTCACGCTGGAGCTGGCGCAGTGCGCGCTCCTCACCGACGCCGGCTTCCAGGCCCTCGCCAGGGTGAGACACACGCTCTACACTTTTTGTACTATCACGACCGTTCGCCCGCGCCTTCGCTCCCCTAAAGTAACTATGTCGCTCTCGTCACTCCGGTTTGCCTTGAAAGACGAACAAACAAACACACATACACTTTCCCATTTATAATATTAGTATGGATTAGATAGTAAACAGGCAGATGGCTCTCCTGGTGGAAAGAGGCACCATCGTTTATAGACACCGAACGTGTCAATGGTACGTTGCTATCCGTGTAGCAGAATGACAATGCCACATGCGTGATTATACCGGCTACGTTACCCTCCTAACCGGAACACGACAGCGACAAGCATTGACGCTATTACGGCAAGAATAGATAAGACGGTGGTACCAGACCCCGGCGAGACAATGCAGAACTCTATCACCTAATAGCCACAAAGATAGTGACTCGCATAGACAAACGTTCGCCTCTTACAATCTGCCTTGTAAAACGGCTGTTGGTCTGTCCTTCAAATAAACCCGAACCAACAAAAACCCAAACCCAGAAATACAAACATACCATCACACAAATGTTTGTTACTGTCGAGAATCGAACTTAAGTCCCATTAACTGTATCGTAGATGTAGCCGTCGTTATATATGTATTACATACTGTAGTGCTATCCAAACTGTATAAAGTTTCCGTGTGTTATAGGTTTGCAAAATGTTAGAACGCATGGATTTGGAAGAGTGCGTTCTGATAACAGACGCTACCTTAGTTCACCTCGCTATGGGGTGTCCGCGGCTCGAGAAACTGGTGAGTTGTATTGTACATTCAATTTATCTAAGAAAATATGTCCAGCTAATGTCGAAATAGCCTTAATCGGCTTATAAATTAAGCCTAAAATTGTCTTACCTATTCCTACTTAATCCGCGTATAAGTAAAGCCTAAAACAGGCTTATCTATTTCTGCTTAATTCGCGTATAAATGAAACCTAAAACCGCTTTTTCTATTCCTGCTTGATCCGTGTATAATTTAATCCTAAAACCGCCTTATCTATCCCTACTTAATTCTATTATTAATTTAGCCTAAAATCACTTTATTTATTCGTGCTTAATCAGCGTATAAATTTGGCCTAAAATCGCCATATCTATTCCTGCATAATTCACGTATAAATTAATCCTAAATCCGCTTTATCTATTCCTACTTAATTCTAATATTAATTTAGCCTAAATCGCCTTATCTATTCCTGCATAATTTACGTATAAATTAGGCCTAAAATCGCCTTATCTATTCTTGTTTAATCCGCGTATAAATTAAGCCTAAATCTGCCTATCTATTCCTGCATAATTCACGTATAAATTAGGCCTAAAATCGCCTCATCTATTCCTGTTTAATCTGCGTATAAATTAAGCCTAAAACTGCCTATCTATTCCTGTTTAATCCGCGTATAAATTAACCTTAAAACTGCCTATCTATTCCTGTTTGATCCGCGTATAAATTAAGCCTAAAACCGCCTATCTATTCCTGCATAATTCACGTATAAATTAGACTTAAAATCGCCTCATCTATTCCTGTTTAATCTGCGTATAAATTAAGCCTAAAACTGCCTATCTATTCCTGTTTAATCCGCGTATAAATTAACCTTAAAACTGCCTATCTATTCCTGTTTAATCCGCGTATAAATTAAGCCTAAAACTGCCTATCTATTCCTGCATAATTCACGTATAAATTAGGCCTAAAATCGCCTCATCTATTCCTGTTTAATCTGCGTATAAATTAAGCCTAAAACTGCCTATCTATTCCTGTTTAACCCGCGTATAAATTAACCTTAAAACTGCCTATCTATTCCTGTTTAATCCGCGTATAAATTAACCTTAAAACTGCCTATCTATTCCTGTTTAATCCGCGTATAAATTAAGCCTAAAACTGCCTATCTATTCCTGCATAATTCACGTATAAATTAGGCCTAAAATCGCCTCATCTATTCCTGTTTAATCTGCGTATAAATTAAGCCTAAAACTGCCTATCTATTCCTGTTTAATCCGCGTATAAATTAACCTTAAAACTGCCTATCTATTCCTGTTTAATCCGCGTATAAATTAACCTTAAAACTGCCTATCTATTCCTGTTTAATCCGCGTATAAATTAAGCCTAAAACTGCCTATCTATTCCTGCATAATTCACGAATAAATTAGGCCTAAAATCGCCTTATCTATTCTTGTTTAATCCGCGTATAAATTAAGCCTAAAACTGCCTATCTATTCCTGCATAATTCACGTATAAATTAAGCCTAAAATCGCTTCATATATTCCTGTTCAATCCGCGTATAAATTAAGCCTAAAACTGCCTATCTATTCCTGTTTAATCCGCGTATAAATTAAGCCTAAAATCGCTTCATCTATTCCTGCTTAATCCGCATATAAATGTAATGTGGTAACGAAGTTCCCACGGCACCTGCTTTGTGGGTGGAGACTAGGCTAATTGAATTTGAAAAATTCAACCGGCGAATATCTCAAATGCTTCGTAACCGATTTTGACTAAACTTAGTCTGTTCCCTAAGTTAGAATATAGTGACCGCCCCGTTGGTCGAGTGGTTAGCGACCCTGACTACGCGATCAACGGGGCTCGGGTTCGATGCCCGACAGGGACAAGCATTTGTGCGATGAGCATAAATGTTTGTATTTCCGGGTTTGAGTGTTTATTAAATATATTCCAGTATTTATATATGTATTTCTATGTATTAGTATCGTTGACTAGCACCCATAACACAAGCAAATAATTTGCTTACTTTGGGGTTAGATCAGTCAGTGTAATTTGTCCCGTGAATATTTATTTATTTGATTTAAATAAAAAAATATGAACTCTATAATTATGGTTTTAAGGTTACGAGGAATTCGTGGACTAACATACGAACATACATACACTTACAAAATTTTGTATACGTGCTTGGACGCTTACATAGTCGTCGCATCATACTCAAATATTACCCAATTCTAACAATATTACATACATACATACAAGTTATGTCAAACTGATAACCTCCGTTTTTCAATAATCGGTTAATAAATAAATCCTACGGAATAGAAATAGATTCTGAGAAATTTCGTTTCTCCTGTTTTTCACCGAGCAGAACTCAGTCGCCTAGGTATTAATTGGGTTTTTCTATTTCAGACTCTATCCCACTGCGAGCTGATAACCGACTACGGTATAAAGCAGTTATCGATGTCACCGTGTGCGGCTGAACATTTGACAGTACTCGGTAAGTTTTTTATATCTATCATAAAATAGCAAACAAGCAGATGGCTTTCCTGCTGGAAGAGATAATCATTGCCTATAGACATCAAATGTAACACTAAAGGTAATGCCACTTGTATAAGTTTATTTACCTTACCCTCCTACACCAGAACACGATAGTATCAAGACTGACGTTATTGCAGTAGGAAAAGGTAAGGTACCAGACCCGGGCGAGACAATGCAGAACTCTACCACCTAGTAGCCACGATGGTAGTGACTCGCATTGCAAATTGTTCACCGTATACGACCAGCCAGGTAGGAAGACGTTTGGCCTATTCTTCAAAGGAGCCCGGGACCGGAATTTGAATAATATTCAAAGGAGCCCTGACCAGAACGACGGATAATTTTTGACCACAATAAGAACGCTTGGAGATGAACAGTTTCTCAAAATATAATTAGCATAGTCAATCGATTGTCTTTTACAATCTGCCTGGCAGAACGGCAGTCGGTCTATTCTTCTAAGGAGTCCGGACTACACGGGGAAAAAATTTCAAAAATATAATTAATGTCATGTTTTAATCATATACGAAACAGTTTTGAGACTCAAGCCGTGTGAGTCACTCGAGTAGCTTATATTCTAATCGCATTTGAGTAAAATATATAGTATCTCGGATTACGAGTGACTCGAGTCAACTCGAATGACTCGGACCACTCGAGTGGTCTATATCGACTCGAGTGAGAAATGTAAGTTATGACAGGTTTAGCTGATGTATCTTCCATTTGAAATTCAGTAGAAATCTGTGCAAGACGACGACTAATATAATAAATTATTTCATTTTATTATTTTTATAATACATACCTAGTTATGTTAAAGTAATGCTAAAGTCTAAAAAGAATTTATGTTAAAAATACTCATAGGTACCTACTCTATAGTCAATACTAAGTATTTTTAATTTTATATTATAACTAGCTGACCCAGCAAACGTTGTTTTGCCATATAAATTATTTAATTGAAAATTGGAGTAGAGGACAGAGGAGTGAAAATTTAGAATTGTATTTATTTTTAATGTCACATTATAAAAAAATAAAAATAAAGATTCGGTGTCGTGGGACACTAGGTAGTAACGAAGTTCCTATGGCTAAAGTAGAATCGACACAATTTGCAAAAAAAAAATACTGTCGCGCATACGCACGTCTCATTTAACGGATTTATTCCATGGACTTCTGATTCTGATTTCTGATTTCTGGACTTTTTCTTACGGTTTTACTATCAAATTTTTTTCAGTTCGGTCGTGCAGCAAAACCCTTATCCCCTCCAAGCCTGCCATAAGGAACTTCGTTCCAAAAAAAGTTTTGTCCAAAAAATAAAAAACAAATATTAGTGGTGGACCACCCATATCCCTTAGGGGTATGAAGAATAGATCGTAGCCGATTCTCAGTCCTACTGAATATACATATAAAATTTCATAAAAATCGGTCAAGTCATTTCGGAGTATGGTAACTAACATTATGACACGAGAGTTTTACATATAAGAAGTTATAATAGCGACTATAAGCCACAGAAAAATGTAGCAAAAATTAAAGATTTGATTTTAATTGATTAATAATATTTTACTTATTTTTGTATGTTATTTATTATTCAAAGAAAGTGTCGGTGTAAAGATGAGAAAGGGCATGCTCCGATGGTTCGGACATGTAGACAGAATGGTAGATGAAAGGTTGACAAAACAGATATACAATGCGAATGTGGAAGGACGTAGGTACCGGGGAAGACCAAGACTGACATACCATGATCACGTTGATCGAGCACTGTTCGAAGGTGGTGTCAAGAGTCTTCGCAACCGGCGTGTGTGTATGAAGAGAGTGATGAATGTGGAGGAAGCGAGACAAGCCTGCAAGGATCGTGATCTGGCGTGAAGATATGTATGTTATTTACTATAAAAAAATTACATCATTACTCCAGCAACTCGAATCATATCCTTTTCACTCAAATGCAAAAAAAGACACAAGAGTCTCATCTTCACTCTGGCGAGTACTCGAGTGAAAACACTCGAGTCCTATCACTAATTACGAGACCCAGTCCACGTGAGTTGAAACTTTTGCACTTGTCCGGTTCCAGGATTGGACAACTGCCCATTGGTCACAGATGGTGCCTTGGACCATTTAATAGCGTGCCACAACCTGCAGCTGATAGAACTGTACGACTGCCAGATGGTCACTAGGAACGCGATACGTAAATTACGGGTAAATATTATTAGTAAATTATATTATAACCTTAATATACAGGTTGTTAAAAAAACCATTTCGATCCGAAAGAAGTATATAGTATAGTAGGTCAATGGCATTATCAAAAAAAAATATTTATTAAAAAAATATATCTTATTTTAAAGTGCATCATCCTTAAATCAAGTAAATATTTTGAAAACTTATAGAGACTGACAGGTAAGTTACTTTCAATATTTAAGGACGTGATAGTTGGCGATCATGTATGATGAGAAAAAGTAACATTAAAAATAAATATTAAAATACTTCTTAGTAAACTTAGTAAACAGTACACCGAGAATCCTATATTTACCTGCGCCATACGTGGACACCGCGTGAACGCATGTGTCGCGTAGCGCGCTTCAACACAAAATAGCAAGTGGTGGTGGCGGCGTGTCCTTGATGTCGACTAGCGCGTACCGCGGAGTGCTTAGAGTGTATAATATCCACATTGCACTTATTTTTAGAGAAATATTGTTCAAAAATTAAGCCCCTAATTTTATTATTTCATTTTAACGAGTATCGAGTACCGAGTACCCTCCAGAAGTATCGAAGGTAACTCACCAGTCAGTCTGTACACATGATTTTTTTTTATATCATAAGATAGCAAACAAGCAGATGGGTCTCCTGATGGAAAGAGTCAACTATCGCCTATAGACACCAAAGATGATAATGGTGCGTTGCTATCTTGTGGCGAGGTCTAATGCCACATGCTTAAGTTTACCGGCTACCTTACCCTCCAAACAGGAACACGACAGCGACAAGCACTGACGCTATTGCGGCAGGAATAGGTAAGGCGGTGGTACCAGACCCGGGCGAGCGACCTTTTACGACCTGCCTGGCAGAACGGCAGTTGGCCTTTTCTACAAAGGAGCCCGGGACCAACACAGGGAAAATTCTATCTAAGTTAAATTGTAAGAATTCCGAGCTAAGGTTTTGCCAGGACACTTTATAGATATTTAGACATAATTGATCTATTCTCTATATCTATTGATCCAGTGTCTGTGTTTGACTGCATGAGGTCCCAAGTTCGATTCTCAGATCGGGCAAATTGAAAATGTGTTTTTTTCAGTTTTCTATTTAAATTGGATTCTGATAAGATTTGATAAATGCCAGGTTGGTTATGAGCTGGCTACCTATCACATTGTGGGAGTATCTTCGGCTAAACGTAGAGGCACTTGTTGTACCTCTTACTACGCCTTCGGGGATACGGGCGTGAAGATACTTCTTTAGACAATCCAATGTTGCCATGTTATTTACTATGTCAAGGTCATTGTATGATTCTGACATTTTTCCTATAGATTTTGACATGACTTGATAGAACTTGTGTGCTGGTCGAAACCAGCTGAACTCAACGTTCAGAATAAAATTTTGTTTACTCACAAAGTCTGACTGTCTTATGACAGCAATTGTTCTGGAAACACTCAATGATATGAAATCAAAATTGGTTGTCTGTAAATTCGGTGTACGAACGATAATTTTACGTGATAACCTCATGAGAAAACAAGATCATGCCTCTCTGTCATTTGTTCCGCGCTTTCACTTACACGCTCGGCTCAGCCGGAACGTAACAATTAGATGGTTTTTCGTGCGTACAGCCGGCGTTCATCGATTTATAAGACGTGTTGTAACGTCGGAAATACTTTATTCCCAAGATGTAAAAATAATTGGGTACTGTTTCAGTGTGTAATTGAATATTTTTTTCTTACAGAATCATCTTCCAAATATAAAGGTCCACGCATACTTCGCACCCGTCACCCCCCCTGCGACCGGGGGTGGAGCTAGGCCGAGATATTGTCGTTGTTGTAACATCATTTGAACTGCACCCTTCATGAAACTTGTAGGGGTAGAAAATTCAGTGACTAAAATAGTCGGAAATAGATCATAAAAATCTGATAAGAATAATATTTCTTTTAAAGATTTAAGATCAAGGAAATCGGTTTCAAATTAAATATCGAAGTTCGGTTTCAAAAAGAAACATGACGTATTTTGTTTAATAAGTTGAAAGATTGCTTTTTGATTAAAATGCAAAAATTATAATCCGGTTTCTATAAAATTGAATATTTGAAACTCTTGAAAGTTTTGGTTATATATAACCCATTAGTGAGTGAAATCTTGTGAAAATAAAGAGTTTAATGCGATTTACCAAAAATTGTTTTTAAAATCGATTTTTTTTACATTTAATCATTTTTTTTTAAATATTTCTGCATTCATCCATTTTTTACGTATTTAGGAAATACCTGATTTGAAATCGGTTTAAGCTAATAATAATCGGTTTAATTCCGGTTTCGGAACCGGTTTTATTCTAAGATAACAATCAAGACTTACTATCAATGTGTGTAGAAAAATATTTAGGAAATTTTACTATTTTAAGGTTTGAAGTGACTTTAAGGAAGCTTTACGATTGGTTCATTGTGAGCGTTAGGATTGGTTCGTCGTGTTGTCCAATTACAGTTAGCGGATTTTAGTGAGATGCACGTGATTGGCTGATTATAAAACAATATTTATTAACTGATACTAAAAAATGTGGCTTTGTTTAGAAGTTAATATATTTTTAACAAAAATATTAAACCGACGACAATTTTGAGTGGTAATACCTAAAATCAGTGAGTGTATAATTAATCATCTTCAGTTATCATACCTTTTGGGGTGGTTTTAAAAAAAAACTTAAATAGAACCAGCTTCGAGATATACCCATTCCAATAGAAGAATTATCAAAATCGGATTCGATCGTATCGATTCGGATCGGATCGGACGAACATAAAAAAATATACGCGTCGAATTGAGAACTTCCACCGTTTTTTCGTCGGTTGAAAAGTCCAAAATTGAAATTAATATCAAAATTGACGAGGGATTTACTTTTTGTCGCAAAGATTTTCTTTGACATTTTGTTGTGAAATAATTGAAAAAAAATTCAGCTGCCTGTCAAGAACTCTTGTATACATGGTGTCTGGTAAAAGATTGTACGTACTAAAAGAGGATGTTCAGTAATAAATTCTGATTCTGAATATGTAAAAAACGTAGGTACTTAAATTTTGACTTAATTATCCGTGCATAGATATTGAAATTCAATATTTACAAACACCGATTTGCCACCTCGATTACTTCACAACCATGGTAAACTTGCGAATCTGCAAAACGGCAAACTTATGTATCTGCAAAGATACATTTTGAGAGCATAGAAAAAAATGATTGTTTTTTGTTCTAATAGTTAATAATAATAGAAAATTACTATTTTTCTCGAAAATCATTAATTAAAAATCTTTTTTTTCCTTCGCCGTCTTGTTCCGCTGCGATATTCTGTGAAAAAGACAAACCACTGCTTTCTTCCCATCAGCGAAACCGTCCGTTTGCGAATAACAGTGGTATTATTGAAATAGAGATACAATTATAGGAAATCACAGAAAGTTAGAGCGAGATGCCACATAAATTCATAGTACATGACATATTACCTTAGTTTCGCTACCGCATTTCGCCACATCGATGCGCTAAAAGCGACACCATAACTAGTGGGATAGTGAGATTCAATGGACTCGTCACTCAATCATACATATTCGATTTTATTTTTTTTAATCTGCGGTAATGACTTCTGAAATCAATCGATCAAAATATGTTTTATAAGATTTATTAATAAAGTCCAATTTATAAATTAACGTAGTGATAAATATAACAGCATTTTTTTTCGTTTGTCCATGTACCCTCAACTCTTGATAAGAATGATTAGAACACCCATTTCAATTATTATATTATTCAGATGTGATAATGTTGTTTGATTATAATAATATATGTAGTGATTATAATGATAATTATTTGATTATAATGATTTATATTATAACAATAACTAGCAGTAGTTTTCGCTTGCGTGACATCTCCACACTGATAGCCGGTGTAAAGACTCGCCCGTTGATGATTCCGTATAAATTTGTTCGCACATATTATAAAAATTCGAAGGTATCGAATCTGGCAATTTTTTCTAAACCTTTCCTGAAATTCACTATCAAAAACCTATGAAATAAAAATATATTTTTATGAACTAGTCTTAAATAAACGCGAAAACTCACTGCTAGTAATCAGTTATGATATAATTCTGCTCCTATTAAAAACTTCAATAATTGAAATTTTATCATATATATTCTAGATCTGTACTGATATAAATATTCAGGCTATATATTCCGCCTACATTTTATAAGTGTGATTAGTGATTATTAATTATGATTATATTAATGATTGTAATCATAATAATATTAGGTAATATAAATAGGGTTACCTATACTCATAAAAAGAAATTGTGTTATATAATTTTCGTAACAAGTAATTAGTGAAATTTTATTTTATATTCTGTCTAAGATATATACTATACTACTTTACAATTGTACAATAGAAATCTTAAACTGAGTTCATAAATTTTATTAGTAACTACGTTTTAAAAACTTAAAAATTACGATGATAGTGATAAGCATTATGATTATAATGATAATTATGATGATAATTATAATGATAATTATGATATTAATTATAATGATAATTATGATGATAATCATAATTGTTAGTGTGATAATGTGAGGCTTCTAGTTTCAAATTATTTTTAAGTTCGGGTACATTTATAGATGTAAGTACATATGGAGGGTACATTTTAACTTAAGTTACATTTAAGCAGGACTTATATATTAAATTTATTTTTCTATGTGTAAATCCGATAATATATTATTTTGTATTACCAAAAACGAACATATGTTTTTATTTTGAACGCATTTATGTAAACATATATCCAAATAAATATTTGTTTTGGATTTTTTAATTAAAAATACTTACAACTTATAAATAATAATTTAACTTATAATTACAACTTATAATTTAACAAAGTAACTGATTACAACTATCAACTACACTCATATCCCAAAAACCATTAAACCTATTTTAATGAAATTTAGACTATTCCTAAGTAAGAATATACCTGATTTAAATCAAACAGAATTATCTCGACATGGCCTTTAGTTTCCAAGAAATTCGTTAACGTATACAAACATACATACACTTACGAAATTTAGTACGTGCTTGGACACCCAAATAGATCGTCATACTCAAATATTATCCAATTCTCACATCATTACATACATATATGTCAAACTGATATCATCCATTTTTATTTCACTGGTTTGGTTAATACTCGTAGAAAAATTCAAAGCCAATCGAAAGTATGAAGCCTATTAATAATAATAATTCTTTATTTCCATGAAATAGGGGTTACAAAAGATCTTAATTAGCTAAAAAAATGGCATTCCTTCCTACTTCACTATTAATTGACATGCAAATTCTCGTTTCTTTGTTATTTAATACTAGCTGAGCCCGCGACTTTTTTCGCGAGAAAATTTTCGAAAAAAAAGTAGCCTAAGTTACCCTATCACATCAGCTATCTGCCAGTGAAAGTCCCGTCAAAATAGGTCCAGTCGTTCCAGAGATTAGCCGGAACAAACAGACAGACGGACAGACAAAAATTGTAAAAAATGTTCTTTTAATGTATGTATCGTGTATACCTCTATGCATTTAGTAAAAGTGTGGTTATGTTAACATTACAAACAGACACTCCAATTTTATTTATTTGTATAGATGTACTTTCAGTAAAACTGTATTAACAAAAACATGCAAATCTTTATAAAATACTATTTAACAGTAGGAAATGAAAAGCAACTTCAAGAAATTTTCTTTTTTAATTTTACATTTCCAAATATATAAAATATAATTAAATAAATTCATATCGAATAAAAATAACCATATTTAACTTCATTGTAATTTTATCATAAGACGCTCCTTTCAATAACTCATATAATACTTATTAATTTAAGAATCTATTAGAATATGCAAACGTTACGTTGACTATTTTTTTATTTATATCCGAATAAACCGAAACTAATAACTTGCTTACCCAAGAGTTGTGACGGGAAAAACCTAACGTTTTTTTTTTTTTGTATCGTAAGATAGCAAACAAGCAGATGGGTCTCCTGATGGAAAGAGCCAACCATCGCCTATAGACACCAAAGGTGTTTATGGTGCTATCTTGTGGCGAAGTCTAATGTCACATGCATAAGTTTACCGGCTACCTTACCCTCCAAACCGGAACACGACACTGACAAGCACTGACGCTATTGCGGCAGGAATAGGTAAGGCGGTGGTACCAGACCCGGGCGAGACAATACAGAACTCTACCACCTAGTAGCCACGATGGTAGTGACTCGCATAGCCAGTCGCCTTTTACGACATGCCTGGCAGAACGGCAATTGGTGTATTCTACAAAGGAGCCCGGAACCAACACGGGGAGACGTTTGCATATTCTATAGACTTCATACTTTCGACTGGCATAGAATTTATCTAACCAAACCAGTGAAATGTTATAAAAAATCTGGGCTGATTTTTTTTTGTCAACCCATTTGCAATATTGAAATATTTAATTGGATATAAAATACTTTTCATCCATTAACAAGCTCAGTGACGGTCGTTCTGTAGTGGGATTTTAATCTAATAGAAGTCTTTAACTTTATGAGAATGAATGTAACACTAGAAACAATAAGTAGGTATCTGAATTTTGTAATCACCTTGTATAAAGGAAAAATGTGTGCATTATTGTGATTGGTTCATGGATCGACCAAAAAATCTGTAAATATTTTTCTGTACAGTGCCTTCTTTAGTGATTATCTCAATAATTAAAGCGTGTATCATAACGTATACAAATTATATTATGACTAATTAACTATATAATCATAAAATTATGATTATACTAATATATTATGACTAATTGACTATATAATCGTAAAATTATGATTATACTAATAATGATAATACGCTTAGGTAATAATTATGGGTTATAGATAGAAAGTTTAGGGCCTGTATCGTGATACTTTAAAGCAAAATTTATATACTTAGTTTTCCTGCAATAATATAGGCAACATTTAGAGCTGCTTTAATCACGTATACAAGTTGACTGGTAGACTGTACATATTGACAAAGGCTGTTCAGTACTCGACAGTAGATCGAATATGTAAGTAATAGTATAAAAAAACGCTTTTACAAAAACCAAACTAAAAATTGCAAAAATAAATTTAAATTAAAAATAGTGTAAATAAGAAAAAAAAATATTGTGTGTGTTGTAGAAAAAGCGTGTGGTGCTTTTTTTTCCTTTCACCACCATTCACCTTACGCTTTTTTTTTACAGTGGAATACATTTTTTTTCTTATTTACACTATTTTTAAATTAAATGTATTTTTCATTTTTTTTAAATTGGTTTTTGTAAAAGCGTGTTTTTTAAGTTTTTTTAACTTTTATTTATTTTTCATTATTTTAGTAGGGAAATCGCTAATCCTGAATATCCTGCTATGGATAGCAGGGCCTTCAATATTTAAGGACGTGATAAGAAAAAATAACAATAAAAATAAATATGAAAATACTTTTTAGTAAACAATACACTGAGAATCCTATATTTACCTGCGCCATACGTGGATACCGCGCGGACGCATGTATCGCGTAGCGCGCAACGCAGAATAGCAGGGGTGGCGGCGGCGTATCCTTGATGTCGACTAGCGCGTACTAGGGAGTATAATATCCGCATTTCACTTATTTTTAGAGAAATATTGGTCAAAAATTAAGCCCCTAATTTTATTATTTCATTTTAGCGAGTATCGAGTACCGAGTACACTCCAGAAGTATCGAAGGTAACTCACCAGTCAGTCTGTATAAATACTCAAATATATTTAATAAACACTCAAACCCAGAAATACATCTATGATCATCACATAAATGCCTGCCCCTGTGGAGGGTTGAACCCAAAACTTATTAATTACGTGGTCAGGGTCGACCAATTGGCATTCGATCAACGGGGTGGTCAATTTCGTTGAGGTTTACTATGTACTTAGCAATATTCTCTTTATGTCATATTTTTATTGGTCTCATACGACCATTAACTATTGGCTCATTCAATATGTACCATCAGTCAATCTGTATAAGAAATATTTGTCTTGCTTTACTCTAAGCGAAAAAGTTATCTAATCCGTAATGTAAATGTAAGGTAATTAAAACAGTACATCGAGTTCAAAATATCATTAAACAATGTTGGATGAAATTAAGGCATTTAATTTGTAAAATTTCTGCGAATGCTTTTATGTAACTGCTGTGGTGCGACTGAAGCAAATAGTGGTGTAAGGAATGGGGCAAACTTATTAAACGTCTGAAAATCGAAACAAACCACAGCGGCAACCATTAATAGTCACCACACTTTTACCCGCATCAGTAGTGAAGGCGGTAACAAATTATGTACTCAACGCACGATTTGCTTCGTAACCGAAGCATATCCAAGAGAGTTCAATAGTATTTCACTCTATAAAGAGTAAAGTATTAATGAATTGATTGGCTAAATTAAATGAATTTAACTTAATTAATGCGTCACGCTTGTGACGCATTCAATAATTAATTCACTTCGGTTTCGAAGTGAAACATGCGTTAAGTACATATTTTTTGTGTTGCATTTGCTTCTGACGTGGAAGAAAGTGTGGTGGAAGTGGGTGGTCTATTGTGCCGCTGTGATCTTCTCAAATTTTCTTTCTTCTTTCTTTCCTTACACTACATTTCATTTCAGTTGCATCATAGGAGTTACATATAATACTTCGCGGAAAGTTTGCATGTTAAAGACCTTAATTTTGTCTTTATATTATGGATTTAACAAAGTAACGCCTGAATCTATAAAATATTATTGGATCATGGTAGAGCCCTCTAAATAATTATATCAGTAATGATTAGTGACCAATTATCACATTTATTGGCGTTATTGTTATAACTATAGGAGAAAATGTCAAAATATATAATTATAATTATCATGATGATTAATATAAACATAACTGTACACTGCGTTGTTATTGTAGAATATGATGATTATAATAATCATTGCTTGTAAATCCGACAGAATTATGCTTATATTAATGATTATAATGACATGTGATTTCATTGAGCTGCATGCAATAAATGCGTGTTTTTTTAAATTTCGTTTTTATTTTACATTAACATTTTTTATATTATAAGATAGCGTACAAGGAGGTTCTTCTGATGGAAAGAGATAACCATTGCCTATAGACATCAAAGATGTTAATCTTACGTTGCTATCCGTGTGGCGGAATTGGAATACCACTTGCATAAGGTTACCTTCTACATCACCCTCCAAACCGGCACACGACAGTGACAAGCACTGACGCTATTGCGGCAGGAATAGGTAAAGCGGTGACACCAGACCCGGGCAAGACATTGCAGAACTCTACCATTTCACGAATAGTCTAGAATAGTCACGTTGTAAGTGACACGTATTAACCTCTCGCCTTTTACAAAATGATGATGATGACTAAACCTGTAGGAATCGAAACGTAAGTTGAAGCAGATGGGTTTCCTGATGTAAAGAGAAACCATCGCCTATAGACACCACAGATGTTACTGGTGCGTTGCTATCTTGTGGCAAGGTGTTGATGCCACGTGCATAGGTTTCCCGGCTACCTTACCCTCCAAGGCGGAACATGACAGTGACAAGCACTGACGCTATTGCGGCAGGAAACGGTAGTATCAGATCCGGGCGAGATAATACATAACACTAACACCTAGTAGCCACGATGTTAGTGACTCGCATAGCCAATCGGTCGTTTTTTACAACCTGCCTGGCAGAACGGCAGTTAGCCTATTCTTCAAAGGAGACCGGGACGAACACGGGGAAAAAAATTAATAATTTTGACCGCCCCGTCGCATCAGTCGAGGGGATGTAACCCTAACTAGGTATTTTTTTATAGCATAAGATAGCAAACAAGCAGATGGCTCTCAGATGTAAAGAGAAGCCATTACATATAGACACCAAAGATGTTAATGGTGTGTTGCTATCTTGTGGCGAGGTCTATCGCCACATGCATAAGTTTACCGGCTACCGTACCATCCAAACCGGAACACGACAGTAACCAGCACGGACGCTATTGCGGCAGGAATAGGTAAAGCGGTGGTACCAGACCCGGGCGAGACAATGCAGAACTCTACCACCTAGTAGTTACGATAGTAGTGACGCAAATAGCCACTCAGTCGCCTTTTACGATCTGCCTGGCAGAACGGCAGCTGGCCTATTCTTCAAAGGAGGCCGGGACCAACACGGGGTTGTGACACATATACCCAATCGTTCGCCTTTTCGTACTACCAGGCAGAACGTCAGATAGTCTATTCTTCAAGGGGACTCGGACTGACACAGGGAAAGCTGGGGAAGTCAAGCTTAAGAAGAAGACGCTATTTCAGCTTCATTCATTCCAAACCACGCATATCATTTTACAGGGTAATCCAACTTTGATATTTTTTTTTTTTTTTTTTTTAATATAGAAGAGGGGGCAAACGAGCAAGAGGTGCACCTGATGGTAAGTGATCACCGCCGCCCATGGACATCTGCAATACCAGAGGTCTTGCAGTTGCGTTGCCGGCCTTTTAAGAATGAGTAAGCTCTTTTCTTGAAGGTCCCTATGTCGTATCCGTTCGGAAATACTCCTGCCGGTAATTGGAATGGGTATATCCCGAGGGTGGTCCCATTTCATTATTATTTCGGTGAATGAAGAATATTTTATTCATAACAATTAATAATTTTCTCACATTATTATTTTAATTTAAGGGTTACTTTTTTCTACACGAAAAGTGGAAACTTTTCTTAGTCCGGCACTCTAAAGTTTTCTTTTTTATCTATCTTTATTAGTTACCAGATTCAAGATTTTTCGAAGATAGATAAGATGGTTGTCTCGTCAAAACGAAGCTGTTCACAAAAAATCAGCTTGTATTAATCAAAATAAGTTTGTTTGTGGGACCACAGTCTAATATTTTAAGTTTCAATTGTATAGCTTTTCCCTACACTTAACATTTTATTGATATTTAAAAAACGCCGATTTCATCACTGACTCACTCGCACAAAAGGATATCTATAACAAATTTTTGTTTCACGTATAAACATGTTGCGAATAATCTAGAAACGTGAAGAGTTGGAGCGCTGGAGAGATCTTGAAATAAAAGAAAGAGATAGGCTGCTTCAATTATAAACAATAGCCACTGTTACCTGAATAATTATGGCATAATTGACCTTATCGCTAAGGGTGAAAATAACGTGTACAGTAACGGTTTTTTTCGGGACAAATTACACTGATTGATCTAACCCCAAAGTAAGCAAATATTTGCTTGTGTTATGGGTGTTAGTCAACGATACTAATACATAGAAATACATATATAAATACCAGAATATATATAATAAACACCCAAACCCAGAAATACAAACATTTATGCTCATCACACAAATGCTTGTCCCCGTCGGGGATCGAACCCGAGCCCCGTTGATTGCGTAGTCAGGGCCGCTAACCACTCGACCAACGAGGCGGCGGATGTTTACGCAATTACTATTTTCGAACGTTCGGGAATAATGTCGAACTTTACTCTGGGTATAAATAGGGATGTGTTGGCGAATAGAGCTCAATTTTTATAAAGCGATCGAAAACGATACTTGAAACGACCAGTGTGAAGCGAGAAGTGTTTTAGTGATTCAGCGTAGTCGGTTAAGTTTATGATGATATAGTGAGTGTATGATGTTTAACTGTGTATTTATTTGCGTATTGTATTGTGGTGTTTTGTATAAGTTTTATTGCACAATTACGAAGGTGAAGCATGTAACAAATATATTGATATTGTACACATATCTTATTTTTATTAAATTTTGACATTAAATAGCCACAATTGGTACAATAGCCACAACAGATTCTTCCACTCTACTTAAAAAATAGCCCACCCCGAATCATTACTATTCATGCGACTTTTAAACATTCTTCAAACAATCATCTGTGAAATGGTCCCATACCATTCTAGTCTCGTCTATGGAGGGGTGGGATTCAAGAAATTTATCTACAATGGCTCTGATTTCGGGCTTCATGACAGGTGTTCTGGACTTTACCCAGGCTAATTCTGAAAAAAAAAAAAACTTTATATTTTCAATCGTCGGCACTTAATGAAATTCCATTATTACTGGTTGAAACTAGTTAAAAATGCACTTGTACATTTATTTCACTATAAAAAATATCAATTAAATATTTACTCCCACTATATAGGCGTTTTGGGACTTATCTCATGCTAGGGAAAACTTCTTTGACAAGAAAAAATAGTAGTTTCCTTAATCTAAGGAAAAATTTTGAAAACTTAACAATGAAAAATTTTTGACACAACTAAATTTACCCTAAACTTTTTCTTCATAATATATATATTAATATTAGATTCTAGCTGACCCGGCAAATGTCGTTCTGCCTTTTTAACTACTCTTAATTTTTCTATATATTCTCACCTTTTAAACCTTCCCTTCCACAATCTTTAACAATTAATTCAAAACCAAAATTAGCCAAATCGGTTCAGCCGTTCTCGAGTTTTAGCGAGACTAAGAGCAATTGATTTTTATATATATAAATAAATGCAAAAGAATGGATATTTAGATGGATGGATGTTTGTTACTTAATCACGTAAAATCTACTGAACGGATTTGAATGAAAATAGGCACACGATAGATGATGGCCTGGAATATTACATAAGATATTTTTTAACCCGATATCCGATGGATTGTAAAAACTTTTACAATCCATCGGACTGCACGCCACAGCTAGTTTAATATAAGCCAAAGACTGCTTTCGGCCGGCGCGAACCCGGAATCTCGTGTGGTCAACTGCGGCACCGAACTACCAGACCACAAACTTTCTATCTTATTGTATTCAAAAGAAATAAGTATATATATTTTATTACCCAATGGAGCTTTGGTGGCTGTCTCGATCGTGCAATAATAAAATATGGCGTAATTTTTGTAATCTGTGTCTAAAATATATATAGTAACATTTTGACCAGCTGAAACAAAAGAAAAACCACAAACGTTATAAAATAATGTCTACTACATTTCAAATCATGAAGTATTAGGTTAAGGTGGAGCTAGCACTCGTATTAATCAATTGAAACTAATATTTACGTTATATCTCTGTCTATAACGTCTCCCCATCTCTATTTATACAGCTGTGTTAAAAAAAGAGAGAGAGAAAGAGAGGGTAAGATGACAGCAGTATTTAAAATTGTGTTTCAAGTAGGTATTAGCAAGGAACTTATATACGATAACTGGAATTACTACGAAGCAATATTTGAAAAATAAAAATGTACTTTATTTCGTTCCCAATAAAGTTGACATTTGTTTCTTACATAACAGAGGGGAAAAACGTTCTGAGCAAGACAACGACATGAGTAGATGTTGTCCCTTTCTTGCAATTGCCAGTGTAAATAAAACTTTCGTATGGTAGATTTTTATATATTCGGTAACCGTTAAATACCTTTTATTCATACACGTTGATAGATACATTAGCATAAAATGTATTGTAATTAACATAGTGAGTTCTAAAATGTGCTTATTTTAATTATTACGTAATTACTTATGCAATGCAAAAACTGTTTGTCAAATTAGTAGAATTACTTACTAGTAATTTGCAAACTACTCATGGCCACACTTATATATGGCGATTGGCGCTTTATTTAGTAGAAAGAGACACAATCCACTCATGTCGTGGTACTCTTCGGAACGGTTTTGAAGCGCGTGTAAGCATTCCGGGTAGAATGTAACTTCCTTGGGTATTAGAAGTGCTGCCTCCAAATATAATACAGCTTTATGGTAAAAATAAGTGCTTTTTTTTTGGAATTTTTAAAAAAGTCCTTAATCTTTAATTTAGAATTCTGTTTCAGAGGGAAAAAATCTGTATCTCAAAAATTAAAGAACGAAATTTTAAATTAATTTAATTTTAGATTAAAGATTTTTTACTTTAAAATATATAGGTATTTATTATTTAGTGTAATATAATAAAAACTCCGTTTCCTCGTAACTTTTACTTTTTAACCTGTATATTATTACATTTTTACATTGATGGTAGGTTTTAGAATAAATATTTAAATGTTTATTAACAGCACTGTATATAAGAAAGATAATTGTTTAGTATATTGTCGTCGTGTAAACATTGTTTTCATTATTGCACATATTGCATATTACACACACATATTGCACATATAGTGCACCTAATGCTGGTAAAATGAAAATAGTATTGATACTTTTAATATTTTAATAATTACTACGCGGTACTAATTTTGGCACACGGACGTAGCGGATTTTATACTATTCTCTTTTATTTCTTTTTGAAATAAAAAATAAATAAATATTATTTGACTTATTTTTGCATAAGAACAGAATATAGTTTTATTCTGTGCCAATTTCTATAGGAAAATGTCATTTTTTGATAACAAAAAAACCCAGTTAATGTTTCATTCATTTTCGTTGAAATAGGCATATTTGTTTAATTAATTAGATATAGTTATAGATCTTTTAGGATAAAAGTAATCCATTCAGGCACAATTGTTGTTTCTGGTTATTTAGTATTTTTTCTAATTAAGTTTGTTTATTCTAGCAGTAAATTTTAAAATTCTATTCTACCTTTTGGAAAAATAACTTCTTTACGTAATGTCGAAACTTGATTTCGGAGAACATTTATTATAAGAAATACAATTGATGATTAAAAATATGTTTCATTGAGGTAATATTTAAAAGATTAAACTATCTAATAGTACCATTTAATTAAATAAAATTTTACCTTATAAAATGAAAAATGAGGAGTTGGAAAATTTTGATTTCTCGTCAAAAGTTAGTCTAAAGTGTAAACTGCCTCTTAATGCAGCTTATGCTTAAGCCCCGTTTTCACTTTGATTAGTACGAGTGTGAGTGTTTAATGCAGGTGCTTAGTATTAAGCTAAAAATACTTGAAGACAGCCGTTGATCAGTGCGAGTGATAAGTAATCAGCATCTATTCACTTTTACTATGCTGATTATAAATAACTGGCATTGATCCAGAGTTATCTTCACGTATTTTTTGCTTAATACAAAGCACCTGCATTAAACACTCACACTCACACTAATCTTAAAGCACTCGCAGTAATAATTAAAGTAAACACGGGGCTTTACGGGTAGTGCGAATTAATAGAAATCGTCACGTAATGGCGCGGCTACATATATCGGACTAGGCGAAGATTCGTGCTATCGCGATGTGTTCGGCCTATCCCGAACTGCTTCGCGAAGGGACTAGACACGTCACTGCAATTGGCGTCAAACTGCAGTCCGCAGGTGATGTTTGTGCGACTTACGACAAAGAAACTATAATATAATTACGATAAACAATAATAATAATCACAAATTAGAATTTATCCGCATACATATGTTTAGGTAATTTCATGTATAAGCCGTATTTTGATATTGACCATACGCTAGGTCAATATCAAAATACGGCTTATGACGTATGGTATTTTATTTTGTTCCATGGAAAAAAATAACATACGACGATATGACCTTCATGTTTATGAAGCTGTATCATAAATTCGTAATCTTTGGGCGAATGAAATACAGTACACAGTAGCATAAAATTAAAGAATTTAAGGAACGAATGTTAAAGAATTAATAATTTGAGAAGAAAAGATTTTAAGGA
The DNA here is from genome assembly GCA_036924255.1 of Apodemia mormo. Taxonomy (NCBI): domain Eukaryota; kingdom Metazoa; phylum Arthropoda; class Insecta; order Lepidoptera; family Riodinidae; genus Apodemia; species Apodemia mormo. The sequence goes on from JAUPFN010000029.1 coordinate 16,866,477, forward strand.
ATGTTACAATATTCTTGTTTGCTTTGTCGTGTGCCGCACAAATCAGCAGGCCGCACAAATAAAATCTAACCTAACCTAACCTGACGGCCGCGGTTTGGTGACCAGTGATAATACGACGTCATTATGACGTAAGCAGTTGTCGTAATTCCGTGGTCGTGATGTAGTTCGTGCTAGCGCGAACCTTCGCCGTAGGCCGATATATGTAGCTGCAGTATAACAAAATGCCGAATGCTGTTTTTGTGTGTAGGTATTCGTGAGTGCATCGACCTCTCTTTCTCTATGTCCCTTTCTCTTTTTATCACATAAGCTCAACACATGGTTGTGCAGACACGCAGACTTTCGTGAAAACGGTTTGTTATTTATGCTTTTGTGGTAGATACCTGAATATTTTATTAATGCAATTAAGTTTTGAAAAATGGAAACTACAGCAAATGCGTATAATATAGAGATGGGGGAGGGAGGGGGAGGGGAAGAAAGAAAGAGAGAGCACCACTTTACGTTCGACGGACGCCAACATTTGTCTTGTAAAAAAAATTGCGGGAAAAGCTAAGATTCTTTAAATATTACCTCACCCACACACGATACTTCATTTTACTCAGTCGGCTAAAACTGCTAAGTGTATCTCTGTATTAATAAAATACATTTATTTTTTTAAATCGATCCAATGTTTTCGGCTTAATCTATTAGATTAGTTAAGTACAAACAAATTTTTCTTTTTTATAATAAAAATAAGAAAAGTTTTTGGTGAATCCCGCGGGAACAACTCATTTTTCCTGGGTAAAGAGCAGCCTGTGTGCTAATCTAGGTCACCATCTACCTATGTACTAAATTTACCTTGGATTTATATTGTATTATAATCACTAGTACTGTTTTATTCGATTTTTATTTAATTAAACCAACCGATTTCCCGTTTTAACGCAGCATCAGGGTAACAATATTAATTTTGCTCTGAAGATGCGTTAAAACGCGAAACCGGTTGATTTAATTAAATAAAAATCGAGTAAAACAGTACAAGTATTTTATAATCTATATTAATTACTAGCTGTTGCCAGCGACTTCGTCCGCGCAGACTTCGTTTACTCCGCACTGCTCCTCCCCTGTAGGTGATAGCGTGATAATATGTAGCCTATATATTGACCCGATCTGTTAGTAATATTCATGCAAAATTTGAAGTAAATCCATGCAGTACTTTTTGAGTTTACCCCGGACATACATATAGACAAACAGACAAAAATTCTAAAAACTATATTAATTTTGGCTTTGATATCGATTGTAGATCACGCCCCAAGTATTCTTTAAAAAAATATTCAATGTACAGTTTTGACTTTGATTAATTAATACATACAATACACATAATAAAATTGTAGGAAAGTCAAAACTTACAAAAGTACATTGAATATTTTTTTAAAGAATACTTGGGGGCGTGATCTACAATCGATATCGAAGCCAAAAATACAGTTTTTAGAATGTTTGTCTGTTTGTTTGTTTGTCTGTTTGTCTGTATGTATATCCGGGGTAAACTCAAAAAGTACTGCAGGATTTACTTCAAATTTTGCGTGAATTTTGCAGGTCGGGTCAACATATAGGCTACATATTATCACGCTATCACCTATGGGGGAGGAGCTGTGCGGAGTAAACGAAGTCCGCGCGAACGAAGTTGCGGGCAACAGCTAGTTTAATATAAATTCGAAAGTTTGGATGTTTAGATGTATGGATGTTTGTTACTCAATCACGCCATGACTACTGGAAGGATTTGGATGAAATTTGGCACACAGATAGATGATGACCTGAAATATCACATAGACTACTTTTTATCCCGGAAACTTAGATCATCCCGCGGGATTCGCCAAAAACTTGTATAATGCAGCGGGCTACACGCGGCAGCTAGTAGGTACAATATAAATCCAAGTGAACATGGAGTTTTACCATGTGCCAAAAATTATAATATATAAATTTCATTTCGAATCATTTGGAGTTGATGAAAAAACTTAAGAAACTTCGCTCCTGACGGAGGTCCCCGGACGGACCCTTTTACTTTAGTGAAATACCTCTTTTATGGAATGAATACAACAGCTTAGCAGTATTGCCTGCATCGGGCGCCAGAGACACAGTCCAATTTAACATCTTCAAGTGTTTGTTAGCAATGTCAGTGCATTGAACGGGTATTATTGGATTATTTCCATCTGCGTTGTCTCCAAAATAGTCACAAATACCACAATCGCCATTCTTTTCTGAAGCAAACGAATTGTATCTACCAATTTCAAACCATCTTCCTCGAGCATACTAAAACATACAATATCATAAACACAACAACAACACACGAAAAACGGAGGAGGTTCTCAATAGTGTGTTATCAACATTATATTATATAATATTACATATTTTAATGATTAAGTTTTCCTGCTACCTTACCCTTCAAACCGGAACAAAGCGCTATTACGGCAGAAATACGTAAGGCGGTGGAACCAAATACCCCTTCGTCAGGGTAGAGCAGTAGTCTTATTGGCAATCTTCCTTCGTACGGTCAACCTACTGGTCTCTGCGCCTGAATCTCAGATTTTCTGAGTGGCCGGTCTATTAGAGTAGTCGTCGGCGGCTGCTCGTCCGACCAAATGGCTATAAATGTCGAAGTCCCGGATCAGGGATCAGTTCTCTCCGCAACTCTATTCCTGCTACATATTAACGGTCTGCTGAAGTCCGGTATCTATGGGTACACAGACGAGAGCACTGTTGTGGAGAGATATGCATCCAGCGCGCGAGCCAGTGCGGCACAGATCCGGTCTCTCAGAGAGGCGATGGTCGATCGTATGAACCTGTCCTTACAGGCAGTCTCCGATTGGGGCGATGCCAATCTGGTCAAGTTTAATGCGACTACGAACCAGGCGTGTCTATTCTCCGCTAAACGGGGTCAATTCCACCTGTCTCCGCCTTTCCAGGTTGTGTCCGTGCCGATAACTATGACCACCTCGAGCTATTTATAATATATTTATTTATTTAACACTTTATTGTACATAAAATAAAGTTCTTTAAGCAGATTATATAAAAAATATATTAAGGGCGAGCTTATCTCTGAAAGAAATGTCTACCAGCAGACCCAAGAAGCGAGAATGCAAAAAATATATAAGTAGAACACAGTGTACAAGTGCGTTATATCTTAAAACTATGATTACAATAAAATATATACATCAAATCAAAACAAAAAGGAAGACGAAAGTTAATCTATTTGGTATCACGTTAACGCCTACTCTCAACTTTGGTTCGTACATCGTACCGCAAGCCCAAGTTGCCTCAAAAAAGCTTGGTATTCTGGCCAAGGTGAGACAGTATTTCAGCCCGAGATAGTTGCTCAATCTTTATCAAGCACAAGTCCGTTCGTGCATGGAATACTGCTCTCACCTCTGGGATGGATCCGCCAAATATCAGCCGGAGACGCTTGAGGAGACAGAAAGGCGTGCCAAGACATAGATAGAGAAAAATTTATTCGCCGAGTTTCTACCGCCAATTCTTCGTGTCTGCGTTAAGTCCAATATTAATTCTAAAAATTTTGAAAGTTTATTTACATAAATAAAACATTTTTTGATTTTGAGTTCAAAAATCGATGTGAAACCAGGAACTTTCAATTGTTTTAGCGAAATGTTAAAAGTGTTTTTTTATAAGACCAACTTTCATTTTTAATACCCATTTTCCTTAAAAACTCTTTTTTGTAAAAGTGTAAGAATGTTACCATAAATAAAAATTGATTTCTATCAATATCAGACTTTAAGATTGAAGTGGTGGCACGAGATGGACGTTGAGTTGCTACATATTATAGGTAGTTACTAGTTACTCGGAATCCTCAATCCACTTGATAAGACAGACCAGAGTGCTAAGTGTAAGTTTTTCTTTTCGCATTCGATCATGAGCGCGTTTGGAGTTTACTAGGAATTTGTATGTGATTTGTACAGCACCACCTAGTGGTAAACGTGAGAAACCAGTTTACCACTAGGTGACGTCATCAAGAAGGCTGACAAACTAGGGCTGGTGCGTCTAAAACAGACAAATATAGCGACGATCATTCGACCGTGTGCCTCCGCTTGAAACATTAGTAACACTGTGAACATAGCGTGTTTCGCTTTATTCTTACACTAGCTGTTGCCCGCGACTTCGTCCGCGCGGAGTTCGTTTACTCCGCACTGCCTCTGCCCCGTAGATGATAGCGTGATAATATGTAGCCTATATGTTGACCCGACCTGTTAGTAATATTCATGCAAAATTTGAAGTAAATCCATGCAGTACTTTTTGAGTTAATTCCGGACATACATACAGACAAACAGATAAAAATTCTAAAAAGTATATTTTTGGCTTTGATATCGATTGTAGATCACGCCCCAAGTATTCTTTTAAAAATATATTCAATGTACAGTTTTGACTTTCCTACGATTTTATTGTATGTGTAGTATACTATCATACAATACATAGGTAGGGGAGAACAGGGCAATGGGAGCCTACTAAGGGAAAATTTTGATAAAAACTAAGTTTCTCAAAATTTTTGTAATTTTTAAGTATCATCTCTTACTTTAATTATTAAAGAATATTTTTAATAACATTTGAATCAACTAGAGACATTTATTAAGGTACAGTTACAGTTATACAAAAAAAGTCAGTCGCTCCTATTACCCGACAAATGCGGCTAATGAGAACCGATTTAACGCTCATACGGGAAATGGGAGCCTCTATAATTACTCTTAAGCTAAAAAAATAACAAAACGTACTTTAAATGAGATCTTAGTTATTATAATTAATAATACAATAAACTATTTGTAGTACAGATTAAAAAATATTTTTTTCAAACAAAACGGAGCAATACATATGAAATTATTAGTGAAAAACAAAATACCCAGACTTTAGGCGCAAATATAAGAAGCTGGACTATCACTGCCAGAACATTCTTTATGGGTCCAGTTTCCTCAAATTCTGCATCGTTACCACATCTCTCCACTCTTTCCAGTGTCTAAACAAATTGCACATTACTCTCTTCGGAATATCCCGATTCATCATCGCAGATAGCTTTTTCGTCTACTTCATCTTTAAATAAATATTTTGTTGTCTTTTTGATCCTTGTGTTTCTGGTTGTAGTCTTCTTACTTTTAATCTCTAGCCAGTATTTCTTCTTAGGCAACATTGAATGCAGTACGTCTTCCCAGCTTAGAAGAGTTTTTGTAGTTACCATCACCTGCTTTCGCTAAATTTTATATCTTCATTAAAGCGCTGTAAGGAATGCTAGTTTCCTGAGATACTTTGTACACCAAAGCTGTAAGCTGTAAGCTTTTGTGGTTGTCCGATTTCTTTTACATGGCATCTAATACAAAAAGTTTTATACTTTTTATCTCTAAAATAACTAAATGGGGTAATGGGAGCTATGTCGGGTAATGAGAGCCTATCTAGGCTACCATTAGCCGCCGGCCACTATTTTGAAAAGTAATAACATAAATGTGTAATTCTATTTTCAAACACAATTCAACTAATTGGACTTGTTAGTAAATGAATCTAGGATTATTATAAGCATAAACACAATAAAATAAGAATATAATTTCATTTTTCGCTTGATGCTGGCAATTGGCAATTTTTGTAAGCGTTAAGCAAAAACCACAAAAAGAGCCCCCCTGACTAAATGAATGGTATTTTCGGTTTGAGCACATCAGATAAAGTTTGCTGATAGTTGACAAAAGCAGCCAAGTGCTTACAATCGCGTGAAAGTGCGTGCGTTCTGTTCAATCACCATAGCTCCCATTGCCCGACCGCTCTCAATACCCTTCGTTCCCCTACTTACACTTGAACTCGTCGGTCGACTAGAAAATTTTTAGTGTCAATAGACGCAGTTTGGTAAAAGCAAAAATTGGTTTAAAAGATGATAAGTTATTACATTAAGGCGCTTTCAACACCAAAAACGCGCACTCTATTTTTATCACAGTAAACGAGAGCCCACTATCAGTGAAACTGGGTGGCCAGGTCTTATAATGAATAAATATTGTCTGGTCTTATAATAAAAAAAGTGTAGATTATTTGTCAAATATGATTTGATAGTGGTTTAGGTATGAATATGATGACTTCATGTTTTTAATTGCAGATCCATTCGTCAAAACAATAAAGATATAGAACCGTTAATGATGATTTTAGACCAATCTTCGCAATTATTTTCTATCGACCCAATTTTGTTTAATTATGTATCGAGTCCGGCCACGGTCTTTGACATAATATGATGAATATTAACATATATTTTTTGTGATGTGCTATAACAAATAGTTTTTCTTAAAAAACTGCTTAAATAACATCAATTTCAACAAATTAGGTCTTGTCAGCCTCTTAAATTCCAATATGCGCCAATTCTCTTGGTTGGTATTTGTTGATACACATTACACTTGAGAGCTTTTACAGTAAGTTTCGCTTAGGAAAAGAATGAAAGGTTCAGGAGGTAGGTCGTGATCTCGTACTTTAAAATTAAAACTACTTACAGATTTCAAATCAAAGTTATCCATCGGCTTTACATTTGGACAAGAATCGGGTACTGCTACAACAGTACTACAAATAACGGTAGCAATTATGAACAATAACATTATGCCTCGTATTGTTTGTATCAAAGTGAAAAAAACAGTAAAGGACAAGCATCTTTAGTATTTATACTTAAGGTATCCCTTGTAAAAGCAATTAGATTTTAGTTTTTCACAAATCATGTAATTATAAAATAAAAGTTTGCGTTTTATCGTCGAATTAAAAATATACATAAATTGTATTAATGTTTTCCGCTTGAAGTAATTATTATAAATGAAAATCCAACAACCTTGAATGCAAAACTCCATATGTTGTTGCTTCTAATGTAAGATACTTAATATCTACGCAATATTATAATGTCAATTTTTGCGAATTACTTTTTTTGCTTTGATTTTGGAATATAAAAAATAGACTGTTTGCCTTCTGCTGGACAGATAATAAAAAACCGATCAAATGCGAGTGGGTCTCGTATACCAAGTGTTCAGTACAAACTTGTAAATAACCAGCTATACATAGATTTTAATGATTCTAGGTCATCGGGAAGTACCCTATAAGTTTCGAATCTCTTGTGAAATCGCAAAATATGAGATATAAACGGTCCTATCTTCATCCTGTTCTGAGGATGGGTGAGACCGACAATCGACATAGAGATGTCACGTGAAATTAAGATACTCGGGCTAACGGTGGTTGATAAATTAACATTTAATGAGCACAATATAACAAATGTTTGCAGAAAAGCTGTGCAGCACAGACATATTTGATGTAAAATATTAATGTAAATAGATTTGTAAGAAAGAATGAAAGAAAGAAAGAAAGAAAGAAAGAAAGAAAATATTTATTTGCAAGAATATATGTATATAAGTTGTTAAAAATAAATTAAGCTACCAACATATTCTACCATTATATGGTGTGCAAATATTTAAAAAAAATATCATTATATAATATTACATTTAGAAGATTCTATCGATTATTTAGAATTACTACCGGATCGGAACGCGGCCACACACTGAGAAGATCCGGCGGAAGAAACTCAGCGGGCTGGTCTTTTTTCTCTATTTTATGTACTTGTTATAAATGTACAATTTCATTTTTTTTTATATAGAAGAGGGGGCAAACGAGCAGGAGGTGCACCTGATGGTAAGTGATCACCGCCGCCCATGGATATCCACAATACCAGAGGTCTTGCAGTTGCGTTGCCGGCCTTTTAAGAATGAGTAAGCTCTTTTCTTGAAGACCCCCAAGTCGTAACCGTTTGGAAACACCCCTGCCGGTAATTGGTTCCACAACAAAGTAGTGCGAGGCAAAAAGTGTCGAGAGAAACGCACAGTTGTGAATTTCCAGACATCCAGATGGTGAGGATGGAATTTCAAATTTTGACGCGATGTCCGATGATGGAATTCGGCGGCAGGAATTAATCCAAATAACTCGTCGGAACACTCTCCATGAAAGATACGATAGAAGACACAGAGTGAGCCAACATCTCTGCGCAATGCCAAAGAGTCGAGCCGTTTCGAAATAGCCAGGTCGTCAACGATTCGAACCGCTCTACGCTGAATGCGATCAAGAGGAAGGAGCTGGTACTGAGGAGCTCCGGCCCAGAGATGAGAACAGTACTCCATGTTGGGCCGAATTTGAGCCTTATAAAGTTGAAGACGATGGGCCGGCAAGAAGTACTGCCTCGCTCTGCTGAGCACACCGAGCTTTTTGGAGGCTAGTTTAGCCTTACCTTCCAAATGACCGCGAAACTGAACGTAATTCGATATGTCGACTCCCAGAATCCCGATACTAGCTGAGGCTGTCAGGAGAGTAACCCCAAATCGAGGTGACACGACAAAGGGTGTCTTTTTAGCGGAAAACACGCAAAGCTGTGTCTTTTTGGGATTAAAAGTGACCAGGTTTTGACGACCCCATTCCGAGACATCGGTTAGTCGATTCTCAACTTCAGACACAAGCTTGTTTCGGCTCTCTTCGACGTGTTCCCGAGAAATACCGCTTCGGCCGGAGTATGTAGCATCACCAGTACTGTCATCCGCATAGCAATGTATGTTGCGAATTCGCATCATGTCATTGATATGCAGAAGGAACAGTGTCGGTGATAGCACGCAGCCTTGTGGAACATCAGCATTGATAGATTTAAGGTCAGTCAGTCAGGTCAGCACGCACCGTCAACTACGACCTTGATGCTCCGATCAGCCAATAACTGGTGATCCACTTGCATAATTTCTCGGGAAGCCCACAAGAAGGCAGCTTCGCCAGAAGCGCTTTGTGCCATACCCTATCAAAGGCCTTCGCTATGTCCAAACTAACTGCCAATGCCTCCCCCTTGGACTCAACTGCTTCCGCCCACCGATGTGTTAAGTATACAAGAAGATCACCAGCTGAGCGGCCGCGACGGAAACCGTACTGGCGGTCGCTAATCAGCTGGTGCTCTTCTAAATACTTGAGGAGCTGCGAGTTGATGATTGTCTCCATAAGAAAAAGAAAGTGTATCCACTGTACAAAAGATTTTTTTATAATTACAAGTTTCATATTTTGTGCAATTAAATTTTTTATAATTTACAAAATGTTCACTATTTACAACATTTTACTAGGTACATTGAAATTTTTTAAGGACAATTCAACAAACTTATATTTCTATCCATTAATATTTAATTATATCGGCTAAAAATTCTTTAATATCATAACAAGTTTTATCTAACAGCAAATCAAACAACTTTTTGCGAAATTTATTTAAAGGTAATGATTTAAGACTATCAGGAATATGATTATATATAATAATAGACATACAATACACATTTTTTGTAAAAATATTTAATTTTTGATTAGGCACATATAATTTTTTACTATTCCTAAATTAATATGAGTTACCAGTGACTTCAGCATTTGTTTTAAATAACTTTTGGTGCTTTTTTACAAATACGCATACCTCTAAAATATACGAACATGGTAAGGGAAGTGCCTTAAGAGACTTGAAAAGTGGTTTACAGGAATGTAACTGATTAACACCACATATTGCTCGAATACATTTCTTTTGAACTCTAAAAATTCGTACCAATTCAACAGAATTTCTCCAAATAGGAATTCCATATTGTAAATCAGAAGAGACATATCCATGATATGCTAATAGGGAGGCTTTTACGTTTCCTACTTCTCTTAGTCTTCTTAAGATATAGACAAATCTATCAATCTTACTACATAGAGATTCAATGTGTGCTTTCCAATTACAATATTTGTCAATAATTATTCCTAAAAAGTTTGTATAATCTACATCATCTATATTTACTTTATTTAAAAATACATTTTTGTTTTTAGTAATATTACTGTGGTAGTTCTGAAATTCAACTAATTGTTTTAGTTACATTAACTTTTAAATTATTATTAATTAACCAGTCTGAAACTTGAAGTAAGGTTTCAGTTGTTTCGTTTACCAAGGCTTTTTTATTTTTACATTTAATAAGTAGGGTAGTGTCATCAGCAAATAAAAAGCAATCATGTTGTGTACTATCAGGAAGATCATTGATATAAATTAAAAATAGCAAGGGTCCTAAAACACTGCCCTGTGGTACACCACAGTTGTTAACACGGTAGTATGAAGTAAATATTTTTTTACGGTTTCCGCATATTTTAGATATATCGACGCATTGTTTCTTATTTTCTAAGTAACTCTTTATCCAATCTAAAGCCTTCCCTCTAATACCATATTTTTCAAGTTTTGATAGTAAAATAGCGTGTAAAACAAAATCAAATGCCTTACTCATATCCAAAAACACACAAAGTGGATACATTTTCTTATTGAGACATTCAGTTATGCTCTTTACTAAATCAAAACATGCTAATGTAGTAGACCTACCTTTTCTAAATCCATATTGATTATTTTTTAGTAGGCCAAAATCAAGTAAATAATTATAGAGCTTTTCATACATAATTTTTTCAAAGATTTTTGAATTAATTGTTCATATCGCACATATCTCCTTTTTTAATTATGGCTTGACAATACACTTTTTAATCGTTCTGGAAATTTACCTTCCAAAAATGACAAATTAATTATATGGCTAAGAGGTCTTGATATTACACTAGCAACATTTTTCAATAATTCTGTGCTAATATTATCATAGCCAGTAGCATAAGTATTTTTCAATGAATGTATAACTTTTTTCACATCATGCTCATCTACTGGTATCAAATACATGGTTTTACTACAATTTGGTAAAAAATATGATTTTGAAGTATTTGTAGATTTGACTTTTACACTACTTGATTTTGTCTGGTTTATAAAGAAATTATTAAATAGATTACAGATTGTTTGAGTATTTGTGTACTTTAAATTGTATATTTTGATTTTTTCTAATTCTCTACTATTTATTTTGTTCTGAAATGTACTTTTAATCAGATTCCATGAAGTTTTACATTTATTAGAGGAATTTTCAATGTATTTCAAAGAAGACTGTTTTTGTGATTCTAATATACATTTAGACAAAATTTTCCTATAATGTAGATATTTACATTTATTTTCTTTCCTATTAGATTGAGCATGACGATAGTTAAGGTACAACTGGCGTTTTACTTTGCAACATTTTAGAAGATCTTTAGTTAACCATTTATTTTTATGGGTTTATTTAAAACTTTTACACGGACCTTAGGAAAACATAACTCAAAAAATAACAGTAAAATATTATGAAATTCATTAAATGCTTCTTCACAATTTGACTTTGTAAAAACTTCATTAAAACTTAAACTTGATAAACATTCCTGAAACTTTTTAATATTTTCCTGTCCATATATCCGCTTTGTTTCAAACCAAAAAGCTCTTTTTTGTTTAAATTCCAAGACTGACTCTATATTGGCGTGTATACTCTGAGCAGTTTCATGGTCAGACAAAGCAAATGTATGAATGTTAGACTGAACATTATTTAAGTTACTTGCTATTAGATCCAGACATGCATGCTTCCTAGTAGGTTTTATAATATGTTGATTATGTTGTTATTTGAAAGAATGCTTGTTAAATTATTATGTTTACAAGTGTCCTGCATCAGGTCTTTATTCCAATCTCCACATAAAATAATTTTCTTTTTTGAATATCTCATAATATTTTCTAATAATAATTCTAATTTATTTAAGAATATATCAACTTTTGAGCTGGGAGTACGATAAATACAAATTACTATTAGTTTATAATTAACAATTTCCACAGCGCAACATTCAAAGGAAAATGGTAAGCGTATTTGTAAGTCTAGGATTTTAAAATCAAGTTCATTTCTAACTAAAATACAAGTTCCACCCCTACGTTGATTATCACGAGAAAAATGAGATGCCATAGTGTAACCGTCAAGTTTAAAGTTTGTTTCAGAACCTTACTTGAGAAAAGTTTCAGAAAGACATATAGTATAAGTAAGGCAGGGTATATTGTATATTTCGTTTAGTTTGTAAGTTTCTATAATAAATAATGTTCGTTTTCGTGTTTTATTCGCCCTAAGACCTACATACAGCTTTGTTGTACAGAAATAATAAAGCTTAATGTAGTAAGTTGTTTGCCTATAGGCATATTATGAACAAAGAGAGTTCCACGCAGTCGACGAAATTACGAGTCAACTCTTGCGAGATGGTATTTATATGCGGGAACTCAGACTTGCGAAAACCCCGAAAATGCGCGCCCCTTCGGCAAAGGTGTGCGGTTCACCCCTAAGGATGAGAACGAATACCGGCTCATCCAAAGATACTTGACAGAACTGGAAAAGAACGAGCCGTTGTCCTGGTTCTGTTATTCCTTGCCATCTGAGCGCAGTATAGTCAAAGTCAAAGTCAAAGTCAAAACATTTTTATTCAAATTATCCTTTACAGGCACTTTTGACGAGTCAACATTTTTTGAGTTACTACCGGATCGGAAACACGGCCACACACTGAGAAGATCCGGCGGAAGAAACTCAGTGGGCTTGTCTTTTTTTGTGCATATACATTTTTTTTAAACAATGTTTTTACAATTACAATTACAATGTATTTATGAATAATATATTATAATTATTATGAGACTGCTATGAGGAGCAATTAATCCCATGCCTTATTATCATCCAAATATTCGGATATTTTATAGTAACCTTTTTTACAAAGTTTAGATTTGATTTATTTTTTAAATTTGTGTATTGGTAGATCTTTAATAGCATTTGGAAGTTTATTGTAAAAGCGTATAGATTGCCCCATAAAAGAGTTACTTATTCTGTGGAGACGTGATACATGCAGAGCAAGATTGTTTTTGTTCCTTGTGTTTACATTATGTACATCACTATTTTTCTTAAATGAAGAAATATTTTTACGAATATACATCAAGTTTTCAAATATAAACTGTGATGGTACGGTTAAAATATTAATTTCTTTAAATTTTTCTTTTAGGGAAACTCGTGGACTGAGATTGTAAATAGCTCTTACAGCTCTTTTTTGTAAAACAAAGATTGTATTTATATCAGTGGAATTTCCCCATAGTAGAATCCCATAAGACATAATACTATGAAAATAACTAAAATACACAATTTTCGCAGTGTCTACGTCACTAATCTGTCTCATTTTTTTAACTGCAAATGCCGCTGAACTCAGTCTACTCGTTAATTTGTCGATATGTGGTCCCCACTGTAGTTTTTTATCTATCGTAATCCCTAAAAAGACAGTAGAGTCCACAAGATCCAATTTGTCTCCGTTAAGTTGTACATTGGTATCTATATGCCTTACATTAGGCGTTAAGAATCTAATACACTTGGTTTTATTTCCATTTAATAGGAGGTTGTTTACATTGAACCAGTGTACAACTTTTGAAATCGCAATGTTCACTTCGTCATACTTACCAACTCGTCTTTTCACTTTAAATAAAAGTGAAGTGTCATCCGCAAACAGTACGATTCCATGCCTATCGCCAACAAAGAAGGGCAAGTCGTTTATATATATATCAAAAACAAAAACAGACCAAGAATGGATCCTTGTGGAACACCCATGGTTACAGTGGCACCGTTTGATCTTATTCCATTGATATCGACCCTCTGAGTTCTTCCATTCAAATACGAAGTCAGAAGATCGAGGGCCTTACCTCTAATGCCATAGTAGTGTAATTTAATAAATTAAAAATAATAATAAAATATAAAGGTGGCTATTCGAGGACTTCCGGCAGAAACAGCAACAGAGGAGATTACCCAGGCTCTATCAGAATACGGGCACGAAGCTGAGTATGTGCGACCGATAAAGGCTAGGGCAGGCAGGCCCGGTTGCACATTTACGGCAATTATAAAGAGAAAGCCTAACACACTGCCAGACATCTACGCAATAGATGAACTATTATATATACCTGGAGTTATAATAGAGGCATGGAGGGGCAAGAAAGGCCCAGCCCAGTGCCACCGCTGCCAGTAGTTTCGGCACTCGTCGCATAACTGCTACCGGCCCCAACGATGTGTCCGCTGCGGCGGTGAACACAGGGCGAAGGACTGTGATCGCCCAAGAGAAGATCCACCCACATGCGCAAACTGCGAAGAGCCACACACGGCCAACAAAATCAGCTGCCCAATCTTTAGGAAAGAGGCAAGGAATAGGAGAGCCGGGACAGTGGCATTAACTACTACCCAACCACCTAAACAGGCAGAAGGAAAGCGCGGTCACTACTCTGATGGCAGAAGCGAACGATCCTAAGCCCAGAACCTCGAAGGCTAAACCAAAGAGGGCAAGGAAGTCCAAAAAGCCTAGAAAGGAAAGGCAAGAGGAAAAGACCACAGTGGAAGCAGAGCAATCATCTGTACCCAATGCCACTGCAGAAATCACTGACGCTACGCGGAAAGCGGTCCCTCTTATGTCCCCGGACGAAGGAAAACTGGTTGTCTTAGAAAAGGCAATCCAGATTTTTCAAGATGTGCTGGTGGCACTTCGAGAGGGGCTAAATCCGGTCACTGCCATCCTCAGAGGCATGACTGAACTTCTCCAGATTTATGGAAAGTAAGCCTCTGAGGATCCTCATATGGAATGTCCGTAGCCTTAGAGAAAAGGTTACGCCTTTGTAAATAATGCTCACGGAGCAAAATATAGATGTGGCGCTTATAAATGAGACCATGCTGAACCTGGCAGCTGGGCTCAAGATCCCCGGTTACATAGCGTACAGGAAAGATGAACGTAACGAAACAGGCTACTATCGCGGGTTGGCTATTTTGATAAGAAGAAGAATAGTGCACCAATTGGCCCCCACAGTACAAACAACATCAGTATCAGCACTAGGGGTGGACATTCATGTCAACGGAAAATACCTGAGGCTGCATGCGATATACCGCCCACAAGGGCGTTTGGACTTGATAGATATCCAGCAGCTGATGGAATCAGAAAACACGGTCATCGCAGCAGGTTTGGAACATTGGAACGGACGGAACATCTGCTGGAACTCCAATTACACCTGTACAACAGGTAGAAAATTGTTCAGATACATAGAGCAAGAAGGGATCCACGCAATAGGCCCGGAAGTTCCTACACACTACCCGGACAGAGATATCCACGTGCCTGATGTCATAGACTTTGCGATATATAAAGGAATCCCGAATAGCCACCTCACGATAGAGGTACTCGATTACCACACCAAGTCGGATCACCAACCGCTACTCGCAGTATACAACCAAAAGCCTGTAAGAACGCGCCCCCACACCCCACACCAAGAGCGGTAATCGATTGGAAGGTCTTCCACCGGGAGCTGGAGAAGTCCACGGCCACTCGACCTATCACACAGGCTGAGGACGTGGATTATCTAGCGGAGGACCTCCAGGCGATGATGACGGAAGCCCTGAAGGCAGCGTCAACGGAACGACCGACAAGAAGCGTGCGACCACCATTACCATCCAAAATATCAGACCTGATACGGAAGAAAAGGGATCTGAGGAAGTTATGGCAACACACCAGGTGCCCCACAATGAAACGCCGTCTCAACGACCTTGCCGAAAAGGTGAAGGCTGAAGTTGAAGCACACTCAGCCAACCAATGGGAGGAGAGAATAAACGATGCTAGCGATGACTGGTCATCGATACATAAACTTTGCCGCCAATTCACTAACATGAAAGAACCAGTCCAACCGCTTCAATACCCTGACGGCAAGGTCAGGCACAAAGCAGAACACCGAGCCGAGATCTTCGCGGGGCATCTAGAGCAGCAATTCCAGACGAACCCAGCTGCTGATGAAGCGCATGCAAGGCAAATCGAACACTTCTTGTCGGAGTACCTCCATAGTCCTGTACAAACAGAGGAAGATCCCATCGTCTTCACTCCACAACAGGTATTCCGGGAAATAAATAAAACGAAACCTAAGAAGGCACCCGGCGCCGATCAAATTACCAACTCGGCCTTGCGTCAAATGCCACGACGTACTATCGTGGCGTGGACACGCCTGTTCAACGGGATAATGCGTACAGGCCATTTCCCAAATACCTGGAAACTCGGACACATACTGATGCTACCTAAAGCAGGCAAAAATATATTGCTACCTGGAAGCTACAGGCATATAACACTGTTACCGACAATCTCCAAAATATTTGAAAGACTGCTCCTAGACCAACTGAACCGACACTTCATACCGAGGGAGAAACAGTTTGGCTTTAGACCACAACACAGCACGACACTGCAGATAGCCAGGGTGCTGCATGCGCTGACAGCTGCCAAGAACAAACGGGAGAGTGCCGTCGCCGTTTTCATCGATATGGAGAAGGCATTCGACCGGGTGTGGCATGCGGGACTACTGTTCAAAATGATAGAACGGAAGATACCGAAGAGGATAGTGCATGTCATCTTATCCTTTTTGCAGGGAAGAAGATTCCAGATGAAGGTGGAGGGCATACTCTCAGCATAACACTACATGGGAGCTGGAGTGCCGCAAGGCAGTTGCCTTTCACCGACACTGTATACCACCTACACAGACGATATACTAGCGCGAGACGACATCAAACTGGCATTATAAGCAGATGACGCCGCATATATCAGTACCTCTATGAACACCGCGCATGCAGCGCACAAAATACAGAGGACCCTGAACCAACTACAAGAATGGCTCACCAAATGGAGATTATCGGTGAACGTGAAAAAGACACAAGCGCTTTAGATGGGCAGAATGTCTCAACGCACACCAAAACTTCAACTAAATAACCAAGAGGTCACATGGATAGACAAATGTAAATACCTGGGAGTAACCATAGACCCCAAACTCTCCATGAAGGCTCATACTAAAGCTGTAAGGAATCAAACCTGCGCAGCCATAGCAAAACTGAAACCTATCTTAACATCCAAACTCCATATTGGACAGAAGTTAGGTATCTACAAGACGTACATCCGGCCGCGCCTTACATATGCGGCACCAGCGTGGTACCAGCTCCTGTCCAATTAAAACAAGAGGATCATCGAAGCGCAAGAGAACAAAGCGCTAAGAATCATCACCGCAGCACCGATCTACGTCAAGAACGAAGTTATCTCAAGAGACCTCCGCAAAGAATCAGTTGAAGAATTCATAAATAGACTTGCCACCAACATGTACCACAGAACCGAGGTGTCAGACTACGCTCATATCCAGACACTGGCACCTTGGAGAGCTCTAGAAACAGATAGACTGCCATATCCTAGGGACATTTCCTCCAAACCGGGGGGTATTACCCGATAGAGCCGCCGCTTTTGCTGCTGGTCGCCTGCCGGGCTTCCCACCAGCGGGTTCCACCCAGAGCGGCCGACCTGCGCGGAGCGGCGTGAAGAATCGGGAAGTACCCCCAAGAACTAAGAAGCCCTAAACATAAAAGGCAGACCCATATCTTCTGCAGAAAACACAAAGACCTCTGTGTGTTGACACAGGGCGACTGACACTACGGACAGGGGGCACAGCCCCGGAACCATTTCCCCGCCTCCTCATCAGGGGACGCGAGATGACCAACGTGGAAACCCCGAAAAGTGCAAAATTCTTTGTGAATGTTTTTCGATTGTAAATAGTATGTACGATGTAAGTATAAGCGTTAGGCATATGTTCACGCACTTTTTGGGGATAAAAACGTTAGAAAACGTTGGAAAAGTGGACATTTTTTAAATTTTTTTGATGGTTTTTTACCTTTACTTTATATAATTTGATTTATCTTCAATGCTACCATTAAAAGAGAGACCTTTTTAAGACATGGGCTTGAGTATTTTGATACTAAATTTTTTATCTTTTAGGAAAAAGTGAACACAAAACCTCCGATTATACTTGACTTGGTATTAATTTGGTGGTATAGTTAAAGTGTTTCTCTTTATTTTAGTGAGGATAATATTGTAATTATAGTAGTAGTAAGTAAACATATATAAAAATTATTATAAGATTCAATTTAAAATTTACAATGATTATAAACATAATTTTAACATTTGCATGCCACAAAACAGACAAAATAGGATTAAAGAGCAGCATATTTTTAAATAAGATCTAATTATGTACCCTAGTTTATGCAAATAAAGATATTATTATTATTATAAAAACCGGCCAAGCGCGAGTTACACTCGCATAGCGAGGCTTCCGTCCAGGCACCTAGTAGCTACACATATTTTATACATAACTAGCTGTTGCCAGAGAATTCGTCCGCGCGGACTTCGTTTACTCCGCACTGCTCCTCCCCCGTAGGTGATAGCGTGATAATATGTAGCCTATATGTTGACCCGACCTGTTAGTAATATTCATGCAAAATTTGAAGTAAATCTGGATGGATTTACTTTTTGAGTTTACCCCGGACATACATACAGACAAACAGACAAAAATTCTCAAAACTATATTTTTGGCTTCGATATCGATTGTAGATCACGCCCCAAGTATTCTTTTAAAAAAATATTCAATGTACAGTTTTGACTTTCCTACGATTTTATCAGGGCGAGCGAAGCGAGCCCTACACTAGGCCACTTTCTATGCACTTTTGTGGTACATTTTACTGGAAAAATATCGCACTTTTAAGTTTGAGCTTTGACGTGGTAGTTTAAATTCATATCGAGATACGTTCTAAAAATAAAATACCATTTTATAAACATTAAAAAAAATAGAAGATACATGTTGTATTAGAATTTTATTACTACTAACGCCATCTATTACAAAACTAACGAATTAAAATGCTACAAAGCTACACTAGGCGACGATCTATGCCCTTTTGTGGTACATTTTACTGAAAAAATATCGCACTTTTAGGTTTGAGCGTTGGCTTGGTAGTTTTAATATATTTTTATTCACTCCATTTTAATACAAAATTATTCTATTAATACACTTGTACTTTTTAACTTCCCTGCTACGTATGTAGATAAGGAAGTTACTGATTTAGTAAGTAAGTAAAGTAAGTAAGTGTTTTCTTGCTGTTTTTGTGACTTAACAATTGAGACATTTCAATATTTCTTAGAACTGAAAAAATCTATGCTTATAGTTTTTACTCTTTTGAGCCTAAAATACCATAATTTAGCGGTAAGTTTTAGGGATGGCCTGCAAGGTCAACCGTTTACAGATTTTTCACAATATGATTACTGTGAAACAGTACAAGTGTATTAATTGATTAATATTGTATTGAGATCAATTTCCAATCTTAGTCCGAGGGTAAAAAGCTAAAAAATGTGTTTTTCTTTATAAGATCAACTTTCATTTTTAATACCCATTTTTCCTTGAAAACTCTTTTACAAGAAAGTTACCATAAATAAAAATTGATTTCTATCAATATTAGACTTTAAGGGCGAAGTGGTGCCGCGACATGGATCTTGAGTTGCTACATATTATTTTATTTTATTTTATTTTATTTTATTTTATTGGTTTACCAACGTTTGAATACAATAAATAATTAATTTTAACACTTGTCAACAACCATGCTAACTGTATCAAACATTTACAGGTAAACACCACATGCTTATAATATTATAAAATAACTTATTTAACTTAACAAAAAGAAACAAGAAATTACAAAAAAAAAAATTAGATAAAGAAACATAACAAAATTTAAATCTTAACATATACAACTCAATTCATTTCAAAATTTAAAAATCATATTTTTGGAATATTTTATGGAATTTGTTAGACGAATCAGCATAAATGTCAATGTGGTCACTGAACTCATTGACTACTTTAGATAATCTAGCTAGAGGAGAGTTTGCACCTGCAACAGTTCTACGAAGTGGCGGGCAGATAGGCGTAATTTGACTTCGAGGACGTCCCCTGGGTACACGAAAATCTATTTTACTTAGCAAAAGGGGGCAGTCTATTTCATTTCTAATTATTCTAACCATGAATAAAAAATCTAAAAGCTTCCTACGGCATTCTAATGATGTCATTTTAAATTTAAGTAGCCTAGTTTTGTAGGAATTATATTTTCTTGCTATGCCGTTACTATATGCCATGTTCCATAGGAAACGCTTTTGCACTCTTTCTAATCTTAAAGAATGAGTAGCATAATGAGGCCTCCATACGACACTACAATATTCTATTAAACTTCTTACCAGGCTATAATACAAACAAACTTTTTCTTTATTAGATTTAAATACTTTGACGGTTCTAATTAGGAACCCCAAAATCCTTGAGGATTTCCGAACAACTTGCTCAATATGGGGTACAAATGTGAGTTTTTGGTCAAAGGTAACTCCAAGATCTTTGATTTCCTCCAAACGACGTGTACTGGCCAATATAATAGTTATAATGCTGTGGATTAAATTTCCGTGTAAACTTTATGTAATTATATAGGTAGACTGGACTATATTATAGGTAGACCAGAAAATATGGTGTAAAATATGTAGATAACCTTTATATTTGTTCTGTGTAGATAACATTGATAATTATAGAAATCGTGTTTTTAATAAATTAAGAAAATTTTAAAGAATACTTCTTGTAAAGTACAAAAAAAAAATTAGTCTTAGAAACATGTTTTTCTTTATTTTGGTTTATTTTGCTGCGCCCCCCTCTAGGGGGGGTCAGGCATCGTCAGGCTTTGGTCTACCAAGGCCTGACGATGCCTTGATGCGAATATAATTTTTGGGTGACAACACGCTGGATTTTTTTAGGTTAGATAATTAATTATAAATAAAGTCCATACATTAAAAGACGTAATTCTCATAAAAATTCTTTCCTAACAATATTACTAGGTAGTGGCCGCGTTTCTTGTAAAAAATAACTTGTAAAAAGTTTTATTGAATAAAGTGTTTCTGATTATAACTTTGCGAGCCCTTACAAAGCTCTGCTTTTTGCTAGTTATATGTATAGATGATGCTAGGTCAATGGAATACATCTCATTAATTTTGATTCTCCTGCGAAATCGTAAAATATGCGACATAAATGATCATATTTTTTGGTCACCTTGACTTATAACTTTGATTTTTTAACAGCTGAGAGGGACCGTACCTATCAAGTTGAAATTTATATGAAATACTCGGGGTATTTCATATAAATTTCAACTTGATAGGTACCTCTACGCGTTCGTGAGAAAAAGGGTCTAACATTAAAAAATATACGCGTTGAATTGATAACCTCCTCGGTTTTCTCGTCGGTTGAAAGTGTCTTTACTAGAGGTGCCATTGAAATAGTCGCTATAATCACAGAGAATGGAGTGGAAGTTCATTACCAGAAAAATCACCATTTATGCCGTGTTGGTCCCGGCCTCCTTTGAAGAATAGGCCAACTGCCGTTCTGCTAGACAGTTCGTAAAAGGCAACCGATTGCCTATCGAGTCTCTACCATCGTGGCTACTAGGTGGTAGAGTTCTGCATTGTCTCGCCCGGGTCTGGTATCACCGCCTTACCTATTTCTGCCGCAATAGCGGCAGTGCTTGTCGCTGTCGTGTTCCGGTTTGGAGGGTAAGGTAGCCGGTAAACTTATGCATGTGGAATTAGACCTCGCCACAAGATAGCAACGCACCATTAACATCTTTGGTGTCTATAGGCGATGGTTGACTCTTTCCATCAGGAGACCCATCTGCTTGTTTGCTATCTTATGATATATAAAAAAAATAACTTAAAAACTCTAAACCCTCAAGCCAGGACGCTGTAACCAACTGAGCAGTTGGTTACAGCGTCCTGGCTTGAGGGAATTTCGTAAACTCGAACCTTACGTGTCGAAATTTGCTTTGTTGTTTTTAAAGTTTTTCAAGTTCTCCCAAACACGGGGTGAGTGCTAAAACACAAATATAATTAGTTAATTACCAGAGTTCATTAAAAATATAAAATAAAATAATAATAATAAATATTTTTATATAAATATATTTGAATTAATAAAAGTAATTATAGCTATTTAAAAACACTGGTCCTGCTTGGTTGGCTTCGGCTAGATAACATTGCGTAAATCTATACAAATAAATAAAATTGGAGTGTCTGTTTGTAATATTAAAATAACTGCTTTTTACTAAATGCTTATGGATGTATGGTACATATTAGGGTTGTAACGGAGGCATCGTTAGCGGAGGCAGAGTCGGATGCGGAGGTGAAGAGGTTCCCCTCCGCGGATGCGGAGGTTAACGGAGGCGGAGGCGGAGGTGAAATTTGAAGTAGGAAAAATAGATAGGTATTTATGGTTTATTAAAATCAAAAATATTTATTTCAAATGGGTACATCATAAAATCATGCACTGAATCACTTAAAACAATCACGGTTCAAACACAAAATAACTCCGCGGCACCGAAAGATTCGACAAGTTGATTTCTGTCATTCATTCACGCCCCCACCACTGTCCGCCCGCCCGTGTTCCCGCGGTTCAAGCAAAATATTGATCACTAGCTGTTGCCCACGACTACGTTCGCGCGGACTTCGTTTACTCCGTACAGCTCCTCCCCCGTAAGTGATAGCGTGATAATATGTAGCCTATATGTTGACCCGACCTGTTAGTAGTAATATTCATGCAAAATTTGAAGTAAATCAATGCAGTACTTTTTGAGTTTACCCCGGACATACATTGATTTTCCTACGATTTTATCATATGTATAGATTTCACTCGCAAATACGCAGCCGTGTGGCCGCGTCTCCCAGTGTCACTCTGCGCGTTGTATCTTAGCATAAATAAACCTCCGTTAGAACTCCGCATAAATTTAGCGGAAGCGGATGCGTAGCAGGGTTGTTACGGATGCAAGAATTTTGACATCCACGGATGCAGATGCGGATACGGATTATTAAAAGTTCAGATCCGCGGATGCGGATTTGATGCGGATGCGGATGCGATACGGATGCGGATGCGGATTTTAAAGGGATCATTATTAAAATGTTTATAGTACATAAATAACTGAAAATCAATTTAAACTTAATGATTTATTTATTTAACCCTATTTCTAAAACTTCGTCAGTTACCGAATGAATGCAATAATAGCAATTACCAAAACAAACGCACGTGCCGCTCTAGCTCCGCCCGCTTTCTTTACATGTAGTCACTTGTTAATTTGAATCTGCATCCGTAAAAACTCCGCATTGATTGATGCGGATGTGAATGCGGATGCAGATGTCTGAATTGATGCGAATATTCCGCATTTGCGGATGCGGATGCGAATATTCGTAACATCCCTGATGCGTAGGCAGAGATTCGGTTCTTTGCGGAAGTTCCGCAATAACGGAGGCGGAGGCTGAGTTCCATTACAATCCTAGTATATATACCAATATAACATTTTTTACAATTTTTGTCTGTGTGACGTCCGTTTGTTCCGGCTACTCCCTGAAACGGCAGGACCGATTTTGCTGAGACTTTGACTGGTAGGTAGCTGATGTAATAAGGAGTTTAGATTACTTTTATTTTAGAATTATTTCCACGCGGAAGAAGTCGCGGGCACAGCTAGTAAACTTATATTTAGAGTTAGATGATATGCCTCGCTTGGTAAGTCGCCTCTGTGGTCCAGTTGTCCGGTGTCTGAGTTGACCACATGAATTCCCAGGTTCAATTCCTCCGTCGAGCAATTCTAAAGATGTGTTTTTTCAGTTTTCTGTCAAAAACATCGTTGCCCGAGATTGGAAAAAGGCCCGGGTGGCGATGGGCTGGTCACCTATCACATTGCGGGACCAAGTATCTCCGGCTGACCGTGGGTGCACTTGTTGTAGGTACCTCTGCCTACTTCTTCAGGGATACGAGCGTAAAGATACCTTCATAGATTATATGCAGTTCAAACCTTAAACTATTGCACCATAATAATCAGTGTAAAGTTAATAGGTACATATAGTAATATTATTAATTCGTAATACGCAATTACGACAAAATAAAAAAAGTTTCTTCCAGCCAGCTTCTTGTCAGGTGATGTCATTACTGTGGAGGTTGATGACGTCACACAAGGACAAGGAAAGGAGAAAGATCTTCTCAGCCAGGCAAGGTGTACTGCCTGGGGACCGAAGTCCATTTGAGAAGCGTTGAAACTTGTATATAGTGTTACAAGATAAATAATTGTGATATCGCGATTCAGGATATTATTTTGAATTTCATTTTTTCCATTGTTATTGATTTTTGTCCATTTTTTATTATTTTTTCTTGTAGCGTTTGTGATTGTTTGAGCCGCTACAGTCGACTATTATTCAAAAACTTGAAAAGCCTTCTAAGCCGTGATAGTTTTCCATTTAATACGACATTCATTATATTTACTACGACCGTAATCTTTTTCCAACTCCCAAAACCAACCGTGTAGCCTGCAGAAGGGATTTTTTTTAAATATTTTCTCAAAATCTCATCGACCGAATTAGTTCAAATTTTCAGAAAGTCTAAGTTAGTGGAATCCAATCGAATGTCGTCAACCGCGTTTCGATCAGTTAAGATGTTCGAAAGTTATGAGATGTTTACATACATACATAGACATACTGGCGTCATCGTCGGAAAAGGTTCCTAGGACATCAAAACGTGGAGATCTGGTGAAAACTCGAATTTCGAAAATCGGGGCAAAATCAATAACTTCCTTATTTACATACGTAGCGGATAGTTAAAATTATTTTTCATACATACATTATCACTTTATTGCCGTAATTAAAATGTATATTCGTGTCAAATTACAGCTTTCTAGTATTTCTAGTATATTAATTTTCAGGATCTCTGAACTAGACTGCGGACGGACGGACGGACGGATGGATGGATGGATGGACGGATTGCCGGACGGAAGGATGGACGGACGGACATAGCGAAACTATAAAGGTTCCTGTTTTATTTCGGAACCCTAAAAAGGAAACATCCTTCGTAATATAAAAATAATGAATATGAAATACTAGCTGCAGTGTGCAGCCCGCTGCATTATAACAGTTTTTGGTGAATCCCGCGGGATCACCTAACTTTCCCGGGATAAAAAGTAGCCTATGTGCTATTCCAGGTCATCATCTACCTGTGTGCCAAATTTCATCCAAATCCGTTCAGTAGTTTTTGCGCTATTGAATAACAAACATCCATCCAAACATCCAAACTTTCGCATTTATAATATTAATATAGATATCTATTGATTAAATATATTTGAGGAACTTTTTACATGTATGTGCGGCTTCATGTTACGCGTTAACTCCCGCCTTGGCTTGAAGATATCAGCCATAAGAGTTAGTGTCTCCTGCAAGCCACATGCAGTGCTCAGTGTTGGTCCGGGTCTCTGAGAAGAAAGACCACCTGTCGTTCTGCCAGGCAGTTCGTAAGAAGCGATTGATTGTCTTTAGTAGCGGGTCTGGTACCATCGCCCCACCTATTCCTGCCGCAATAGCGTCAGTGCTTGTTACGACCGTTTTTTGTTCCAAATCCCAAAGAAATAAAAGATGCCCTAAGATGTCGCCTCTGTAGTCTAGCGGTCCAGCGTTGACGTTGACCTCATGAGGTCCCGGGTTCGATTCCCGGGTCGGGCACGAAAAAAGCGTTTTTTCAGTTTTCTGAGAAACACAAAGTTGCCCGGGATTGGAAAGTGCCCGGTTGGCGATAGGCTTGCCACCTATCACATTTGTGGGACCAAGTATTTTCGGCTAATCGTGGGTGCACTTGTTGTACCTCTGCCTACCCCTTCGGGGATATGGGCGTGAAGATACTTCTAAGATGCAATACGCACTCCTTCGAAAATCCTATTTTATTTTAATTTACTCACTCATCAGCGGGTATTGGGATACCAGAGTGGAAGATGAGGGTAGGGGTAAGACTTATATTTAGAAGTAAGAAGTTGGCTACTACCATGATGATCTTAACCACCAGGCGTTGGCGTAGCCAGGCGTGGGCGAAGTGGGCCCTCGCCTGCGCCCTTGCAATTAAAGGGGCCTCGCTACCTGATTTAAAATCTTTGTTTATTTTTAAATTAAATAAAAACCTGAAAAATATTGGCCTCACTCTTCTGTATCTGAAATACAAACAAAACAACTCCTAGATCCTAAGTTAACGCGTTATACAGACACGATAGCTTTTCGCTTATTTTAAATTTGGCGCGTGTTTATATTAGTCCACGCTACGCCACTGTTAACCACAATATCAAAATCTCAATAATCCCAATATTGACACAAATCTACTATTAAAAGAGTAATTATGTATATATACAGGATTACTTTTGAAGGTCCGGCCAAATTTAAAAATTAGGAACTAATTATTGCATTGATTGTGCGTTTTTATTATTATTGTAAAATTGTTACAATATAAAAAAAATCGTCTAAAAATGTGCTACTAAATTCATGAATTGGATGCACCGAGTCGTGTGAATCAGTCGTCGGGCGTTATGTGTGGGGTGCGGGGGACACTACATGACATTTTTGCGTCATTAAAATTATATCCATGTCTTGTGTTTTCTGTGTTGGACACTTAAACATGATTTTTTTTTTTAATTTTTTCAATTATTTTTTTTTATTACATAAATCGAACATATCATTTATGAACAGCCTCTTAAAATTTGGCCGGACCTTTAAATGTCACCCTGTATGTATATTTCCTTCATCAAATGAACATGTTTGAAAGTCAGGATTCGAGATTTTTCGAAGACAGAAAAATTTCGAAGAAACAAAAATTTAGAATAAAATAAAAACTAAAATATTTCTAGGACCTAATAGTCGGTACTGTCGGCGTTCGCTTAGAATCGTACGACCGTCGCGAAATGTGAATGGAGAACTGGCGGAACGAGTCGAGTCACGCCAGTGACGTGCGACTGCCGCGGTACGGACCGATGCGATCCGGTCATTGTCAATCGTACCTGACTGAGCACTTATGCCCCGGTTACACTAAATAATTTGGAACCGAAACAAGTATACATGAATAATATGAGTGTCGATGAAATACGCAGAAGTATATAACCGCCCCGTTGGTCGAGTGGTTAGAGACCCTGACTACGCAATCAACGAGGCTCGGGTTCGACCCCGACGGGGACAAGCATTTGTGTGATGAGCATAAATGTTTGTATTTCCGGGTTTGGGTGTTTATTAAATATATTCTAGTATTTATATATGTATTTCTATGTATTAGTATCGTTGACTAACACCCATAACACAAGCAAATAATTTGCTTACTTTGGGGGTAGATCAGTCAGTGTAATTTGTCCCGTGAATTATTATTATTATTATTATTATTATTATGTGTTGCGTATATCATCGCCCTCCTCCAGAAAACAGACTCAATGTTCATTTTAAACTAGAGTACTTAGTCTACAAGTATTAAGCATAAGAGGGATTGATTTCCACTGAATTATAACATGAGCAGATTTTTGGTAAATTTGGATTTGTGTGTGTGTGTGTTGTGTGTGTATGGGTGTGTGCGTGTATGTGAGTGTGCGTGTGTGTGTGTGTGCGATGACACTTTAATGTGAGTACGATGTTTAATGCAGCTTTTTGAAGTTATACTTCTTTAGGCGCGTTATGAAAAAATGATGAGTGAAATTTTAAGATGCGCGCGCATCTGTGATACAAAATTAACAGTATGAAGCTGTCTGCTTAACCGCTCATTAAGTCTCGAAAAAAAGCTACCAACAAAATAGAAATTGAACCTCGATATTAGTCGCGCATGTTGGTACGCTCGTCACCTCTGATCACTGTTTTCATATTTATAATATTTATCAACATGTTTCTAGTTTATACATTCACAACACGTGTTTTAGTTTCATACAAGTGCGAATTATATATGTGCTAATAAATTATATTCAGTAGTGATTTAAATTGAATATTTTGATTGATATTACTAAAAGTATAACTTCTCACGCGCGTACATAAGTACACGCACCCATTTTTTTTTATATCATAAGATAGCAAACAAGCAGATGGGTCTCCTGATGGAAAGAGTCAACCATCGCCTATAGACACCAAAAATATTAATGGTGCGTTGCTATCTTGTGCCGGGGTCTAATGCCACATGCATAAGTTTACCTTACCCTTCAAACCGGAACACGACAGCGACAAGCACTGACGCTATTGCGGCAGGAATAGGTAAGGCGGTGGTACCAGACCCGGGCGAGACAATGCAGAACTCTACCACCTAGTAGTCACGATGGTAGTGACACGTATAGCATTTTTAGGATATGGTGAAAAATTAAAAAAAATATCAATTGACATATATTTTATTATTTGTCCTGTAATTTGTCTAATAACTGGTCTTTTTGTAGCAACTTTTCTTGAAAATTTCCTGAAAACAAAATAAAAAAATATTAGTATACAAATAAATACCAGGAAGATTGCTATTATTATACAATCCTTTTCCCGTTGACCTGGCCCCTTTGAAATAGACCACATGATATTCTGCTAGGCAGATCGTAAAAGGGGGAAGATTGGCTAAATGTCTCATTACTACTGTTTTTCCCCGCGCTGGTCTGGGCTCTCTGAAAAACAGACCATCTACCGTTCTGTCAGGCATTTTGTTAAAGGTGACCAATTGGCCATGTTGTCTCATCGTTGTCGCCAAAACGGTTAACTTATAGCTATATAAGATAGCAACACATCATTAACATCTTTCGCGTCTACAGGCGATGGTTTCTTTTTCCATCAGGAGATTAATCGGCCGGTTTGCATTTTTTTTATTTAAAAAAAATCTGTAAGCCGGTAGACCATTCAGGCCATCCCTGAACCTTCAACGCTTATTTGAGGTATTTTAAGCTGAAAGGAATAAAAATTATACATAAGCATAGATTTGTTTTAGAGTTCAATAATTTAAATATTGTTAAAACTGTCAGTAATTTGATTTTTGAAAAGCTGTATATTTTGGAAACGATGATTGATTTTAATCTTTTCCCCGATTACCCCGTGTTGGTCCCGGGCTCCTTTAAAGAATATGCCAACTGCCGTTTTGTCAGGCAGGTCGTAAAAGGCGACCGATTGGCTATACGAGTCACTACCATCGTGGCTACTAGGTGGTAGAGTTCTGCATTGTCTCGCCCGGGTCTGGTACCACCGCCTTACCTATTCCTGCCGCAATAGCGTCAGTGCTTGTCACTGTCATGTTCCGGTTTGGAGGATAAGGTAGCCGGTAAACTTATGCATGTGGCATTAGACCTCGCCATAAGATAGCAACGCACCATTAACATCTTTCGTGTCTAGAGGCTATGGTCAACTTTTTCCACCAGGAGACCCATCTGCTTGTTTGCTATCTTATGATTTAAAAAAAACTTTCGATTTGAATGCAACACAATTTTTGAGCTCTGAAATGTTTTCTTAACTACATAATCTATAGGTTGAAATATGTCGAATGTAAAGTCAAAAAACATATTTTTCCGAAATTATCCTCAATGACCATTCTCAAATAAATTAACCAATTTTGACCCAAATTCCGGTATGCGTAGCAGTTTTTTTAGAGAGAAAGGCTGATTATATTTTTAAATCATACGGTTAATTGGCTTGAAAGTTATTTTTAAAATATTAAGTAAAATATAATAAAATCTAATATAAAATATTTTTTTAAAAGAATACTTGGGGCGTGATCTAC
This sequence comes from Apodemia mormo, assembly GCA_036924255.1. Classification (NCBI taxonomy): domain Eukaryota; kingdom Metazoa; phylum Arthropoda; class Insecta; order Lepidoptera; family Riodinidae; genus Apodemia; species Apodemia mormo. The sequence continues at coordinate 16,895,821 of JAUPFN010000029.1, forward strand.
AATCGATATCAAAGCCAAAAATATAGTTTTTTGAATTTTGTCTGTTTGTCTGTATGTATGTCCGGGGTAAACTCAAAAAGTACTGCATGGATTTACTTCAAATTTTGCATGAATATTACTAACAGGTCGGGTCAACATATAGGCTACATATTATCACGCTATCACCTACGGGGGAGGAGCAGTGCGGAGTAAACGAAGTCCGCGCGGACGAAGTCGCTGGCAACAACTAGTATTAAATAAATTTGCTGTAAACAACAAAGTACTAATATTTGGAAACCTGTAACTTTTGAAAACTTAATACGATTTTTAGTTTTGGAACTGCATTTAACATAGTTTTTTTAAGTACTAAAATAAATATTGGAGAACAAGCTTTTGCCTGCGACTTCGCTCGCGTTAAATTGGGGGCTCGCGTTAAATTAAAGATTTCCAAAAAAAATGACGCACGATTTTTTTGTTAGTCACAAATAGTCCGCATACCAATTTGTAACTGTGTACCTTGAAAATAGCGGAATGCTCCATACAAACTTCCACCCCCCAGTTTAGGGAAGTGGGGGATTAGAAAGAGACAAAAAGTAGCCTATGTCACTCTCCATCTCTTCAACAATCGCCACTTAAAAAATCACATCAATTCGTCGCTACGTTTTGCCGTGAAAGACGGACAAATAAACACACATACATTTTCCTATTTATAACATTAGTCGGAATGTCGAAAAATGGTGGGTTCAAAAATCCCGAAGTTAGGTTGAAAAAAACACGTTTTTCAAAACGTTTCTTCAACGATAACACCCGAACAGATAAAACGATTTTGATATAATTTAGGCATTGGATGCAGTTTTTTGAGGAAAAAAGCTGATTAGAATTTGTACTTAATCGGTACATTAATCTCGAATTTATATTAAAAAAATATTGTTACACCAAAAAATTTTTTGAGCATTTTTCAAAATTTCTTAAAATCTCTTGGACAAGTTGACTCAAATTTTCAGTAAGTTTAAATTGAGGGTAATCAGATCGAATGACATCAACCGCTTCAAAATTTACGAGATGTTCACACACACGCACGCACACGCACGCGCACGCACGTACGTACACGCGCGCAAACAGGCGCACACACGCTCAGACACGTGCGCACATGCACACAAACACACACTGACGTCATCGTGAAAAACAGTCAGAAAAGGTTCCTAGGACCTCAAAACGTTTACATCTGAGTGCTAAGTTACGTTTGGAGTTTACTAGGAATTTGTATGTGATTTGTACAGCGCCACCTAGTGGTAAACGTGAGAAACCAGTTTACCACTAGGTGGCGCTGTACAAACCAGTTTACCACTAGGTGGCGCTGTACAAATCACATACAAATTCCTAGTAAACTCAAAACGCGCTCACGATCGAATGCGAAAAGAAAAACTCACACTTAGCACTCTGGTGAAAACTCGATTTTCGAAAATCGGGGCAAAATTAGTAACTTCCTTATCTACATATGTAGTGGGAAGTTAAAAAATTGTAAGTTCTAAGAAATAAAACCTTCGTACCTAAATAGGTATTGTAAAATCATTATAGGAAATCATGAGAAAACTCGATTAAAAACAATCCAGGCCTTTGTAGGAAAAGTAAAGAATTTACATCAACTTCTGAGCTGTCATAATATTTTGCTTACAACACATTGATGACCAATTGCAAAATACAAAATATTGTAGAAAATCACAACGTACCTACCTAATTCTATTTCTAGTTAAAAAGATTTCCCGAATAGTTGCGAATTTTTGGCACGGCATGCGCTGCGGTCCCATTGCTATGACTCCCCCATGCATTTCACATGTAGCGAATAGACAGAACAAAACTCAACTCACTCAAATCATCAGACATAGTGCATTTCTTCATGTGGTTTGTGATGATGAGCTTCAGGACCGCCTTCTCAGCGAGCAGCCACTGGTTCATCTCCCGGAGCTGTTTGTTCTCCTCGCACTGACGTCGCATCTTAAGTTTTAAATTCTCCCTATAATATATAACTTTTATTATAACAACGAATGAACTAGCTCTGGGGTCGGCAACCTGCGACTTGTGAGCCACATGCGGCTCTTTGGATACGAAACTGAGGCTCTTCAGTTCCTTAAGCAAATATTATTTATTTATTGAAAAAAAAAACTACTTGAATGACCATGCAAAGCCATTGAATTTGCTTATTCAATAATTGTTTGTTATTGAAAGTTAGTGTTGTACGTAAATGTTTGTTTTAATATTTTACTTAAATAGTAAATTATTATCAAATAATAACATTGAGTAAACTTTACAGCAGAATGATTTAAAGTTCAAATATAAAATAGAAAATGTGTAGGTGGTTGACCCTACAGGCCATCTCTGAAACTTCCCGCTAAATTAAGTTATTTTAAGCTCAAAAGAGTATAAACTATAAACATAGATTTTTTCAGTTCAACCATCTATTTTGTTAAAATGGCAGTATATTGATTTTTAAAAAGTTGTATATTTTGGAAACGCTGATTGGATTTGACCTTTCGAATGACATTCAACTCAATTTTTGAGATCTGAAATATTGCTTTAGCTGAATAATCGATACGTTGAAAAATTTCGTAGCAATATCAAAAAACCTTTTTTTTTAATATTTTCATCATTAATAATTCCTAACCAAATTGACTGAGTTTGATCCAATTAATGGTATTTGACGCAGTTTTTAAAAGAGAAAAGCTGGTGAGACTTTTAAGTCCATCGGTGTATTAGTCTGAAAATTATTTTAAAAATATAAAGTAAATATGCTAAAAATGACGTAATTTTAATATTTGAAAAGCTGTAACTATTGAAAATTAGATTCGATTTTGATTCTTGAAATGCCATCTGACGTATTTTTTTTTAGTACTAAAATATTGTAGAATACCAAAAAAATTATTGGTTGAATAATTTCGAAGTTATGTCGAAAAAACACTTTTTTTAAATTTTTCGTCAATGATTTCTCCCAAACTGATAAACCGATTTTGATGCAATTTATACATTAGATATAGTTTTTTTTTTTAGGGATAAGGCTGATTAGTTTTTGTACTCAATCGGTACATTAATCTGGAAGTTATGTTAAAAAATACTGTTTCATCAAAATTATTTTTGGGGTTTTTTCATAATTTCTCAAAATCTTTTAGGCCGAGTTGGTCCAAATTTTCAGGAAGTCTAAGTTGAGCAGAATCCAATCGAATACCACTAACCGCGTTTTGATCGGTCCAGCCATTCAAAAGTCATGAGATGTTTAGATACACACATACACACACACTCATACACACATACACACACACGCACACACACACACACACACACACACACACACATACATACAGACATACTGACGTCATCGCGAAAATAGTCGGAAAAGATTCCTAGGACCTCAAAACGTGGAGATCCCGTAAAAACTCGATTTTCGAAAATCGGGGCAAATTCAGTAACTTCCTATCTACGTACATTAGTTACGTACTACGTAGTCGGAAGTTAAAAAATCATAAAAATGACCTAATTTAATTGTAATTAAATTTATTACAATTCATTGTAATTAAATTTTTACAATTGGGTGATTGTAATGTGTTTTTTATATTTTATATTTAAACTTTATATCACTCTCCTGTAAAGTTTACTCAATGTTGCTTAATGAAGATTGCAGATTGCATTTCAAGTCAATATTATCTAACTTTTTGTGAAAAACACTACTTATACATGAATAAATATTTTTATTTTTCAACAAAAAACTTATTTATGCAAGTACTATTTATTGTTGGGAAAAAATTTGTAAATTGTAATTTTTGACCCTTCTGATGTATGAATTTTTGACTCAAAAGGTTGCCAACCCCTGAATTAGCTGAATGTAAACCGGCATAAAGTTTTGACGTGATAACGTCTTATAAGCCGATGACCGTCGGCTGCACGCACGAAAAAGCAAGACATTGTCACGTTCCGCCTGTGCCGAGCGTGCAAGCGAAAGCGCGGAGCAAGCAACAGAGTGGCACGATCTTGTTTTCTTATGACGTTATCACGTAAAATTATCGTCTCTTCCACATTCATTAGGAGACACGTTGTTGATACATCTCGCTTCTTCCACATTCATTACTGTCTTCATAAACATGCATCGGTTGTGAAGACGCTGGACACCACCTTCGGACAGTACTGTTTTGTTAACCTTTCATCTAACATTCTTTCTACATGTCCATACCAACAGAGCATGCCCTTTCACATTTTTAGACCGATGAGAAAGGGTATGATTATATAAAAAAGTGTATTTATTAGCCTATTGAAGTTATCTTCTACTTACCTATATCTTTTTGACGCTGCACACCTCGAATCCGAATCCTTTCTAGAGGAAGCACACTTTGATTCCGATTCTTTATCACTTTTACTCACTTTACTTTCATTATTCTGAATACTCCAGTCACTTTTCACACTATTCACTACACTTTTCTTCCGTTTTACTGTTTCATAATTTCTTAACCTCGGAATAGGAAGCTTTTGTGCAGGATTTGCCATTAACGGTGGATTAACTAATGTAACAGGTATTAAAGTTCCAGTAGCTAAAGGCAATATGTTTGGAAAAGTCGATACATTAGGCATTTGAATGGGATTTTTCTTATTAGCTATAACATTTTTTAATTTTTCTTTCATATTAACTTTATTTGTTTTCTCTTCATCTACAGCTTTCATTTTAACGTGTTTCCCATTCGGTAATTTAATAATAACTTCTATATCTTCATTTGATACTTCTTGTGTTGGTTTATCTGATTTGCCATCCTGTTTTTCTTCTTGCATGTTTGTTAAGGAGTCTACTACGAAATCTAAAGATTTTTGACTCATAATTGGTGGTACATCTTGCTTTTTCTGTTTATCTTTATCTAAATCTTTCCTTATTTCAACATTGCTGTGAATTTTTATAACATTATTAACTGATACGGAAGTTTCATTTGATTTTACAGCCATTTCTCCATGTCTAACTATAGAGACATCGTCGGTGGTGACTCGGTCAATTGTGTCAGGTTTTCCTACTACTCGACTAATGGTAGTTACTTCATTGGTTAACTTTGATATTGTTGTAGTTTCATATTCTTTTATGGCTCCGGATTCGTCACTAGACGATCTGAAAAAATTATTTATTTATTTTTTTAATACTTTGTTGTACACATAGAGGCAAAATACATTGTATTTCTTGAAAATTCCACAAAAAAGCTTATCTCTGTAAGAGATTCTCACTGCTTTGGGTTTGAAAAGCAGTGTGAGAATGCATGAAAGAAATGTAGAATACAAATGTACAGATTGTCAATTTAGAAAATATATACACTATACAGTAGGTAAAAAAACTTATTTTATATTATTTAATTCTAATAAGTACAATGCCTTTATACTCAAAAAATTAAAGCGATAAATAAAATTATTTTAAAGATTTTTTAAAGGTAACTAATGATTGACTGCTCCTAATATGTAAAGGAAATGAATTCCAAAGTTTCATAGAATTGATAGTGAAAGAATTACTGCAGATTAAAGAAGAGTTTGTTCTAACATTAAAGGAAGTTCTGAATTTTGTTAAATTATTTCAATGTACGTCACTACAAAACTGATTTATGAACCAGTTTGGACAATTATTTATTTATTTATAGTTATTGCTTTCTTTGAAATGGTATACTTGCAGTTACATTTTTATCACAGCAAAAAAATTAAACTGATTGGATTTAATAAACACAAACAGGATGTGAATTTTTAAGGACATGTATTTAAATGATCATTTTAATTTTGTAAAAATGGTCATCTTCTGATAATTTGATGCTTGATTCTTTTTTTCCGAGACAAAATATAACAAAACAATCCACATTTTAATCTGTTTAGAACCATGCAAAAAATGTATATGAATAAATTCAAAAGATTCAATAATACTAACAATGGAGGGAATCTTGCGGTCGGCGGCCGCTGCCGCAGCACACTCGCTTCGCTCGTCCGCCTTCGTATATTAATAATCACAGTTCAAACCTAACCTGACCCAAATGATTTAATAACACCAACAATAAAGTTAAGTTATAATATAGATTCAGAACGCGCGTCAAATGCTAGTCATCTGAACGTACCCTTACGTGCGAGTTGAGATACTCGGGCGCCATTGCAGCGTCCAGAACTACGCGCGAGTCCGTGGCGTATTTGGTTGGAACTGACAGGGAATCCCTGCTAGCATGGAAACGCGCATAAAACGCAGTATCTGGACGCAATATAAATGGAAGCACGCTAGTTGATTCACGCGTACAACGCCTCATCTGGACAAGCTCTAAACCTATTTTGCCAGATTAGTGGCATGCAAGTTTAGTAAACTAATGGCTACAGATTATTACAATTGTATTGTTTAAGAACGTACTAATTTCTTTTAACACTTTTAAGTATTTTTATATCTATTAAATCTTACTATGTTTGTATGAAGAGTTCTACCTGCTAATAGTAATATTCCGATGATTATTGGACGTATAATGTGCGCAGTCCCCATGTTCCAAAGGAAACACCAGGTGTGGTGTATGCAGGACGTCTTCTGTTGTTGTAGATGCGTTTTCCAAAGACAGTAAACCACCCCTGTAAAGGAATCAACTAAAGTTATTGTCAAATTATACATTAGCATGGTGTTCTCCCTGCCTCTAGCCCTCTTTGAAGACTATACCATTTTATTTTTAAGAAGACTATACCAATATATTTTCTGTACTTATCCACTTGGGCCTTTGTACATAGCTGGCTAAATCTATTCCAACCATCCAAACTCTTTCTAGAAGCTTATAAGACAACTTATGTTTTCACAAGCTCCTTTAGGAGTTTTTGGTTTTTGTAGGATACATGCCCGTAGGAGGTGGCACATATAGCTGCTCAAGCATCCCTCCAAGGTCCTGGATCTTCGGAATGAGCTGGGTTGGCAGGAATAGCTACTATACCTTTATGCACAATAATCTGTAGTATGGCTAAGAACGATATAGCTCTCTTTGATGGATAAATAGATGCCAATTTATAAAAGGAGAATGATTGGATACATGAATCATTACCATCGTAAATACTAGGTGGTAGAGTTCTGCATCTCCTCGTCTATGTCTGGTCCAACTGTCTTGCCCATTCCTGCTGTTAAAGCATCAATACTTGTCACATCCTAGCTTACCGTCAGGCGAGAATGTGGTCAAGCGCTTCCCTATCGATAGTTAAAAAATAAATCCGGTCGCAATAACTGCCTTACCCATTCCTGATGGAAAAGCATCAATGCTTGTCACATTACACAACGTAACAGTTATAGCATAGCATGTGAAACAAATACTGGGCATCTTCAGGAGAAGAGTGAACAGATACCTTCTAGGGAAGCACATTCCATCTTAGCTTACCGTCAGGTGTGATTGTGGTTAAGCGCTTCCCTATCGATAATTAAAAAATAAATCCTTTAGCATCAATGCTTATCATTTTCGTTTTCCTGCTTGGAAGGTAAGGTAGCCGATAGGCTTATGCATGTGGAATTACCATCCCGCCACACAGATAGCAACACACCATTAACATTTTTGTTGTGTAGACAATGGTTTTTCTTTCCATCAAGAGAGCCATCTGCTTGTTTGCTATCTCATGATACAAAAAAAGTTAATGGTTATCCTAATGGAAAGAGGCAACCATCGCCTATAAACACTTGAGATGTTAATGGTGCTTTACATTGTGTGGTAGGGATGGAACGCTAATTCATTAGTTTACTGGCTACTGTACCCTCCACAACAGTGATAAGATGGTGTTGTTGCAGGAATAGGTAAAACAGTGGTAACAAATACCGAGAGAGATGGTGCTGAACCCTACCACTTACTTGGTAGTAATGTTAATGAACATTATAGCCTTCACTAGTCTTTTAAAAGATACGTAAAAATAATCTATTGTTCGAAAATAATGGAGATCGACATGGGAAATCATTTCTTTTTTCTAAATAGCAAAAACCAATTATAAAAGAAATATAAGAAAATAATTACTTAGTCTCCATTGCTCTTTTAAATCCTTCCTCAAAAGGATTTTCATTGACATTCTGCAAATCCAGGAATAATCCAACTTCTTCACAATTTCTAATAAATCGAGTTGGTGTCGGTGTTTGATCGGCTGTTGGATAACAACATTTATTAGAATCTCATTAAGTTTTAAAAAAGGATATGTGGAAAAGAATAAGTTCATTAATTTGGTACTGTTTTTTTAACTCCTGATACAAAATGGGATATAAGTCCGAACACTGAGTGTGTGTGTGTTTGAAATTTATACATGTGTACAAAGGAGACTGATACCGTTCCATACAATCTGGGGCCCTCTTGTAATAGGATGAAAATTATGTTAATTAATAGCAAGTTTAACATTATATAAATACTGAAAGTTTTACAGATTTTAGCAATTTGAGAACAGAGATATAAAATATTCACTAGAAGTAAGGTTACGATACTACGGTATAGTTTAAATGTTTACTATTGAACAACTGATACTTGTAACACAGGCAACTCTGTTTCACATTTATAAATTGACACAATACTAAAAGTCTAAAACACAGATTTTTGGAAATCACAAATTAAAGGATGTACATACGTAAAATAGCGAAGAGTGAAGTCCGCGACTTGCGACTCTTGCAAAGCGTCAGTGATGTCAGTTGTAATTGTCACTTTTGACTGTATTAAATCCACAGATATTAAATCGTATTAAATTCGATGTAATGTAATCAATCAATTATTTAAATTGTATCGATTATATTTTTTCGTTTTATATTATGAATGGATTGTAAAATAATTATGGTACTTACTGATGATTAAACTAAATATTAATCAAGAATACACTTTTACATATACTTACGAGCTTCTATTTCGATTAAAATTATTTACATAAATCGATTATAATTTTATCGATTATACAATTATAGTACCACAAACTTATTTTCGTGAATACTTTTTTCTCAGAAAGCAGATGAAGCTAATATTTTAAACTTTGAAATAGAAAAATAGTACCATTTTTTTGATCCACACCTCAACCCTTTACATTTGGGCCCCCTCTCCTTTATACTATCACACCATATAGATAACAAAGCACCAATAACATTTTTGGTGTCTATAGGCAATGGTTACCTCTTTCCATTAAGAGAACCTCCTACTTGTTTGCTATCATGACATAAAACAAAGTTTTTGGTTTTCTGACTCCAAGTTACTACTTACAATACTTAATCTATATAATATATAAAAATCAATTGCTGTTCGTTAGTCTTGCTAAAACTCGAGAATGGCTGAACCGATTTGGCTAATTTTGGTTTTGAATTAATTGTTGAAGTCCAGGGAAGGTTTAAAAGGTGAGAAAATATAGAAAAAAAATAAGAGTAGTTAAAAAGGCAGAACAACGTTTGCCGGGTCAGCTAGTGTGTAATAGAATTTCAAATAGAATTAAACACTATGATACAATTAGCTAACATGTTTCATAAACTCATAACAATAAATGGAAATGTTAATTTAAGCAACAACAGTTACAAAACTAAAAATCTATATCTATACATATAATAAAATCGAAGGAAAGTCAAAATTGTACATTGAATATTTTTTAAAAGAATACTTGGGACGTGATCTAGAATCGATATTGAAGCCAAAAACATAGTTTTTAGAATTTTCATCTGTTTGTCTGTATGTATGTCCAGGGTAAACTTAAAAAGTACTGCATGGATTTACTTCAAATTTTGTATAATTATTACTAATAGGTCGGGTCAACATATAGGCTACATATTATCACGCTATCACCTACGTGGGAGGGTCAATGCGGAGTGAACGAACTCCGCACGGAAGAAGTAGCTGGCAACAGCTAGTTAATATTATAAATGTGAAAGTTTGGATGTTTGGATGGATGGATGTTTGTTCTCAATCACGCAAAAACTACTGAATAGATTTAAATAAAATTTGGCACACAGGTAGATGAAGACCTGGAATAGCATATACAGAATTCATTTATCAATAGCAGGGGTCCACAACCTGCAGTTTGTTACAAACACAAAACCTATGTGTACAGTTTATCGTAAATATTTACAAGCCTAACCGAAAAATTTACAAAAGTTTGTTTTTTACATTTGCCTCTCCGACAAAAAAAACTACTGCAAGGTTTTTGGAAGATCCAAGATCACTGTTGGGTGATAAGACAGCTAATTTGTACTATGTTCCTTATCAGAAATTGTTATTTACCTTTATAAATTATTTGTGTTGGTATAGAATAGAATAGAATAATTATTTATTGCTTAGAACACGGTTACTATAGAAAGATGTAGTTTTCAAAAGTACGTAGATAGTATTACACAGTCTACCGAACGGCATGCAACATTTATAAATTATATTCATTATTCAAAAATTTAAAATAACAAATACAATATGTTTTCGGTTTCGATTTAAAATTATGTTTACCATTCTTATTATAATGATTATCTACACATATTTGATCTATTAGATTCCACAAACTTCTACAATAATTGTTATAATAATCAATATTTTAGTGTAATATACAATGTCAAAATAAAATTATACCTAATTTCATAGTATGTCTGAATAACTATATTTTATTTCCAATATATATGATTTACAGAATGTATGATAATTATGTATAAGATAGATATTTTATAAAATTATAAAATATCTATCTCATACATAATATATATATAGGTAGATATTTTGACAAAATTAATATGTAAACTACACAGATTTCACGTTAGGATATAACAACTATTTTCTGTTATATTAAGTGAAGTACAGCGAATAGCCCATTCGTCATCCAATCTTTAATTTATCCAGCGTAGTATGCATTATATGTGGTATGCAATAAAGTATACCATTATTATTATTAAGGTACACAGGTACTTTATAGTTCAAAAAAATAGGTATACAAAAACTAAGCATTTCCATGTGACGGGATGAGTATCATTAGAAATTGGAAGCCAATCCCTATTCAATTCACCACTCGGATATCCAAAAACCGTACAGCCCATTTCTAATGCCTACCCAGCATGTGTATTCTTTTCTTATCCCTTTTTTTTTTTATATTATAAGATAGCAAACAAGCAGATGGGTCTCCTGATGGAAAGAGTCTATAAGTTCTCATCAATCAATCAGTCAACAGTTCAAGCTTTTTGGTGGTTTGACAAAGAGGAGGTGGGGGCCCACTTCTTGTTGATTGATTGATTCTTTATACACTGGGGCCCTTGTACACCTAGCACACATAAACTTCCATAGCTACACAATAAACTTCCAAATGCTATTAAAGATCTACCAACACACAAATTTAAAAAATGTATAAAATCAAAACTTTGTAAAAAAGGTTATTATAAAATATCTGAATATTTGGAAGACAATAAGGCATGGGATTAATTGCTCCTAATAGCAATCTCATAGTAATTAGAATATATTATTCATAAATTATTGTAAATACATTATTTAAAAAAAATGTATATGCACAAAAAAGACAAGCCTGCTGAGTTTCTTTCACCGGATTTTCTCAGTGTGTGGCCGCATTTTTGATCAGGTAGTAACTCAAAAAAAAGTTGACTCATCAAAAGTGCCTGTAAAGGATAATTTAGAGTTGGAATTAGAAACGGGATTTTTGGATTCCTGAGTGGTGGGTTGGATAGGGGTTGGCTTCCCCTTTCTAATGATACTACTCCCGCCACACGGAAATGTCTAGTTTTTTTTTAATACCAATTTTTCTGAACTAGTACGTGAACTACCTGTGTAGGTTAGGTTAGTACTAAAAATATATATAAAAATGTGTAAAAGGCAACCCGGACAGGGGCGAGAGGGGTGGAGCTCCCCCACTTGGGGGGGATCGGGGATTTTCTTTAATTCCCACACCAAGGAAAAAGGACATCTTACATATGCAGACATGCTCCTACCCGACTTGTTACAGAAAAAGGTAGTATTTTATTGCAATTTAATAATTTAAATAAATAAAATTTTTACATTTTTAGGTTAAGTTAGCCTAGTTTTTAGCCTGTAACTTTTTTTATAAATATTTCCATAGGGGGAGAATTTTACTGGAGGGGAGTAGACCCAGACCCCTTCCATCTCTCACCCCTCAACCTGAAATTCGTGCGGCCCGTTTCTAACGCAATCTCATAATTTGAATAAAAATGCTTTGAATTTGACTAACTACACCACTAATGACTATATTTCATATCAGTTGCTCTACTGCGAGGTCCATTTTACTACATAAATGTTTTGTTCTCTAATGAAAAGTGATGAATTCTTTTTAGGAACGAATGTTATCGAAACTTACCAACAAAGGCTGTCTTTTGCTCCATTCCTAGCTGCAGTACCATATCATGTTTCTTTGTATGCACATGCAAATGATCTTCATTTGTGAATGTCTTGCTGCAACCAGAAAATGTGCATGCGAAAGGTTTTTCAGGTTCCATCCTACAAAGTTATGTTGTTGTTGTTTACAAAGTTGTGTTTTATATCCCATAAACGTTCTAAACGGAATCGTATTTGTGTTCTTGCTGTAGTCCACTAAGATCAAAGGGCAATAGTAAGTTAAACATTTTTACAATTACTTAAACACAAAATGTTTAGTAAATCGCTTCACTTATCCTTATTGCTCAGTTAAATGAAGCCATTTGTATTTTGTCGTAGACCACTTCACTTTTCTTACTAAACACATCAATTTTTTACTTAAAATCCATATGTACCTATGTGGGCACTAACATTTGGTTATTTTAAGCATACTTCACAGATCAGATATTATATAAAGTAGCATATTATATCTTTTAAGTTAATGCATAACACGATTATTTGATGATAATTAAATATTTCCCAATATTTCCTTTTTGTAATCTTAAATCTTTTCAAGTTGATGTCATTTGACATTTGAGTTACACAAATAATCTGTTTGAGTTGACAATTGACATTGGAATTTTGAACTGATCTAGAAATGACGATACATCGATGTTTTCAAACATCGATATATCGTTCATAAACATCGATTGAAACCCCAAACATCGACGATACATCTTGCTTCATGAGAGATTTTTTATGAACGATGTTTTATCATAGTACCATCTTTTCCTCACTCTCAACTATCCCAACAAAATATTCAATACAAGTAATTTGTATGGTAAAATATCGGCTATAATCGACATAGATGTATCGTTCATAAACTCCGATGTTTTTAACATCGATGTTTCTCTTTAGAAAAAAAACGATGTCCTGATATCGATGTTTTTTTTTATGAGCGATGTGCATCCCTATATATACTAGGCATGGGTCGTTACGTCGTTTTCAAGAAACGTAATGAAACTAGTGACGCCGGCCAAGTCACTAGTTTCAAAACTAGTGATTTTTGTAACTAGTTACTTCTGCTACTGTGATTGTTTGAGCACATAATTTTACGAACTTATACAGTTACGTGCGAAACGAAATTAGATTATATCACTAACAAGTGTTTATAGCTATACAGTTACATGAATAACGTATTACTAAATGACACAAATTAGCTTCCCTTCGTACTTTAAGAATATTCACTATTCACTATTTTAATTTTCCTATAAATGTTTAGGTACATTTTTAGAATTTTATATCGTTATCTTCTTTCTTTTGCAAGTTTATGCGTACTTAGTTCGCACCGTATCTATACGAATCCTCTTACTTTCCATACAACTAATCGTTTTCCATCTACCTTAAATTGATGCTTTATATATGTAACTCTCACACACTCTCTCTTTCTCTCTCACAGACACACACACACACGCACACACCCAACACATACACACACACACACGCACGTACATAAACAAACGCTAACGTATTTCTGATGCTGGAGTTGTTTTCTTTTGTTTTTTTTACTGCATTATCTTTAATTGTATAAATATGTTATTTTCTTTTATAATTTTCTCTCTTATTATTATTATTATTTTTAATTTTAAATTCCCAGCTTTGTAACTTTCCGCTTCTATTAATAATTATTTACTACCTAATTAACTACGTCATAATATGATCAGAAAACAGAGAAAAATCCGTAATTGGCTAATGTTCAATGTATATAGTACTGTAAGTATTTTCTGTAAATTAAGCTGTGGATTTTTGTTTATGTAAAATAAATAAATAAATAAATAAATAAATAAATAAAATTTACTTACTTTTTACTTTGATGATAATTGATTAGTGATTACTGATTATTAATTACTGATTTTATTAAAATTATTAATTTTATTACATACATATATTTTTTAGTTTTATGTGTGTGTAATCAAATAAAACTATAAAAAACATATATAATAATTTTATATACACGTTTGATAAATTCACACCTTTTCATTTACACTTTTTTATAATATACTTATTAAATCAAATTTAATTTAATTAATAAAATAATTAATAAAAAATAATAATAGATTTAATAAATATATTATTATATTTATAAACTGTAAATTCAAGATTGCTAGTAATGTAAGATATAAATAATATAAGATATAATAGAAGATTAGAATAGTTCAAGATTGTGCAGTATTTTTTACTGTCATTTGTCTTGGACTTTTATTTAAAACTTTCTATTTTTTATGCCGTAAACAAAGCAAATTACAAGTGCTCATTTATTTCATCGAAAACAATCAGTGAAGTCGAATTAAAACAAACAATAGAAAATATTTTGTTCGAAAGTCCCTGTTCCTTCCCGGAATCCGAGCTAATTTTTTAAAAATTATTTAAAAACAGAATTCAACCTGTTTTATTCTCTATGTTTATAAGTTTATGTATGAAAATTAAACGTATGCTAATACTTTATAGGCTGTTTTGTTATCGTTTGTCGGGCTGTAGGTACTCCACAACACGTATGCGCTTAGATCTATTGACAATAATGGTATCATGCGGTCTCGTTCACTCCTCATGTCTTGATCAGCCGTCTCGCCTTCTCGGCCGGTCGAGCACATTTTTTTGCACCGCAGTCCGCACATTGTGTTCGACTAATCACGCTCAATCACAGTATAGTAACGCATTTACAAAAATCACTACTTGTCATTTAACTCGGAACTAGTGACTTCGTTACATGTCGCGTAGCTAGTTACTGTAACCAGTGACGTGAAATAACGCTCATGTCTGATATATACAGGTACCTACTTACCTACAATTAGCGAAAGGCGTTTTTGTTATTTTTCAACATCGAAACAACGATGGTTTCGCACAGACTAGGTAGGGATACTACACGTGTTGTTACGCTAATGTCACCCGTTTGCAACATCATTGTTTCCGACAACGGTGTTATACATCCAACAAAGACCTACAAAAAATATAGACGTAGCCATTGTAAACAATTAGAAATAAATCGGTGAAGATAACTTTTGTACATGTGTGCGTAAGCCAACGCCAACACTTGCAAGCATCGTAAAACATTACGTACGTGTGCTAGAGATTAGTGTTGCAAGCATTGGCTTTCAAATTTCCATTTACTGGTTTAATATTTTACTGCATTTTATAAATTATAATGCGTTTTACTTATATTAATTATATTTGATATTTTATTTGTATTACTATTTCCTACGTCAAAGACAAACAAATTTAGAAGGTCTTGAAATTTATTTATTTTATCTACTGTACATATGTCATTATGTTAATGCATATTCACACATGTAAGTATGCACTAATTACAATATGAATAATATTTTTACGAACCTTTTTCAGCATATTTTACATTTTTACCCTAAATAATTACAACTAATAATTCAATAGGTTTTTATTTTTTTTTAACTTATAATGCTAACTATTTATTATACATTCTTAATACTCATCTTTAATAGTAATATATAACTTCTTTTCTAAACTAAAAGAACACACAAGAATGATAATTGGCAAACTAACAAATAAAACAAAATATAATAGAAAACAAGTATAATGGGCGAGATTATCTCTAGTAATAAAGATTTCTTCCAGCCAATCCGTAACAAGGAAATATTAAGACGCTGTCAACACCGAAATCGCTCACTCTGTCTATTTCAATCAGAGTAAACGAGACCACACTATCAGTGTAACTGGGCGGCCAGGGTCTTAAAATGAATAAATATTGAAATTAAAAAAAGTGTAGATTATTTGTAAAATATGATTCAGTAGCGGTTTAGGTATGAAAATGCTGACTTCATGTTTTCAATTCCAGACCCATACGTCAAAGAAATAAAGATATAGAACCGTTAATGATGATTTCAAGACCAATCTTCGCAATTATTTTCTATCGAGCCAATTTTTATCAATTATGTATCGAGTCCGGCCACGGTCTTTGAAATATGATGAATATTAACATATATTTTTTTGATGTGCTATAACAAATAATTTTTCATAAAAACTGCTTAAAAACATCAATTTCAACTAATTAGGATTTGTCAGCCCCTTAAAAACAAAGATAATTTTCGACTTGGCATACAATGAATTAATTGCAATAAAATTAAATTTATAAGGAAACAAAATACTAAAAAATGAAATCAAAAAAATGAACGGAACACACACACACACACACACATATATATATATATATATATATATATATATATATATATATATATATATATATATAACATATGCATATAAAACTACTCAAAACAAAATAAGACCCACTCTGATTTCCACCTTTAAAATGAAAATGCATATTATATAATTTTTGTAGTTTTAATGGATAGATATAGTTAGACAGTAAAGTTTTATTAATTGTTAAAAAAAAGTAAATGATTTAAAAAAATTACACACAAAAAAATGAAAGAATAAAATTTACCTTTAAAAATTCGAACTTCACAAATTTTAATTTTTTACAAAAGTTAATATTGGTGGTTACACAGGGGTGTCTTTAACAAGGATTTATAATGTTATAATACTGATATGTTTGCGTCATTGTGAACTGTGATTGGTTATTTCTAGCGCTAGTTGGCGAATCAATTACGAAACAGCATGAAACACGGCGAGCCATGTTTTATAAATATGTAAATATGTAGTATATACATATATAGTACGGTGATTCCAATTAAAACAATAAGTCTAACATTAACATATATTTTCTATATAAAAGGGACATTTCCCCAATGTTTGGGGAAATTTATTCGTATGTTAACTTACCACACTGTCACAATGCCGCTTCAAATTTGTGTTCTGAGAAATTATATCAAATATTATTTCAGTTTTGTTAAATTTATGGATATTTGGATACTTCCTTGTGAAAACTGATCCCTGAAGACTTTTTTCAAAGCATGAATTGTTTTAACAATTGTGTATCACACAGGATGCCATGATTTCAAAATAAATATTGTCACAAAAACAACGTTTCTCACTCTCTCTAGCTCACGGCCGACTAGTAAGCCGCCGGCTTCATATTGCTGCATCGTCATCACATTCGTGACTCACGATACGAGCGCTTGGCTACGTCTATATTTTTTTTGTAGGTCTTTGACATCCAACATGTATACTGCCGGGGAAAATCAAACATGTTTAATGTTTATATTTGGCGTTTTCATAAAGGTAGTCAAGTTTCCAGGAGCGAAAAACTAGTTTTTAAAAACTATAAAATTTATTAAACTCAAACTTAATTAGACAATTTAAAAGATTTTATTCTAAATTGTTACAAATTATATTAATGAGACAACCGAATAGAATTGGATGTTCTAATTGAATGAATTCATATGTTACATGTAAATCATAAGATGTTCCTAGTTCACACGTAATATAATATCCCTGTGAATACAATAAATGCTGTCTAGGCATTAATTTTTATGGTAGGGCTGGCTGAGGCTAACATAACTAGTATTGTAAAAAATAGATAATATGAAAAAAAAACAAGCCCGCTGAGTTTCTTCCGCTCCGGATCTTTTCAGTGTATGGCCGCGTTTCCGATCCGGTAGTAGTTTTTAAAAAAATATATTTACGTGTAATAAACATAAAAAAAATAACTTGTAAAAAAGTTTTATTGAATAAAGTAGGTACCTACTTCTGATTTATGATTTCTGATTTCTCTTTCTATCAGAAAAGACATCTGCTTGTTAGGTATCTCATAATATAAAGAAAAGAAAAATGTTGAAACCACCTTTATTTGAAAAAAAACAGTAGCAGTCGTGGGACTGCCGATAGAAGTGAAAACGGAACTATTAAGTTGAGAGTAATTAAAACTATATAACTATATAAAGCGTCCAACGCGCACATAATACAGTCAGAAATAGTCGATGTATTAGTGTATACGTGTACACAGGCTACTGCGCGTGCGCTAGTCTGGCTCTCCATAGCTATAGATATACTATTATCATTAGCATGTCGGTGACGCGAACCGAGGATTTTACCCTCTACCAAAACGCTCAACGCGCCTAAAGAAGTTTTCACTTCAATAGCTGTAATTCTTACGTTTATTGTTTTTTTTTTCTATCTTAAACGTTGCTATTGTTAGGTATGTATTGATAAAGACATTAAAAAGTACGATAATACTTTCAATTTCATTTATTTAATGATAGTTCAAAACCGCTCCACGTGTCGTATCAAAGCTGTCCCAGTAGCGGGGCAGATTTAAACATTTGTTTTTTATATATCTAATATTCATGAATAATATTAAATTAGGTAACAAGTAGTATAATCACCCAAGATTAAACTATTTTGTATTTTATAAATCCAAACTTAGTAGGTAGGTACTGGTGGTTAAGACAAATTAACTAGGTGCGCTTCGTAGTTCGTAGTGAAATAACATCTAAATTCGTCATCGTCTCTGACAACAAAGATGCTGATGACGATTGAGCACGTAATTTAGCGCAGCTTATGTTAATCCCAGACATTTTATTATAACCTAACTTTGTTATCGTTTTTATGTTATTTGTCTAAGCCCCAGATTTGATGTCAAGCGTTCAATTCAAAAAGCATTTTAAAACTTTAAATTTCATTTATTATGAAGATGGTTCAAAACTGGCCTACATTCAGAGCTGCCCCAGAATTGAGGCAAATTTGAACATTTGACTAGTGTTATTAAAACTAATATTGCAGTTATAACTGCAATTTTCTTCTTCATGCAATACTACGATTTTATAATACGTTAAGCTTTGAGACATTTTCAAAATGTTAAAAACTAAAAAACTTGTAGTTGTAAATCTGAACGTAAAAAATGTTCAAATCTGCCCACTTGCCCCTACAGTTTACAAAGCCTTTTTATATAAAAACATTGAAATATAATAGATGTAAGAACATAAGTCTGAAAAACTGGTATAAATGCAGATACTTTCATGCGTATACAGAATTCACGTTACATACTTTTATGAAGAAATAAAATGCTCAAATTAATTTAAATATAATAAATAAAAATGAAAAATCTGAAAACTTTCAAATTTAAACTCCATAATTTATTAATTTAATAAAAACACACGGTAATTAACAAATTGCATTGAATAATACGTAACTCAGTAATCTCAACTTAAGTAGGTACCTAAATAGAAATTTAATTAATATATAAATGGTAATTCGATAAACTTTTGACATTATTAGGAAAGTATGAGGTATATTTTTCAGGTGAATATCGATGAGTTTTTTCTGGATTTGATTGATACGCTCGATGTTCACGAACGGCTCCTCTCTCGAACAGGGGGAAAATTGTAGAACGCTTCTTTCTTGGAGAATCTTGCATTTGTTGCGTAGGGTATGGGTCCACGTAACGACGCCCGCTTATGTCGTTGCCATCCGCTGTCGGAATTATCGTTGGCTAAATTAATAAAATACTAAAATTATATTATTTTTATAATTACGGTAAGACTAATGAGTTGTTTGAACATACAGAGGAGCAAACAAGCAGACGTCTCCTGAAAAGACAATTATCATCCATGAGAAAACAATAGGTAGTATCCACGTGGCGATTATGTAATGCCATATAAATAACTGGCTAACTTATCTACCACAAACTTAAATACGTAGAGTAGTTAAAAGAAAATACTGAAGTAATGGGCGTCTGGGATATTCTCAGAATTGCGAGGACGTCACTGAATTTAACCTGGTAGTCATTACTGCAGTGAAAAATATAATCTTCACTCATATTTTCGAACTGTAATTCGGGCAGGATTCTTGAGCGATCGGATATGTAATGGGAATCGCTTTGCGCACAGCAAAATGAACCGTACTACGAGTGTTATACGTTATATTTTTCACTTTTGTTCAACTCAAGGTCAGCGCTCAAGAACTATTCCTGACAGATAAGCAGATGATCTATTTTGTATAGAGTCTGAGCCTGCCTGGGTAATCTAGGTGATACATAAATATCTGAACTAGATTTATTTTGGCTTAATTACACCTACTCAAAAAGACTGTCTTAAAATAACAAAAAAATAATTCAAAAAATCACGTTGCATCTTCAATCAGATTATCGAAGTGAATTTACCGAAAAGATATGTGTATTAAAGATTATTTCTATTGCACTTGTATTTTTTGTTTAAACTAACAACTCGAATTTATTTCGTAATGTTCTCATTTTCAGAACATTTTTTCCATAAAATTCGAAAGAGAGTTAAAAATCGATGTCTCAATAATTAGGATATATATTACGTTTAGGTACTCGTAGATTAATTATAGATTTAAATTACTCTTCGTAACCGCGTGTTTGTATGAAGAGAGTAGCGAATGTAGAGGAAGCTAGGCACATCCGCATAGATCATGTCATATAGCACTCGGTTCTCCCTACCTACTCCATACGGGACCTGGCGTGAAGATATTGAGTGCATCTACTCATAGATTTACGCATTGACATGCCACCACTTTTCAGCCAATAATTATAGACTTGGGACATAATAGACCTGTCTATTATGCCCCAAGTCTATAATTATTGGCTTAAGGCGTTGACGTGTATAATACTTGTACACGTCACTGGCTTACGGTCAATTTGACCGATTTTTTAGAGAAGACTATTCGGAAAGAAAATTATGAAAGTCACTCGGTACGGTGATAACCACCACCTAGACTCTAGCCACGTATGTACTGGCTAAATATCTCACATAGCTTGCCTGCGCCTCTGCTGTTGAACATTCCTGGGGTTGGTTGGCTTTGAGGCTCACCGACTACTGGGTTTTGCTGCATTCCAGACATGCCAACTACAGCTGGGTTTGGCTCGTTCTGCTGGCCCTTCCACGGTCTGAAAAATAATAATATTTCACAGCAGTGAATAGGATGTTCATAATACTTAGTTGATAAACTAATAGATGCTAGTAACATATTTTTGGTTTACAAACGAAGATTTAAATTAGTTACTTGTTCATTAAATCGCGGATTTGAGAGTTTGTGTTGATATGCTTATATGGCTTTCACGTTATACATTTTGTTTATTAAGTTCTAGCATAATTAAACAAAGGTTGTAATACAAATTCAATAACTTTATTTAGCATCAAAGTTAATCACATAGCCAAAAAACCTTTATAGGCCTTTCGCCTGAGTAACTGTCTACATATTAATTTCAATGGTGATGATAACATTAAAAAGACATCTCAAGATCCTATTTAATCCAAGATCCAATTTAAATAAAGAATATATTTAATCAAAATGAGAAAAGAAAATATTTACACAACTTACTTGTCAGGGAACAATTCTCCAGGCTGACCACGAGTTTGAACAATTCGATCTCCGTTCACTTCTACCACACATCGTAAACGAGCGCAGCATGTTGGGAATTCTATTTGAAAAAAATATATTTATTAAATTATTTACTGAATATATTGATTGCTAGCTTTTGCCGGTGGCTTAACTTAAATTCAATGTTACTTATAAGTTGGATCACCAAAAACCCTCTCTTAACGAATTTCAATGTCATGTTAATTGATTTTGTACCGTTTTGTTCTGTACATTGATACATCAGTCAGACACGTTTTATTTACATAGGAATAGAAATTACATAAGAGACATTTTTTT
Organism: Apodemia mormo; assembly: GCA_036924255.1. Taxonomy (NCBI): domain Eukaryota; kingdom Metazoa; phylum Arthropoda; class Insecta; order Lepidoptera; family Riodinidae; genus Apodemia; species Apodemia mormo. Next base: position 16,917,708 of record JAUPFN010000029.1, read on the forward strand.
ACATAAAAGACGGAGCTTTTGGTTATTATTAGTATTAATTTGGCATATGCTATACAAATACCTAGATATATAAAATAATGACTTTTGGATTTTTTTCTTGAAGAGCTCACCCAGCTCCCAGTAAATAAAGTTGTTTAAAAATAACATAAACTCGCGACATAATACTCACCAACGTTTTCATCTTCAATATATTCGTGACATTCTAGAGCATTCTCTGGTATTTTAGGTTTACGGCAACTAAAAAATAGAAAAAACTATAACACATATCCCAAGATAATAAATATCTTAAATATACCTAAGCTGTTAAGAAAATAAATATATTATGAGAGTTTAAAAGAAATTAATAGTTGTGGACAGACTTTATTACAACTCGGCGGTGGGTGGAGAATTATGGATGGTGGATTTTTCATGTTATTTCGCAGTAACTAATTTATCGATTCTAAGTTAAAACACGCATATGCAGAATTTTCTGTCAAGTGAAGAGTTAATACTTACTACGAGTATAATACGCGAATTTTTGTTCAAAACACATCTACATCTAACAGTAAACGAATGCTTGTTAAATATTATGGCTATTCTGCGTATCCGTTGTACTAGTACAAAAATTAGACTACTTAGTGTAATTTTTGGACTCGTATGCATATACCTACTTATCTTATTGTGAAACTTTCTACCCGATTCCGGGACCTTCAAGAAAAGAGCTTACTCATTTTTAAAAGGTCGGCAACGCAACTGCAACCTCTGGTATTGCAGATTCCTCGTTTGCCCCCTTTTCCAAAAAAACAGTCTTGACAGCGTTTTGTTAAATATTTTCACTAAACATGATGTGAAAACCTACCCCACAGCAGCAATAAAGTATTTCCCATCACGAATCTCGCATCTATATCGATGGCATGTGTAGTGGTCTGACCATTCTTGCCAAGGTTGGTAACCTTTTCTTGAGTATTTATCTACACATGCTTGATCTGAAAGAAAGGAAAAGACATCGATTAGTCAAATGGGTCAAATGGTCGTCCAACCTATTACAATAGCCTTCTTGTTTAAAAAATAGATACAATATAAATAGCCAGCTCCTGAAGTGTTTAAAAGAGCACCAGCTGATTAGTTACCGTCAGTTCGTTTTTTTTTATATAACTTAAGACAGCAAACAAGCAGATGGGTCTCCTGATGGAGTCAATCATCGCCTATAGACACTAAAGGTGTTAATGGTGCGTTGCTATCTTGTGGCCCGGTCTAATGCCACACGCATAAGTTTACCGGCTACCTTACCCTCCAAACGGAACACGACAATGACTAACACTGATGCTATTGCGGCAGGAATAGGTAAGGCGGTGGTACCAGACCCGGGCGAGACAATTCAGAACTCTACCACCTAATAGCCACGATGTTAGCACAATATATAAGTGTATAGGCTGTGATGTCAGTGACTCGCTTCCTCGCAGCGACTCGACTCGACTCGGCTGTAGACTCGCAGCCAATCGGTTGCCTGTAACGACCTGCCTGGCAGAACGGCAGTTGGTCTATTCTTCAAAGGAGCCCAGAACCAACACGGGGGATTTCCGTCGTGTTCGCTCAAGTAGTGATTTAGTATATCTACTTCGTCTAGTTGAGTCCAAAAAGAAGGAATTAGCAATTAATTTAGACATAATTTAGACATACTGAAGACCTTCTATCGGATATGGCCCAAATAGCTTATCTAGAAGCGTCCCTCCTATGATCTTGGCAAGAAATTATGCAAGTATATCATAAGCCTGTTTATGCTCATTAAAGTATCAGTATTTGGCAGACGCTGCGTATTTCAACTTTAAATTTATAAATGCTCAAGGTGTGTGTTTCTCAAGGCTGCACGCTATCACCTATACTGTTTCTTTTGGATATCAGTGACTGAATAAGTAACATTCGTGGCTATAAGAATATGTTGCTTTATACTTTAACCTCCGACCGTATCTTTCGAGAACATCTCGATAAGCGCTAGACTCCGCTTGTATCTGAGAATGTTGTGTTGAAAACGAACTTACCAAAGTCTTGGAATATGGTTGACTAAGCCAAATTTAATCCTAAGAAGACACTGCATCGCCCGTTTTTCTTTCTAAAAGTCACAGTTTGTCATGTCATGACAAACTATGTCCCTCGCTTTGAGAAAACTGTTCTGACAGCCTCAGCTAGTATTGAAATTCTTAAGTTGACATATCGAACTACATTCAATTCTGTGTTCATTTGGAAGGAAACGCAAAGCTGAAATCCACAAGAGTGAGATTCTCTTTGTACATTTTGCGTCTCACTGCTCCGTTTCGAATTCTTATACAAGCGCACGGCGGTGTTTCCAAACATATACTACATTGGGACCTTTAAAACTTTATTCATCCCTAAATAGCAACTGCAAAATCTCTATATCATAGATGGGCAGTGTTGATCACTTACAATCAGGTAAGCTTCCTGCTCGTTTTTCCCTTCTCAATAAATAAAGACTTCATCGTTAAACATAAATAGCAAAACAACTAAAAATTAAACAATCATTAAAATGCAGTGCAGATGACATAAATAAATAAAGTAATTTTAATTAGGTAATTCGCATCAACTCATTTCATGAAAATTCTGGATGGGATCGAACACAAAAGCTGTCGCACGTTTCCATTAAATATGTTTATTTACTACCTATTCCTTCCTCTAATTACATTAGTAAAAAAAGCTTCTTACAAGATCAAAATTTTCTTACATGGTGGCCGATTCTGATAGTGGAAGATCTGTGGATTAACGTATTTCTCTTTTGAATTAATTAGTGACAGGGATTTTTCACAAAAAGCTTAGTTATTCTTACTTAATGTCACAATTTCAATTTTTTATTCCAGATATACATGCTCGTATATAAGCGATGATGGTTATTCAGCTTCTCCGCAACATATTAACTACTGGAAAATATTCTTAACTATAAATGATTGCAAATCTATGAATGTATACACATTTATACCTTCTTTTATGTAAGAAACATAGGTATGTGTACATTAATAAATTAGGTTCAGACCTGTCCTTCCTCTTTGGATATATGGACATTATCGTGTTTCATTATTTCATTTCTTTAACAATAATTAAACAAATTAAAAAATTACTTACAACTGACATCTTCAGCAAATATTTTAGACATCATATAAAAAAATACAGCAAACTCCAAGAACTGCATCCTCGTAATCCTGCGACAATCGTATTTCCGATCACCAAACCACACTGATCAAAAATCTCTCAACACAGTGTTGAAATACTTTTCGAGTTGTTTATAATTCAGTATGTTTTTCAAAACGCAATCGACACTTTCCTTGTAAATTGTTAAATATTTTGTGAATCTCACGGACTTCCTACGTCTTGTTTAGTTTTTGAGTTAATTACCTGTTATTGATATTTTTGCAGGTAAACTGGTCGTTATGATAATGTTTTTGATTTCATTACGATCTTCAAAGCTAAGACCAACTGTATCCCCTTAATTGTAGTCTGAACACATTTTGTTTTTATTAAGAAAATTTTAAAGAGAGAAAGATACTCTTAACTACCTATGTGTGTAATATAATGTGTTTGTGTATCTTTTTGCTGCAGGCTACAGTGAAAAATTATGGTGAACCTCATGTAATTTGTTGATACGTGAGACATTCAACTGGTAGACTGCAGAGATAAAAGGGAATCGAATTTCTCGATCGAAGAAAATTTATATATAAATCTAACTTTCAATTAAGTCTCAAGTGTCAAGTCAGGGTGCCCGTCTAGCCCTGCATATTTATGTGTTTACCCCAACGCTATTATTAGAAGTGAGAGTTGGATATGTCAGAAAAGGCATGAAAGTAGAATCAACGCGGTCGAGATGAGATCGCTGCGAATGATGTGGCGTAACAGTTGCGGAACGGGTTCGTAATGTAGAAATGAGAGAGAGGTCAGGCATGAAAGAAAGTGTCTGTGTAAAGATGAGAAAGGGCATGCTCTGTTGGTTCGGACATGTAGAAAGAATGGTAACATGTAGAAAGATTAACAAAACAAATATACAATCGAATATGGAAGGACAAGTACTGTTCTAAGGCGCTGCAAGAGTCTTCGCAATCAGCGTAAGTATATGAAAAGAGTAATGCATCTGGAGGAAGCGAGACAAGTCTACAAGAATCGTGATGTATGGCACTCCGTTCCCTCGGCCTACCCCGTTAGGATCTGACGTGAAGATATGTATGTAAGTAACTTTCAATTATTCTAGACTAGATGAAATGTAATTAACAACATTTTTAAGTTATTGCATAGCTTTTACCGCGGGCCTTGAGCGTGGAGACCGAATCCAGAAATTCCGGAACGAAAAACCTAACACCCCCCACTCCGACCGGCACAGCGGTGATACTTTTTAGTTTTTCCATCTATCGATAAATACCAGAACTTTTAATGACTTTTTAAAATATCACGCTTGTCTCTTTAGTTCATCAACCCGCCTTTAGCTGTTTGTGAGAAAGTATATAGGTGTATAGGTATTTATCATCTACGTACAACAGTGAATATCTGGCGATCCAGGCGCAGAGACCAGTAGGCAGACCATACGATGGAAGCTTGTTTGTTTAAGACATACACCACCAAACTACAGGTTATAAAAGCAAACGGGCCGCCTGATGGAAAGCGGTCACCGATGCCCATGGACATTGGACATCCACAGCAAAAGAGGACATGCCCTGCCGACTCTTAAGAAATTCATTAATCCGCCTCTTAAAAGATCCAATGTTATATATTTTTTTCTTTTTTCAAATCTGCAAGGATCGTGACATGTGACCCTCGGATCTTACCTACCTCGAAACGGATCTGGCGTGAAGACATGTATGTATGTAAAAATCTCTTTGGCTGTACTTTTTGTATCTGGCATATTTTGAAAAAATTAAATAGATTATATTTTAAATATCTGTGGTCTAGTGGTCCAGCGTTAGCGTTGACCACATGAGGTCCCGGATTCAATTCCCGGGTCGGGAAATTAAAAAAGTGTTTTTTCAGTTTTCTGATAACAACAAAGTTGCCCCGGGATTGGAAAGTGTCCGGTTGGCGATAGTCTTGCCACCTATCACATTTGTGAGACCAAGTATCTTCGGCTAATCGTGGGTGCACTTGTTGAACCCCTGCCTTTCCTTTCGGGGATACGGACGTGAAGATACTTTATTTTATATTTTAAATACAAAATGCTGTGTAACACGTTTAATCTCATTATCTCGTCAGCACAATCATATATATTTACGTTTATAATACCTTAATTTAAGGGGAAGCTTCAGGGATGGCCTGCAGAGTCAACCATTTACAGATTTTTTAAGAAATGTAGATATAATTGAAACTCAAACACATTATCCTTAACTTAAAGTTACAATGTAAAGAATGAAATGGTTTAACTGTTTTATGAATAATTGTTTTATATTTCGGCATTATGTCCCACAATTGTATGCATATTAAATACTAGCTGTTGCCAACGACTTCGTCCGCGCGGACTTCGTTTACTCCGCACAGCTCCTCCCCCTTAGGTGATAGCGTGATAATATGTAGCCTATATTATGTTGACCCGACCTGTTAGTAATATTCATGCAAATTTTGAAGTAAATCCATGCAGTACTTTTTGAGTTTACCTCGGACATACATACAGACGAACAGACAAACAGATAAACAGACAAACAGACAAAAATTCTAAAAACTATATTTTTGGCTTCGATATCGATTGTAGATCACGACCCAAGTATTCTTTTAAAAAAATATTTAATGTACAGTTTTGACTTTCCTACGATTTTATTATACCTATGTACTTATAGATATATGGAGTGTAAATAATTTTGGCGGAACCCTGATACTATTCTACGGAACCCCTAGGTTCCGCGGATCCTAGTTTGGGAATGGCTCTAGACAACACCTTCAGACATAGGGTGGGTCCTAAGAACAAAATCGTATGGAGAGATAAGAAGAAATCTGTTTTATAATAAAATTCTCATTAAACACGCAAAAAGCTACAAGACAATATATTTTTTATATTTATTGGTCTTTTATTTTTGGAAATACTCAAGTGAACATCATCTTATCTACAATGTACTCCCACAAACAAACATATTGTAATTTGGTAATTTTGTAGATACGCCTTTGTTCTTGGGACCCGTCTTACATCTAATAAATCTGATTAAGATATGTCAGGTTCCTCTCAGTAACCTCAAACTTCAGCATTTGCATTGTAGTTACGTCCGTTTTGTTCATATTTTGTCTAGCATTATTTTTTAAAATCCGATCTATTACAGTATTATCTTTCTAATTTTTATACATATGTTTTGTTTCCCACTCAATTGACTATTACGAACGGGGTCCGTAAATGTTACATATTTTCCGCAGCGATATTGAGCACTATTTTCATGTCTTTTATCCTGTAGCGTCGCTGGTCGGTACCACTAAAGAGCTTAGCGGTTTGAGCAGCGTGCCACCTTCTGTCAGGATGAAGGCAGTACTGTGATGATTGATGACGTCATACAAGAATGAAAAGAGGAAGATATTCGCAGCCTGGCAAGGTATACTGCCTGGGGACCGAAATCCGTCTGAGAAGCATTGAAACTTGTACATTGTGTTACAAGAAATATTATAATACCGCGATTTAAGATTTTGCTTGAATTTGTACGCATAGTAACGTTGAATATTGCTTGACCAACTGCAGAGCCCTTAAGACCGGAGGTCGATCCCGTTAAGCTGGTGAAGCGTATGTGCCTCGAGTTCTCAAGTCTGCAGTGAGTCAAGACGAGCAGAATATGCTCGATCCTCGGTGAGTCACTGAAGTTCGCAGTGTCGCAGTCGGAACTCAAAACGGGCGCATAAAGTTAAATGCTGAGAAATCCAGGGAACGTTGTAAATTTGAGGTGGAGTCCAATAAGCGGCGCGTAGTTTTGTGAAGCTGGCTGTTGATACTGTTGAGTGTGGCATAGCTATCTATAGGCACTGATCAGCTCACTTGCCTCTCACAAACCAGTAATAATATTTTTAAACGCCTGTCCAACGACACCCCAGAGCACATAAAAATGTGAGAAAAAGACATCCACTGTATCAGCTGTAGAGCAGTTACCCTAAAAAATCTTTTTTTTTCAATATTTTATTCTACCACATTTTGCTAGCTTGACTAATATGTATGTTCATGCCAAATAACAGCTTTCTAAAACTAAGACCCCGTTTACATTTTGATTATAAGTGTGAATGCGAGTGTTTAATACAGATGCTTAGTATTAAGCCAAAAACATGTGTAAAACAGCCGTTGATTAGTGCGAGTGATTTGTAATCAGTGTCTATTCACTTTTAGGCTCCGATTACACTTTTAGCGTTGTAAAGTGAAATAAACGCTGATTACTAATCACTGGCACTGATCAATGACTGTCTTCGTATATTTTTTGCTTACTAAGCACCTGCACTAAACATTCGCACACACACTAATCAAAGTGTAACCGGGGCCTAAGAGACTCTGTGCTAAGCTGTATTCAGAACGGGTGGGCGGACTTGGCGACTACTACTACTTTTCCTCATTTTTGGGGTTCCGTACCTCATAAACAAAAAACGGAACCCCTATAAAATCACTGCGTTGTCCGTCTGTCCGTCAGTCTGTCTGTCAGGACCCTGTGTGTCAGGAATGCGTAGACATATCAAGTTGAAATTTATATCAAATACTTGGCTCTAATGGTCCATCGCAGCGGTGAAAAAATCATCTGTGAAATGGGATAAGAAAAAGTAAAAAAAAGTTCTAATAGTTGTTAATTTTTTACCCGTCTGCCCCTTGTGCCCCTCTTGGTAAAATCCCGAATACGTCCTTGATACTTCCTAAAAGGCTTCATCGAATAAAATAATAGAAAGGTAAATTATATTTTGTGAACTAAAATTTTAAACATCAAAGTAGGTACCTGAATATTTTAGGAACTAATAAATAATAAAATATATAGTGAATTACAAAACTTACCGACTGAAGATGCAGTACAGAACAATAAAAATGTTGAACAATTGTGAGCAACGAAGTTTTGTGTCTATAATGTAAATTCTTAGAATTATTACATTGTTTGTGCTTACCGGTAAGGTAATTAATATTTGTTTTTATCTTTCATATTTCTATATCGAGAAAAGTAGAATCTTTTATCGATAACAGAAGATTGATTAAAATCTTGTTCAGCTGAACCGGTTGATTAGTTTAGTAACAACTAGCTGTCGCCCGCGACTTCGTCCGCGCAGATTTCGTTTATTCCGCACAGTTCCTCCCCTGTAAATGATAGCGTGATAATATGTAGTCTATATGTTGACCCGACTTGTTAGTAATATTCATGCAAAATTTGAAGTAAATCCATGCAGTACTTTTTGAGTTTACCCCGGACATACATATAGACAAACAGACAAAAAATTCAAAAAACTATATTTTTGGCTTCGATATCGATTGTAGATCACGCTTCAAGATTTCTTTTAAAAAAATATTCAATGTACAGTTTTGATATTTCTACGATTTTATTATATGTATAAGTACAAGATAACAATGTATGTAATGAAATGAAATGAAAATATTTATTTGTATTTGCATTTTGCATATGTAATGATTACCAGATTAGCGCATTAGCATATTAAGTTATTCCTAAAATATCGCGTCTTGGGTGGCGAAAGAAACAACACTAAAAGTAAAATCGGAGGCAGTCACGAGGACTGCCGGCAGAAGTGAAAACTGAAATGGTATTTACAAGCACAGCTTTATACCTTACATACATATATTTATACTTACCTTCCTATAATCTTTGACCTACCTTCCTCCTACCTTTTCCTTACCTTCCTCTAGCTTCCCACTACTTACCCACTAACTTTCCCCTACTTTCTCACTACGTTCCTATTTAAAATATAATTTAATAGCAATCCAGCTCTCCTACTAGAATGAGAAACCATCGCCTATAGACACCAAAGGTTTATGGTGCGTTACTATCCGTGTGATGGCAGTGTCACATGCATAAGTCTACCTGCTACCTTATCCTGTAAATCGGAACACGCAATGACAAGCAGTGGCGCTTACGGCAGAAATAGGTAAAGTGGTGGAACCTAATACCCAAACAAGATGAACTATCTTCCCTTTATCTTCCCGCTGACTTCCCCTTTCTTCCACTATATATCCCTTCCCCTAAGATTTTTTTACTACGCTTCTACATTTTCCATACCTTCCCGATACCTTATTGCTATCTTCCCACTGCCTTCCCTCTATCTTTTCCTACCCTACCTAACTCGCCCCTACCTTATCCTAGCTCGTCTCTACCTTCCTCCTACCTTTCCACTATTTTCTGTTATCTCCCCGCTATATCTTCTTGCAACCTTCTCGCTATTCCCCCTAATTTACTCTAACCTTCAACAACCTAAACTCTACCTTATCTCTACCATCCCCTACCTTCCCGCTACCTTCTCGCTAACTTACTCCTGCCTTCTCTCTACCTTCACGCTTCCTTTCCGCTATCATCCCTTACCTCAACATACTTTCCCACTACCTCCCTTCCTGCTACCTTCCCCTTATTTCCCCACATTTCTTCTACCTTTTCCAACCAATCCTAATTTTTATCCCTGCCACTCTCCTACCTACCTCTACATTGACTCTACCTTCCCATGTATTGACGATACCTTCTGCTACTTTAATTTTCTCTTACTGCTCCCTTCCTTCTCTTACCATGTCTCTTCCTTCAACCTAGCTTCTCACTACATTCCCGTTATCTTCCTACTACCTACTTGTTACCTTCCCGCTACCTTATTCCTACCTTCCTGCTAACTTTCCGCTACTTTCCCCTACTTTCCTATTACTTTCTCCTAACTTACCTTGCCCAAGGGCAAGGATCAGCCAAAGGAGAAAATAATGCCACTAACCCTCTTATCGCAAATCACCACCCCACCCTAAGCCGAGGATCGGTTTCAACCCTCACAAGGACACCCTTAGGGCTGAGGGCGTACAACTCCGCAACCTTAAACTCTGGCTGAACACTGTTCTCTTCCGCGACCGGTGAAGCTGTGAAGGCCCTTAAAGCCAGCAGTGATTCAGGCATTCCGAAAAAATCTCATCCCTTTTAGTGCCGTTATATTATTACATAATATGTATTACTTTATAATTTGTGGTTATAGTTAGCGCCGGCTTTGGGTAAAGGTGTTTTGTTGGCAACGCATAATAAAGTGAGTGCAGCTAGGACTGCGGTCGTAAAAATTTATTACCTAATATCATTAGTTATTATTACTGTCGTATTGTAAGCGTAAAGTACCTAGTATGTACACATAAATAAAGATTTTAAACTCCTGCGGTAATGGCACGCTCTCAACATTAAGTCCACAGGTGGCGCAGATTTCTTAGCAATGTAAGAACCACTGGATTCTTAAAATAAATATTTTGTGCTACAAATAACAGAGGAAAGCGGAAGGAAGGCTCATTTTGCGAATAAAGCTTAATCCAAATGTGTCGAGTTGAAGAAGTAACGAACACAATATTATTTACATATTAATACTCTCTATCAGTCTCTTTCTTACTCAGGCACACGTGACTGGATTGCATAGTCTCGCTTAATGTCTGTCGTCAACTTGTATTTTAAGAAACTACATAACTACATGTTTATTTTTCAATATCGTCTTTTTCTTATGTGTGAATACAGCGTTAGTTTAAGTTACCGTTATATTATTATATTATGTTTATATTTCCATCCCGATTAAGGAATTCTTAATATCGATACTATCGATAACAATTTTCAATAAATAATCGACCTAATCGTGTCACTACAAAAATAAAGTACGACTATAATACTGTCAAACGTCAATTCAGTGTTGGCAGACGTACAACAATTATTGTACTTATACCATAATTTTATGATCTTTCAATTTTTCAATCTTCAATCCTAAGCGTACAATCCTTAGAAAATTACAATTACAGGTTAAAACGTCATCGTTCACAAGTTTTGACTGTTTTCTATTCTAACCTATGGCAAAATATAAATAATATGACCATAATCAACTACATTTTCAATAAATAATGTTTTACAATAGAAATTAAATATCATTTTGTAATGTACAATAATTTTGGCATAAGTACAAAAATTTTACGGCTGTATTCAAAATAATTATTCACGGTACAGTCAACACTGGACGTCATAATCATCCAAGACCTACCTACAAAATACAAATTCTATCATTCGTAAAATTGTATCTATATTCGCTAAGCTAAAAAGTAAAAAGTTAAAACAAAATCGAAAGCGGAAAATGTAATATTACACGCAAGTTTTATTAGATTTAGACACGATACAAAGGTTTAGTTTTCCTGTTGATAGGTACAATTGTGTGTTCAGTGCTTTATATATATAATATTTTTAGTTTTAGCATCCAAATGAAGTAAGTAACTTTTATTTTATTCAATTTACCAGCTTAAATGCTTTTAAAAAATAAATGTTATATAGTAATGCAATAGAGAGAAAACATGCTTAGAGCAGTAACGCTATAATTTTTTTGAAAAGTTGTTATTTTATAAATAAAAGATTCGAGTTTTAAAATCCACCCTCTTTTGGCCCTAAAGTTTTTTAGAATTTTGTTAATTTTACTTTAAACTTTGCAAAGTCTTTTATATAAATTATAATACATATTTAGATCAAACTCGTAACTTCTGCGATATTGATGCTTATTGTACTGCAGGTAATATGCACAAACAAAACAATTTTCAAAGGTCACGGAAATATCCTTGAAAATGAGATCATCAGCATGTTTTTTTTATATTAATTGTGCTATGTTAATATTCCACTCGCCTTTTAAATGTGACAAGATTGTCAGCTTTGTGTACATAAATCTTATTTTAAACTTAAAAACTAAGGTTAAGATTAAGATATATAAATAGTTACCAGGGGTTCTGGGTTTCCTAGGCTAGGTCAGTGTTTCAGGATTATATATATAATCTGATAAAATTACATAAAAATGTAATTTTACCAGATATCTCCTAATATATCTCCTAAACTGGAACACCATAGTGACAAACATTGACATTATTGTGGCAGAAAAAGATAAAGTGGTGGTACGAAACCCAGGCAAGACATTGCAGAATTTACCTTGTAGCACAATGGTAGTGTATTGTTTGCCAAATTGTTAGCATCTTATGAACTGCCAGGCAGAATGGCAAATGGTCTGTTCTTTGAAGGAGGCCTAGGACAACACAGGGAAGACAATATGTGCCACTATTAAGTTCCCTAATACTATATAAATGTTTTCGTAGTGTCCAATCTTCAAGACTCAGCGAGGAAGATATTCTCAGCTCTCAATCATCTGATGAGAAAATGGACACCAATTCTGAATCTCTCCACTCAACTCAAGATACTCCAAACTCTATCAGATCCTCGGACTTCGAAGAAACTGAAGTCCTTCGTCTACAAAATCCAAACGGTGTCCTAAGATTACCTGAAGAAAAATTAGATAATAAACTTAACGATAGTCTTATTACAAAAATGTCTACATTGTCTATAGATTCTCCAGACAATAGACCTAAAAACTTAGGAATAAGCCCTCCAAAATTAAGCTCAACATTAACCTTAACAACGAATCATCCATTAATGGGATTAAATAGTCCAGACGAAAATTTCCCAGATGTAATCCCAAAGAAACATGAAGAAAAAGATTTAAGTTTATCAAGCATAGAAGATGAAAGACCTACGACAAATGGATATGAATTTTACAGTCCACAAAGAAATACATCAAAAAACAATCTATATTTCTCAGAAAATTTTGTTACTGCTGACAGCCAGTTATTGAATGATTCTTTGAATTATACACCAGATGTCACAAGAATCGATATGAAAGAACGGAGGAAAATCATTCCAAGATTCCTGGGTACACCACCAAGAAATTTAAGTATCTTTTCTGAGGGTGATAAGTCTGAAAGTGCCATGAAGAAATATTTGGATGATAAGAGAAAAATTTCTAGTCAAAGTACACCGAAGCCAGTAGATAAATCTCAAACAGAAGAGTTTCATACTGGGGTAAGATGTTTTGTCTATGTTGGTGCAGGCCAGTTTTGAAAAATGGGCCTGCTGCATCAGCAATAAATTTTTGACATTTATTTATTTTAGGTGGAATGGTCGGAATCCCCAGGTCAACACCGATCAATGCCAAATTTCGATCTACCCATTGAGATGTCCAGCAATATTGCTTTACAAAGTGTAAGTTATTTTGATTTTCTTATAGATTTAATCGCCTCTGTGGTGTAGTGGTCCGGTGTCGGAGTTAATCACAGAGGTCCCGGGTTCGATTCCTGGGTCGGGCAATTCAGAAATGTGTTTTTTCAGTTTTCTGATAAAAACAACATTGCCCGGGATTGGAAAGTGCCCGGTTGGCGATAGGCTTGCCACCTATCACATAGTGGGACCAAGTATCTTCGGCTAATCGTGGGTGCACTTGTTGTACCTCTGCCTACCCTTTCGGGGATAAGGGCGTGAAGATACTCTTATAGATTTTAAAATAATAAAACTACAACAACATTCAATCAGATCAATGTCAAGTTTATGTATGTTTAAACAGGAAGTATCTCCAAAGAATTTTGCAAATTCATCTTATATGAAGTGCTGCTGACACAATTAATTTAATTTTGTAAACATCTCACTAGTACATATAAATACTACTTACTACTAATCTATCGTAATGTTATAATTGCAAAAGTTTAGATGTTTGGATGTATGGATGGATACATATTTCTTACTCAACCATGCAAAAACTACGGAACGTATTTATATGAAATTTGGCACACAGGTAGATGATGAGCTGGAATAGCACATAGGCTTTTTATCTACGTAAGAAGTTATACCTTTTTGGAATAACAAGATAAAGGTATTTCTAAAAAAAATATCCTTTATTTATTTATATAATTATCCTTTATTAAAAAATATATTTAATACTTTGAAAGAATGTTTTATTATAACGCATTATCTAGTTAAATAAATTTTTATTTAAATATCATAAAATAATTATTTGTACATAATTAAAAGAAAGGACAAACTAATTTGAAAAACTAAAATGTTGACTAGCTTGTTTTGTGATGTCGGTTTTTTGTGACGGTCTTATCGCATTGTAAAAATTTACTCTCACCATTTTTCCTTAATGCGTCAAAATAAGTATAACTTCAATAACAAGTGCGTGTCGGGTCACGCATAATGTAGTGTTCTGACTTCCGAAGTTGCCCATCACTATAATGTGGACTAAGGAAAGGCCCTATATGGGTGTCATACTATGAAAATATAACCTATTTTACGTCAATGATGGATATATCCACAGCACTGGTTCACCGCCTATAAAAACTTTTCCAAGTTGTGTGGGTGTGATATCATGTGTATCAGAATTAAAAACAAAGCCAAAGTCCTGGAACTAATAGACTTGTGAGTTGTGATACAAAAATTGCATCAAATGGAATGGCGACTGTAATAGTGTGATCTAATTGCTGTGCAGTGCTATCTATAGGCAGCATAACGAACTATTCTGCATACAATTTAGTGATGGGACTCCAGTGACTTTTTTTCACTCGAGTCATTTGCCAGTGAAAACTGATTCACTTGAGTGAAGGTGAGACTCGAGTGACTTTTTTCACTCGAGTTACTTGCCAGTCAAAATTGAGGTATTTGAGTGGCAATGAGACTTGAGTGTTTCTCGTAAAGATGTAATTGCAGCTGCCCCTCCCTGCACTCCCATCCATCGCCCATGTAGCCAGGTATTATAAAAATAATGAAATGAAATATTTTACTATATTAGTCGTCATTCTGCACAGATTTGTACTAAATTTCAAATGGAAGATATATCGGCAAGCCTGTCATAACTTGAATTTCTCACTCAAGTTGGTATAGGCCACTCGAGTGGTCTGAGTGATTCGAGTTGACTTGAGTCACTCGTAATCTGAATTCACATATATTTTACTTGAGTGTGAGTAGAATAAAAACTACTCAAATGACTCGAGTGAAACATGACTCGAGTCGCATCATTGATACAATTCTGACAATAACTTGTAAGTCAACATTTTATGTGTTTTTTCGAGATAATTCGAAATTTTTCGACTAATAATTTTTTGATCTACAATATTTTAGTACTTTTAAAACTACATATAATGCAAAAATTTAAAATGAATTAAATTTTCAAAAGTTACAGCTATCAAACATTGAATTAACGTTGTTTGCTGCACACTTACTTCATGTTTTTAAAAGAACTTTCAGGATAAAATACTGATTTATTTAAAAATCAAGTCAGCTTTTCTACTTAAATAACTGCTTCAAGTATCGTAAATCGAATTAAAATCGGTTGATTAGTTAGGGATTTATAAATGGCAAAAATTTTCGAAATTTTTCGTCATTTGTTCGAAATTTTTTAACCTATCGATTTTGAAGCTAATAAAACAATTTAGAGCTCAAAAATTACATTGAATGCCATTTGAAAAATAAAGATCGATTATAATTTTACTTCTTTGAGCTTAAAATATCTCATATTAGTGGGAGGTTTCAAGGATGGCCTGCAGAGTCAGCTGGCTTATAGATTTTTTTATTCACACGATTGGAAAATGTTTACGAAAGCTGTTGAAAAAACAAATCTACTATAGTAGCTGCTTCGAGTGAAAAGATATACTACAAGCAAATAATGTAACGCAGCAAAATGGCTTCGAAATGGCGACAGTTACCACTCCACACCCTGTGACATATCACAGTCCGCCTTCAAACTAACAAATTTTATGATTTTTCAGCAAACCAGTGGTATAATTAGGTTTTGGATGTTGAATGTAGTAAACCACACTGTATCTCCCAATTTTGTTATCATCAGTTGTTTGAATGCCACTATGAAAGTCAATTTAAAGACGTCTTCACGTCATAAAATAACATTTGTACGTTTTCGTAGAAGAACACAAAGAAGAAATTTTCCCCCATGTTGGTCTTGGGCTCTTTTGAAAAATAGCCCAACAGCCGTTTTGCCAGGCAGGTCGTAAAAGGCGACCGATTGGTTATACGAGTCACCACCGTCGTGGCTACTAGGTGGTAGAGTTCTACATTTTCTTGCTCGGTTGTCTGGTACCACCGCCTTACCTATTCCTGTCGCAATAGCGTCAGTGCTTGTCACTGTCATGTTCCGTTTTGGGGGGAAGGCAGCCGGTAAACTTATGCATGTGGTATTAGACCTCGCCACAAGATACCAATGCATCATTAACATGTTTGGTGTCTATAGGCGATGCTTGACTCTTTCCATTAGGAGACCCATCTGCTTGTTTGCTGCTTATGATAAGAAAAAGAAGAAAACGTAATATGTCTGATAGCTACATTTAGCTTCCTTTCCAGGACTTAGAATCTCCAGATGTGATATCATCGTCAACGCAAGAAGACAGGTCAGCGTACCAAGCCCTGCTGGACCCTTATACGGGATCAGTGGCGTTGAAACAGACCTCGCACAGACCACCACCGCCTAGACGAAAGGTTCAGCCGGTAAGTAGCAGGTTTATAGCACTAAGCAAAGTCAGTCAATTTTTTTTTCAGAAATCAAAAACCAGAAGAACTTTATTCAATAAATTTTTTTACAAAATTTGACGCTAACACTTTCTTTAAAATTACTACTGGGCCGGGAACCTTTACAAGACACTTTTGACGGGTCGATAATTTTATCGCTACTACCGAATAGGAATGAGGTCTCACTGAGGAGATCCGGCGGAAGAAACTCATCGATTTTTGTTTATTTCAATACAATTAATTACAATAATTATCAGAGAGTAATAAATAGCAATTAAATAAATATCACTGGACAAAACTTGTTTACAACTGATTTTTTTTACATCTAGTGAAGCGCCGTAACTCGTAAGATTTATAACTCGGAATCCAGGGCTAGTAACTTTTGAAAATTTAATTCGATTTAAATTCTTGAAACGGCATTCGCCGTAGTTTTTTACGTACTAAAATATTGTAGAAGACGAAAAAGTGATTGGTTGAAAAATTTCGTAGTTAGATAAAAAAAAAAACATTTTTAAATTTTTCGTCAACGATAACTCCCGAACGGATAAACCGATTTTGGCGCAATTTATGTATTGGGCACAGATTTTTGAGGAATAGAGCTGATTAGATTTTGTACTCAATTGGTACATTAATTTCAAAGTTATATTTTAAAAAATCAGTTTTACCAAAATGTTTTTTAGGTTTTTTCAAAATTTCTCAAAATCTCCTGGACCAAATTAGTTCAAATTTACATACAGACATACTGACGTCCATCGAAAAAACATTCGGAAAAGGTTCCTAGGACCTCAAAACGTGGAGATCTGGTGAAAACTCGATTTTCGAAAATCGAGGAAAATCAGTAACTTCCTAATCTACGTCCGCGGGAAGTTAAAAAAACATTTAGACAATTAAAAAATCAAATAAATTATCATTAAAATTACTAATCAAATATAATTTATTAAATATAAAATTGAAATCTTTACCACAGAATACTAAGAGACTAACAAAGTCAATGTTCCATACAAGTAATATTCGAGCAACGCACACATAGAACCCTCTCACGGACGCGATATCTCGGACTGGTGCGGAACAAACTGTTCCGAACCATTCCGAGATATCGCGTCCGTGAGAGGTGTCTATGTGTGCGTTGCTCGAATATCACATGTATGTAGATTGACTACTGTCAGTCTCCAGTACTGTGTCTTTACTATCAACATTTTGTTCCCCTTTTCCACCTCTCGTTTCCAGTAAAGTTCCAGTAAAGAAAAACACTCGTTATACAGATTCATTGACCAGCCTTGGATTCCGAGGTTTTACAATTTTTATGGCTTACGGCACTCCACTAATCATAAGATAGCAAACAAGCAGATGGGTCTCCTGATGGAAAGAGTAACCATCGCGTATATACACCAAAGATGTTAATGGTGCGTTGCTATCCGTGTGGCGGAATAGGAATACCACATGCTTAAGTCTAAAGGCTACGTTACCCTACAAACCTGAACACGACAGTGACAAACGACGCTATTGCAGCAGGAATAGGTAAGGCGGTGGTACCAAATACCGAGACGTTGCGGAACTCTGCTACATAGTAGTCACGATAGCAATGACACGTATAACCAATCAGCCGACTTTTACGACCTGCCTGGCATACCGGCAGTTGGTCTATTCCTCAAATGGGTTGATTGTCTCTTTCCATTAGGAGCGCCATCTGCCTATCTTGTGATTTACAAAAAAATATGTATTTTTACACAAACATCTATATTTTTGCAAGCAAAGATCTAGTCGTCTATAATCTAGTGGTCCGATGTCGGTGTTGGCTACATGAGGTCTCAGGTTCGATTCCCGGTCGGTAATTCAAAAATTTGTTTCCCCAGTTTTCTGCTAAAAACAATGCTGCCCCGGATGGGTTAAATGCCCGGTTAGCGATAGATTTGCCACCTATCAGGGATTAAGTATCTTCGGATATTCGTGGCTGCACTTGCTGTCTCTGCCTACCTCTTCGGGGATACAGGCGTGAAGATACTTATACATTTCTTTTTCCTTCTAGATAACATCTAGAGGCATTACGGCCAGTATTGCGACATTCGATGACAAAATGTCGCATAAGTATTGTAACGTGTGAACTACAATATTATTGTTATAACTTCCTCCCACGCTATTGTTGCGCGCCGTTATACAATCGACGCTGTTTTCCGGAAAAATACCATATCGTTCACATGAATTTCGCTGAAATTAATACAATTTTCATCCGACAAAAAACGGGAGTTATCAGTTTGACATGTATTTTGATTGATTTATTGATTGATTGATTGTAATATTCTATACTTTCCATCATCGTCGGTGAAATTCCATTATTGTAACACTTGTACTTTAATTTCACATTAAAACTTTTATTTTTGTATATCACTCGATCGGTTTCACTTTTTTTCAAATAAACTTTTATTTTTGTATATCACTCGATGGGTTTCACTTTTTTTTCGAAAAAACTTTTATTTTTGTATATCACTCGACCGGTTTCACTTTTTTTCAAAAAAACTTATTTTTGTTTATCACTCGACCGGTTTCACTTTTTTTCAAAAAAACTTTTATGTTTGTATATCACTCGACCGGTTTCACTTTTTTTTCAAATAAACTTTTATTTTTGTATATCATTTGACCGGTTTCACTTTTTTTTCAAAAAACTTGTATATCACTCGACCGGTTTCACTTTTTTCAAAAAAATTTTTATTTTTGTATATTACTCGACCGGCTTCACTTTTTTTAAAAAAAGTGTAACCAGTCGGATGATATACAAAAATAAAAGTTTTAATGTGAAATTAAAGTACAAGTGTTACAATAATTATGTTACAAGTATGTAATATTGTTGGAATTGGATAATATTTGAGTATGGCGATCTATTACGGCGTTCCAGTCCATGTACTAAATTTAGTGAGTGTATGTATGCTTAAAAAACTTTAGAAACAACAAAGAAAAATATCGACACGCAGAATTTGAACCTGCGACCGTCTCCCTAAAGCCGGGACGCTCTACCGTTGAGCTAGTGTCGACAGGCTCGACATGGCGAAATTCTTCTTTGCTACGTAGGTCACACTATAAGTTTTGCGTAACTTAAAAAAACAACATGTTATAACCAAAATATTATGTTTATTGCTTTTCAAAAGTATCTCCTTTACATTTTAAACATTTTTTTGCGATCGAACCATTTTTTAAAACAGGAGAACTACAGATCTGAAGGCATGTTTTCTACGTGCTGATTGAACGCTATCACTGCCTCTTCGGAGTTGGTAAAAGTAAAACCTCTCAACAAATCTTTGATTTGGGGAAAATACAGAAACAACAGGGTGCTACGTCGGGGCTATGCGCAGGATGAGTGACGAGAAGTACTTTTTCGGAAGTTAAAAATGACTTTGTTTTGTTGGCCGTGTGTGAAGAAGCGTTATCATGGTGTAGGAGAATGCGGCTTTTGGGTCGTCTTTCGCGAATTTTTTCTAACACCCTGGGTAAACAAATGGTAGAATAGCACTCGGCATTAACATTCTTTTGATCTTCAAGTGGAATTGTACAGATGGGACCCGTAGCTGAGAAAAAAACCACGATCGTTTTTTACCAATTTTTCTCGCCTGTCTCACTTTTGTTGGTCTGTTCTCATTTTCAAACACCTATTCACAAGATTGCTGTTTTTTTTTCGAGTTCAAAACAATAAATCCACGTCTCGTCTCCTGTGACAATGTCATAAACAGCATTAGAATTTCTGTGGTATCTCTGAGTACCATTCCACGCGAGCCCGCTTCTGCTCCGCTGTCAGTTCATGAGGGATCCAACGACAACAAAGTTTCCGAACTTTCAATTCTTCGTGTAAAATTTTCTGAATTTGGCTCATACCAATCCCCAATAGTCCTCGAATTGTCTCATAGGTAATCCGGGGGTTTTCTTCAATTAACCGCTTAGCAGTAGCCACATTATTTTCGTTGCCGGCAGTTGAAGGCTGTCCTTCACGAAATTCGTCATGTAAAGAAACTCGCCCTGTTTCAAATTCAGCAAACCATCGCCTCACGGTGCTCAAACAAGGTGCTTCTCTCCCAAAAGCATTTTGAAGACGAGCGGCACAGTCTTGCGGAGAAAGAGAACTTTTAAAATCATAAAAAATCATCGCTCTAAAATCTTTTCGACTTAATTCCATTTTCGTTGCGCACGTAGAACTTTGATGTGTGATAAAAAAACAATTGACAAATCATTTCCCGCCAATTGTTTTTTTATTACTAAGAAGTTTGCAACGTTTTAAATATATAACATTCGAAATTCAAATAGTTCCGATTAGCTAGAAGTGCAAAACTTTTAGTGTCCCCCATGTATATGATCGATTCCGTCGATGTATGCTTGTATGTTTTGCTACGAATTTCTCGCGAACTAAAAGTCATCATGATAATTCTGTTTAATTTACCTCAGGTGTCTTTCAACTTAAGGAACAGTCTTAAGTTTTATCAAATTCTATTTAGTAGTTTTTGGGATATGAGTATAATAGATACTAAAAGTCGGATTAATTTTTAGGGTTCTCTGCCCAAAGAGTAAAATGGAACTCTATTACTAAGACTCCGCTGTCTGTTCATCTATTTGTCTGTCTGTCCGTCCGGCTGTCACCTGGCTGCATCTCTAGACAATGATAGACAGTTGAAATGATCACCGATGATGTAATTCTGTTTCCACTTCAACAATAAGTACTAAAAGCAGAATATAATAAATATAAGAAGAGCTCCCATACAACGAACATGATTTTTTTCCATTTTAATTTCTCCATGTTAATAACAACTGGTAGAGGCTTGAAATATTTAGTTATATATTCACTTTAAAAATAAATAATTAAATCAAAACAAATATTTAAGGGGTCTCACGCCAAGCGTGATTTTTTTGCTGTTTTTTTAACTTCCTGCTACGTATGTAGATAAGAAAGTTACTGATTTTACCCCGATTTTCATAGATTGAGTTTTCACCAGATCTCTACGTTTTGAGGTCCTACGAACAGTTTCCGACTATTTTACGATGACGTCAGTATGTCTATGTATGTGTGTGTATGCAAACATCTCATAACTTATGAACGGTTGGACTGATCAAAACGCGGTTGATGGCGTTCGATTGGATTTCACCCAACTTAAACTACCTGAAAATGATCCAATTCAGCCCAGTAGATTGAAGAAATTTAAAAAAAATCCACAAATAATTCTAGAGAAACAGTACTTTTTAATATATTTTCCAGATTAATGCACCGATTGAGTACAAAAACTAATCAGCTCTATTCCTCAAAAAACTACTTCTAATGTATGAATTGCATCAAAATCGGTTTATCCGTTTGGGAGTACCTAATCATTGATGAAAAATTTTGAAAAAAGTATTTTTTCGACATAACTTCGAAATTTTTCAACCAATCATGTTCTAGCTTTTTTACTCATTTAATACATTTTTTAAATTTTCTCCCTCAGCCTCCAGACTTCGACAGATGCAGCCTGGACAGCGTGAGCGGATGTTCCCTGGAGTCAGAGGAGGAGCCGCCTGAGCCTGAAGCAGTACCTGAACCGCCCAGCGAAGAAGATACCGCGAAGAGGTAAGCGGGAATGAGACAACACAAACATCGTTTTTCAAACAACTTGTCAAAAGAAGGAAATTATCGATTCGGCTCAATGCTTTTATATTTGTTATTTTAGATCTCAGACAATTATGAACCGATTTAAAAATAAATTTTTTTTGAGAGGATAACCTCTCGTGTTAGTATTGTTCAAATAAACTGTTTTATGACAGCGTGTTATATAGGGGCGTAGCTACCACCGTATCTGCCGAATCATTTATCCGGGGCCCCCGGACAACGGGGGGTTAAATGATTCAACTTGCGTAAGAAATAATAAAAACTTCCCAAATAATCCAAAAATAAGTATACATAGCGCGTTGTTGTGTGGCGCTATGCGTTAGGCGCCCCATAGACCTACAATACCATTGCGCAATACTTTTATTGTGCAATAATATTGAATACCCCCTTTGATTCCAAACGTTCAGTAAATTCACTCAATAAAATTGACAAACCAGTTTGATCAATATTTTCGTGCGAGCGACATGTCTGACGACAATTTTGACTGCAAACATGCCAGTGATTTTGTTAAATAAATCTCTGTACAATTGTATACACACAAGTAAAAACTTCCGTTCTTCAGCTTTTATAGCACTCTTGCTCGCCGTTTTGCTTAAATTTACGACACGGCCATATATTAAACACCGTGACTGACCGAACGTGACCGCTCCTAACTCTGAAGTGAAAAATATTGTGCAATATCAAGCCTACACAGTGCAAGAAAATAAATATTGCGCAATAAAAATAAAACCCGCTCAAACTTTTATTCAATCATTGTGCAATCTTCAATATTAACCCTAAACGGTCAATAATACTGCACTATACGTTATTGTAGGTCTGTGGGGCGCCTTATATTGACCACCAGTACTCTGTGTTTCCATTTACAGAGATACAGGGAATGGGAATTCAGTTCTAAAAAAATTAAGTAGGCTAACTTCAAAAAACAAAATTTTTCAATTTCTCAAAATTTTGTGGTGTCATTGATCCGTACCACTGAAGGGTCATAGTGATGGAACCAGCAGGCCAACTACTGTCAGGGTGACGTCATAACGGGGTTGATGACGTCACACTTGTGACGAGGATGTGCAAAAGGAAGATGTCAGCCAGGCAAGGTGTACTGCCTGGGGAGCGAAGTCCATCTGAGAAGCGTTGGAATTTGTATATAGTGTGTACAAGATAAATAATTGTGATATCGCGATTCAGGATTTCGATTTGAAATTTATTTTTTTATTTATTTTTTCTTGTGTCCCTAGTATTGTTTCGGGTTCTTTTGAACAATAGCTCAACTGCCGTTCTGCCACGCAGGTCGTAAAAGGCGACTGTTGCTACTAGGTTTTTTTTATATTATAAGATAGCAAATAAGCAGATGGGTCTCCTAATGGAAAGAGTCAACCCACGGAGTGGAGACTTAGTACATTTGGACCTTTTACAAAACTTAATGGTGATTCCACCAGAGGCACACGCACCAATCTTCGTACGCAACCAATCTCTAGTCGAAATTGAAATGTCTACTATCCTCTACTCTACTACTATCACATGGCAAACTCAAAATCGATTTGAATCGATTTACCGTATCGATATGCCTCATAATTCGATGTATGTAACATTTCTTATCGACATAAAACGATATTTTTATGAGGTAAAATATGGAAGGTATATAATATAAATAAATAAATATGGAAAGTCTGTCTGTCTGTAACGCCTTCACGGCTAAACCGCCGGATCGATTTTCATGAAATTTGGCATGGAAATAGTTGAAGATCTGGGTTCAAACATAGGCTAATTTTTTTTCAAAAATCAACCTCTAAAAGGCTGAAATAGGGAGTAAAAGTTGTATGAAAATCTATTTAGACGACATGTTAATCTACTCGCGGCAAAGCTGCGCGGGTCAGCTAGTATTCTATAAACAAAAAACAATTAAATCAGACACTACGTGTAGCTCACACACACAACTACAATGCAATGTATAACGCTAATGAAACCAATTTACGATAATTATTAATAATGAAACTAATATTATGTATAACATATACTTGTATATATAATCAACAATAAAAATATGCATCAACAAAAATGTTGATATATCGTATAATTCTCATAGCATTGTATCGATACGATACGATATCGATTCATGTCGCCCATCTCTAACTAAAACTAATTACATTCTTAAATATGGCTGTCAGATAGTTTACATAGTTTTGTGTTAGTTTCATTTTGATTTATTTGCATTGTTTTCGTGATATTTACGTGAAGTCAATAACTATCTTCCGCGTCTACAAGTTCTACAAAAGAGTTATCACTATTTTGGTTGTTTCTGTGTCTTTTAAACGTTTAATTAATAAGTACTCTGTGTTTAGTAGTGTCAAATCAGTTTTCAGTGTTTTAACTGCATAATTATGCTATAACTTGGTTTGTAATTTGACAAAATAAATCTATTCTTTGACGAAAAATCAGTTGTTTTTTATTTACATAATATGTCAGAGATCTAGTAAAAAGTTTAAAAATAGATATGCCAAGAGGGTTCTGTTACATAGTTTATGATTGATTTGTAGATGGCGCTGACGTCCTTCTAACAGTGTTGAAGTTTCCGGTCTATAAAGAATAATTTTATATACTAGTCTATGAGTCAACCACTGCCTATAGACACCAAAGGTGTTAATGGTGCGTTGCTATCTTGTGGCGAGGTCTAATGCCACATGCATAAGTTTGCCGGCTACCTTACCCTCCAAACCGGAACAGGACAGTGACAAGCACTGACGCTATTGCGGCAAGAATAGGTAAGGCGGTGGTACTAGACTCGATCGAGCCGATGCAGAACTTTACCATCTAGTAGTAACGATGATAGTGACATGCATACCTAGTCGGTCGCCTTTTCAGACCAGCCTGGCATAACGACAGTTGGCCTATTCTTCAAAGGAGCCCGGGACCAACACGGGGAAAAGTTCTGAATTGTCTTGCTCGGGTCTGGTACCACCGCCTTACCTATTCCTGCCGTCTTACCGTTTGGTGGTCACAAGGTACCGTCACAAGATAGCAATGCACCATTAACATCTTTGGTTTCTATAGGCGATGGTTGACTTTTCAACACAGACCCATTCGCTTGTTTGCGATCTTATGATATAAAAGAATCGTAGTATTTGTAGATTGCTTGAGCCGTTACTTTTTTTTGGAAAATTCTAGTAACTATTTTCGTATTGGCAGGTCTAAATCTACGAATACAGTGAGCGAATGCAGTGACCCGATTCCAGAATATTCTGCGGCGGAGGAATTCCGCGACGAGAGGTCGTGGCTCACCGTGACGCACAGCGGCCGTCACGCCATCTGCGATATGAAGGTCAGTGGGGACGGCACATTCTACAGATACAAATACTTTATTTGCACAAAATAGGGTTGTATATATTTTCTTTCTTTCTGATCAAAAGATATATGCAAATTACACAGCGAAATTACCTCGAAATGGCGGCACTTCGTCCTCCACCCACCGCGAAGCTTCGTATTCCGCACTTGGATGTTACATTCAATTATATATACAACATATTTTTTGATTCTTCAGCTATCCAGTGGTGTAATTAGATTTTCTGTGTCGATAGTTATGTAACTATATAATCAAACGGTATCCCTCCATTTTGTTTACATCAGTTGTTTGAGCTGTCACTAACTATAAAAGCAAATTTAAAGACTTGATCGCGTCAAAATTAGGGATGCAAACGTCGTGTTTTCAAACATCGATATATCGTTTATAAATATCGATGTTTTAATATTGATGTTGAAATCCCATACGATGTTTTATGAACGATGTTTTGCAATTTGATAGTGTTCTAAAGTACCCCAATAAAATGTGCAAAACAAGTAATTTGTATGACAAAACATCGACCATAATCGACATCGATGTATCGTTCATAAACCACGATGTTTTTAACATCGATCTTTTACCCTAAAAAATATTGATGTCCTGATATCGATGTTTTTTATGAGCGATGTTGTATCCCTAGCGTAAGCAACTGTCGGAAAGTTGCAAATGTAACAATATGAATATGTCGGTGTAGTGTGTGTGGTGGTATATGGTGGTGTGACGTGTGTGGTGGTGTGGTGGTGGCAGGTGATCGAGGAGTTCAAGCGCGTGGTGTCGCACGGCGGGTACGAGCCGGGCGGCGCCGCCCTCATCGTGTTCAGCGCCTGCCACCTGCCCGACACCGCCAGGCCAGACTACCGCTACGTCATGGACAACCTCTTCCTGTGAGATACCACGCGCGCACACACACACGCACACACACACACACACACACACACACACACACACACACACACACACACACACACACACACACACACCACATAACACGATATACCACCTTCTACATATCATGTACCACATACCACGTATCACATACCACATACCATATACCACGTGTCACGTCCCACATATCATGTACCAAAAATCAAATACAACACTTCCACTTTTCGTTTTGTAAAGTTTTATAAAGTTTTGATTCATAACAATTCTAAAAAACATTCCACTTAAAGGAAAACCAGAAAAAATAAATAAGTTCAAATAAAGTTGTAAACCGGTTGACTCTGCAGACCATTTATTTTCAGCTAGTCTACGTTTGAAGGAATTTAATCGATTACTGTTATGTGTTTTGCTGTTCATAAGTTATGTGAGATTTACATACACACATTATGTGTATGTTGCGCTTTAGTCGGAATTACTTATAAGATCTATTCTGATATCTTAACAGTCAAAGTCAAAACATTTTTTTTTAAATTATTCTTGCAGGCACTTTTGACGAGTCAGCATTTTTTTACATTACATACAACAGAGCAATTAGTCCGTTATTGTTTAGTCCAGCGTTTCCCATTTGCCGGGTCGCTACCCGGTACCGGGCCATCAAAAAAAATACCGGGTCGCAACATTCCTGCCTTGCTTTTAAAATATTATCTACTATAGGTGACATCAAAATATGTATCATTAATTATAATTAAACTTTTTTACTATTATTAAATATGTATTATTTCACCTAATAGAACCAGCTTGGGTTTAAAAGTATTACGTGGGTCACGAAGGGGCAGTGTGAAAATTACCGGGCCATATCAAAACAATGTTTGGGAAACACTGGTTTGGTCCAGTTATTTAATAAGTTTAACAACACCTGTAATGCCATATTTTTGCAAATGTTTAAACACCGTAATACAGTAGAATATGCTGGCAACATTGTTAACTTTTACACCACGTGTAATATCATATATTTACAAATATATACATTATATATACTATAATATAGAATATTCTGGCAACATTAGTAAATTTAAAAACACGTTTGATACATAACATCTGCATTATCTCGCCCGGGTCTGGTACCACCGCCTTACCTATTCCTGCCGCAATAGCGTCAGTGCTTGTCGCTGTCGTGTTCCGGTTTGGAAGGTAAGGTAACCGGTAAACTTAAGCATGTGGCATTAGACCTCGCCACAAGACAGCAACGCACCATTAACACCTTTGGTGTCTATAGGCGATGGTTGACTCTTTCCATCAGGAGACCCATCTGCTTGTTTGCTATCTTATGATATAAAAAAAATCGTTTGAAACCATATTTTACAAGTAAAAAATCATTTCCTTCAAGTACTATGCAGTTGCGGGTGAGTTTTTTACATGTATTTTCTTTCACCAGATACGTGATATGGAGTCTAGAGCGTCTAGTCACAGAGGAATATGTGGTGATATATCTTCACGGCAGCGCGGGAGCGCGGAGGATGCCGGGGGTGACGTGGTTGCACGAATGTTACAAGCTTATTGATAGAAGGTCAGCGGGCTTTCTGGTTTTTGGTGCTATTATTAAACGTGTTCATTATTTTGCATTGACTACCACATAGAAATACTACGAGGTATAATAATAAGACCGATTGTGTGTATACCCAATGGTACCATTAATTGAGTATTATAGAGAATATTATATACTATTAGAGTATTATAGAGCGTAGCAGCTCTACGAGATAGTGCTATTAATAAACCTATTTGAGAATGCGTGTAGATGAACTCTCCTTTCGTAGCATCGTTTACGACATAGCAGCTCTACGAGATGATGCTTTTATTAAACCTATTTGAGAATGCGTGTAGATAAACTTTCCTTTCGTAGCCTCGTCTACGACGTAGCAGCTGTACGAGATGGTGCTTTTATTAAACCTAACCTATTTGAGAATGCGTGTAGATGCACCTCCTTTCGTAGCATCGTCTACGGCGTAGCAGCTCTACGAGATGGTGTCTTTATTAAACCTTTTTGAGAAAGCGTGTAGATGAACTCTCATTCGTCGCATCGTCTACGACGTAGAATTTCTACGAGATGGAGCTATTAATAAACTTATTTGAAAATGCGTTTAGATGCACTCTCCTTTCGTAGCATCGCCTACGACGTAGCAGCTCTACGAGATGGTGCTGTTATTAAACCTATTTGAGAAGCGTGTAGATGGACTCTCATTCTGTCGCATCGTCAATGACGTAGAAGTTCTACGAGATGGTGCTATTAATAAACCTATTTGAGATTGCGTTTAGATGAAGTCTCTTTACGTAGCATCGTCTACGACGTAGCAGCTCTAAGAGATGATGCTAATAATAAACCTATTTGAGAATGCGTTTAGATGACACTGATAGACACATAGATGATGATTAACATCTTTGGTGTCTATACGATGGTTGTCTGTTTCTATCAGGAAAGCCATCTGCTTGTTTGCTATCTTATGACATAAAATACTGAGTTAAAACATAGACTATTTTTTTTAATCAACTTCTAAGGGGCTGTAATTGGGGGTGAAAGCTTGTATGAAAAACTGTAAGGACATGTTTATTTTACGCGGGCGACGGTCTCGCCCTTCACCCTCGAGTTAAATAACATGTCCTAACTAGTGTTTATTACACATTTTTTTTCTAGATTAAGGAAGAGTTTAAAACACCTATATCTAGTGCATCCTACATTTTGGCTGAAGTCCTTCGTCGTAATAACCAAACCATTTGTTAGGTAAGTACATACATACATATCTTCACGCCAGATCCCTTACGGGGTAGGCAGAGAGAACCGAGTGCCATACATCACGATCCTTGCAGGCTTGTCTCGCTTCCTCCACATTCATCACTCTCTTCATACACACACGCCGGTTGCGAAAACTCTTGACACCACCTTCGGACAGTACTCGATCAATCTGATCATGGTATGTCAGTCTTGGTCTTCCTCGGTACCTACATCCTTCCACATTGACATTGTATATCTCTTTTGTTAACCTTTAAGTAAATTTATGCATGTCTGTATGAAAGAATGGTAGATGACCATTCTTTCATACAGACATGCATAAATTTACTTATATTAGATGGTTAGCAATAATCAGGGTCCCTCCATAAACTCGGACCAACTGAGTCTTAAAACTACTGACCCAGACGGAAAATACATATATTTGTGCTCATCACAGAACTTGTCCTGTCGGGAATCGAACCAGAGCCTTATCAATTGCGTACTCAGGGGCGTTAACCACTAAACCAACGGGGCAGTCACCACAAATACTAATCTAAATAGATTATCGAAACTTATAGTCCGCGAGACACTACATTAATTTTGAAATGATTAATATATTAATATTTCATGAATGTGGCTTTCTTTTGGCGAGTGTAAAAAATTATACCAACGACTTTTTTAGATGATGCTGTGATACGTCATATATAACCTATCTATCGGTTTGGAAATAACGCAGTAAGGAATTGGTCGGACACTATGACCCCCCGTATTTGATCCCCCGTGTTTGAGGTCCCATTTGAAGAAAATACCATCTGCCGTTCTGCCAGGCAGTTCGTAAGCGGTTAACGATTGGCTACGCGAGCCACTACCATCGTGGCTACTAGGTGGTAAAGTTCTGCAATCTTCTAGTACCTCCACCTTATCTATTCCTGCTGCAATAACGTCAGTGCTTATCACTATTGTGTTTTGATTTAGAGGGTAACGTTGCCGGTAAACTTATGCATGTGGCATTAAGACTCCGCCACAAGAACAGCAACACACCATTAATATATTTGGTGTCTATAGGTGATGGTTGTCTGTTTTCGTCAGGAGCGCTATCTGCTTAATTGCTGTCTCGTGATATAAAAAACATTAATAATAATTATTAATCAATTTAGAAAAATGAATTAAATGTATGTATTGATTTCTGTCCCAAACTCAAATGCATAAATGTTATATTTTTGCGGTGATAGACATCGATTTAAAGGAGAGGAAGGAGAATTTCAAAAAAATGTTTTGTCTGACAAATATACCTGTTATCAGATTTATTTTTTTTTTAAATTCCTATTAATTATTTTATAATATTTATTATAATAGAAAAACTTGTTAATTTGGCAAATTTTGATCGTTTGAAAAAACATAGCACTTTCGAAAAAGTCAAAGATTGTTAGACACGCCGAAAGGAAAGAGGCTCACGAAGTTTCAAATAAGTATTATCATTTAAAAATTAGTGTGATGTCTCGTGGACTATTATACTCTTTTAATTTGTATTTGTTTAACCAATTAGTTTAATTTTCAGCTCAAAATTCTTCAGAAAACTTACGTACGTCAAAAGCCTTCAAGAGCTGTATGAAAAGGCGCCCGTTGAGCCCAATGCTATACCCGAAGTGGTGAAACAATTCGATGCTCGCAGGCGATAGGGCGGAACTTTGTGTCATCCTGTGATAAAAGTTACGTTATTTCGGGATAATTATCGTTAGAAATACCGTTATTACGGTGCGTTATTTGATCACTTGGTGTTACAACGTTACCATAAATAATAATATAAAAAACGTTATCACACGATTTCGCGAATGGGTTACAAAGACACGAATGTATAGTATTTGCGTGTCATTTTGATCATGTTACTTTATTAAATTAAGTACATAACATTTTTGAATAATACTACTGTTAACTATATAACGTTATAGTAGTAACTATTAGATAGCATAAAATTTCTTTAACTTTCATAATTTACGTGATTTCGTTATAATATTGCGTGATGTTATCATGAACGCAACACTTTATATAAGTCATTACATCGAATCACGTATTTAGCGAACATCAACACGAATTTTTTTTAAGTTATACGTAACTTAAAAAAATGTCATGTATTATCACGGACATGATAAAACGTAGTCTCGATGTTAATTACGAAACCTATTAATGCTAGTGTTAAAAACTGTATAACATTATTATTGTTAAGGAGTATAAGAGTAAGTGCCGTGAAATAATGTTATAACCTGTTTTTATTAGCGTGATATTGTTATGTAGCATATCACTAGTGTCGTGTTATATACCAAGTTAAAAGGGTATATCACTATGACAGTAACGAAATAAGTAACGAGAAGGATATTGTAACCTGTTTTTCGTTCGTGTGACATTTTTCTTAAAAATCAGTTAAAACTGTGTAACGTAACAAAATAGCGAGAAATAACGTTGTAACCCGTTTTTATTAGCGTGGCGTTATTGTGTTATATGGCATATCACTAGTATCGTCATGTATAAGTCAGTTTGAAAGTATATAACGTTTTTGTAGCAACGAAATAAGTCACGAGAATAATATTGTAACTTGTTTTCTTTTGCGTGACCTTTTTTTGTTGAGAATCAGTTAAAACCCGTGTAACGTTACTACAACGGAATAAATAGCGAGAAATAACGTTATAATCTGTTTTTAATATCGTGATATTTTGTTTGCATATCACTAGTGTCGTGTCATATAACAAATTAAAACTGAATAACGTTATTACAGTAACGGAATACATAGCGAGGAATAACGTTTTTACCTGTTTTTAACTTTATCACACTCTCCTTATTAGCACAAAACGGTAGACAATAATAGAAGCACTAGGTAGGCACTCTAAGTACAAGAAACTTAATATAAAGGATGATTCTAATTTTGTTGAATAAGTAAAAACGTGAAAAAAGTTTTCATAAGTTTAAGATGTGTCAAGGCATACTTTTTTTCAGCTTTTTCCAATAACTGTAGTTACGTGTTTCTTTAAAAATAATTCCCTTAAATTTAAGATAAAAAACATTGAAATGAAGTTCTTAATTCAAAAAACACCATAATCAAAAATTTTTTTTTTAATTTTTATGGCTGCATTTCCAATCCGGTATTAGCTTCAAAAATTGTGGATACGTCAAAATAACTTGTAATTTTTTTTAATTGAATGAAGAACATTTGATTTCTG
Organism: Apodemia mormo; assembly: GCA_036924255.1. Lineage (NCBI taxonomy): Eukaryota > Metazoa > Arthropoda > Insecta > Lepidoptera > Riodinidae > Apodemia > Apodemia mormo. Next base: position 16,950,001 of record JAUPFN010000029.1, read on the forward strand.
CTTCCCTACTTGAATCTCTCAGGAATCCTATACATTTTTGGCTTTTTAATAAAAACTATATTGAAAACTTATTTATAATTTGATTTTTAATTTTTTTACAAATGTTTGCTTACAGACATTTCGAGCGTAATAAATTTTTCTTTTTTTTTTTCATTGTATAAGAAAAAGGCTCATAATAAAGTAAAACGAAAAAAGTAGATTTTGAGAATGAAAAAAAAAATGTAGAACAATAAAGAATTGGTGAATGTTAAAAGACAATGAATGCAATTGGTATAATTGAATGAACGATAAAACAAATCGGACATTTGAATTGATTCCATTAAAGAAAAAAAATTTTTGAAATAATTCCAAAAATTGCTTAAGTTAATATAAATGATAAGCGTGTGTGTATAATTAGTATCAGATTCTTTTACTTTTAAAAACTCATTTCGATTGTTTTTATGTGTATTTTTCTGTTACGCCTTCAGACTAAAACGGATGGAATTTAGTTATCAGGTTGTCTTATCAAACAAAATATTCTTTTTTCCGCAGAAACATGTTGCTTGTTGAAAAACAAATATTTTTTTTAATCAAGCTATTATAAACTGTGATTTAATTTTTTTCTAACACATACTGTATATAGAGCCTCTTACGCAGACATCATACTGCATATTATAGAGTTTTTAAATATGTCTTATTTTTTATTTAAAATATCTTTAATAAAGATAATAAATATATTTTGCGGAATACGACCATCAACTTAAATTTTCAATATTTCAGACCATTTTTGTAAGGAGTTCAGTATTTATGCGATGTAATATCTAAATATAATTTTAACATTTAACAAAATTATTTTAACAAAGACTTGTATGTACTGACGCACTAGACAAGCCATGCGCCGCGCCTACAACTAGACTAGACATGTAAAATGACACTGCCTGCATTACAGAGTTTATTCACAAGACTCGGTGCATCAAATGCATGAATTCAGTGGGATATTTTTTAATGAATATTTGTTATGTTATCTTGAAATAGTTTTACAATAATAATTATAACATACTTTCAATTCAATATTTAGTTCATAATTTTGGCCGGACACTTAAAAGTAACCCTGTATAATAAAGTATGCTGTAGCGTTGCTTAATTATGACTTTAGTTGGACGGTGTATATTAGTTCAGCGCTGTAGGGAGTGTTAACGAAACACGACTTCTACATAACATAGCCTCTCTAGTACGTAGTACACTAAGCTCTCTGTTTTGTTATTGTATAGCGTCTTAGTTAAAAACATCAATCATTAGTTGTATATGATAGAATCTCTAATAAATGTCACTAGAATTAAATAATTTTGCCTTTAACGCCGAATTAAATTCATATATCATTTGATGGCAATAGTTCACTTAATCGCCGATAGATGTCTTGTATATACATTTTAAAATACAAACTGCACTGAATAGTATTGTATACAATTTTTAGTCAAAAGGTATAGGATTTATAAGAAGCACAAAACATGAACTTAATACATACTATTTTATAGGTAAGTTTATTAAATAATGCTTAGTACAGAGTACAGCTTTTTGTCAATAGATGGCGTTGAAACAATTTTGTATTATTTTGTAAGATTTTTTGTACATGGAAATGCATTTTTTAATATTTTTGTAGCGCGAAACTGCTAAACATAATTCTAAACACTGAATAATATAAGAATATCAAAAAAATATATATTATTTTTTATAGTGACTTAATTATAATAAATGCAATACTTTTATAGAAGTGCACGTAATTTCTTCACTCGTACTATTTTCTTTATTGTAATTTCTAATTTAGTCAATTAAATATAATGTTACACATGTTGTTAGTGGAATCGGCATAACTTTCTCGTGATGCACTTATTATTTTTTTAAATTGTAACCAGTTGTTATCAGTATTGTCTTTGCAAAACCTCACTTCTATGATCTAATTTAAAATTATGCCAATTAAAATTGTTGCCATATAGAAAAATATACCATATTTTAGTATAGTTTTTGTAATTAATCAAATAGGAAATGTATTTTGTATTTTATATTTAAACGAATTCTCATTCCTATAAAAGGAAAGGCATATTTACGTCTAACGTGTTGGATAAAATTATTTTATTATTGATCTTTATATTATAATTATTTAAAAATCTTGCGAAATTGATGGTGTAATAATTCCAAAAATTATTAATAATAATGAATGAACCTATTAAACGGTCGATTATAAAGTTGCCATCTTAGAAAATCATAAAAATATAAATGTTTTCGCCTTACATGATTGAAAACATACATTATTTCAGATTTCTTATGTGTATTCTGTCCAAAATATTCAAATAAATGTGTTACATTAATAAAAGTACAAACATTCTTAAATCTCTAATGAATAAAATCGATTAAGCAATATCACAAACTAGTGGCTTTTGTTTTAATTTAATATAAACAAAAATAAAATAAAAAACCGCGTGGTGTCGTGGGACCAGATAGGAAGGAAGTTCCTTATTATAAAAGTATTAATTTCAAGTTCTATTCGATGTATGAAGAAAGTATATTCGGGTATACATGTTTTATTATGTAAATTCACCTGCCACTATAAAGTTTACACATCGTGATCATAGATGGCGCTGTTCAGTTTTAACTCGCGGTATCATGTAGCTCTCCTTAGGCGCCTCATCGTCCTGCAGTCGGAATTTGAAATGACGCATAATAAATTCATTAAAATAATAATAAAAAAAAACAGTAGCAGTCGTGGGACTGCCGATAGAAGTGAAAACGGAACTATTAAGTTGAGAGTAATTAAAACTATATAACTATATAAAGCGTCCAACGCGCACATAATACAGTCAGAAATAGTCGATGTATTAGTGTATACGTGTACACAGGCTACTGCGCGTGCGCTAGTCTGGCTCTCCATAGCTATAGATATACTATTATCATTAGCATGTCGGTGACGCGAACCGAGGATTTTACCCTCTACCAAAACGCTCAACGCGCCTAAAGAAGTTTTCACTTCAAAAAACGATTGAAATAATATAAACTAGACATGGGTAACTGAGCGAAATTCCTTGCGTTAACTCAGTAACTCAAGCGCAGTGTACTGCGCCGGCTCTTTGCGCTAACTCAAAACTGCGCCATGGCGCAATAAATCTGACGTAGCCCGCGGGTAAAGAGAAGTGAGCAGCGAGCGAAACGTGCGCCACGCTACAGATTCATAACACAAACAGCGCACAGCGCATGAATTGCGTTGGTTTATTAATCATTAATAATTGGTTCATTAATCATTGGTAACTTAACTAGGGAGTCGCGACACATGAGAGTCATGACTCATGATAATTGTACACACGAATGAGAGTTTAGAGAATTAGCGTATAGTCTCTAAGTAGTCCGTGGTACAACTATGCTGTGCCGTGCGCTAACACGTTTTGAGTAAGTGAGTTGTCACACCCGCTCAGTGAATTGAGTTAGCGCTATTGCGCGGCGCAGCGCAGTGTTACACATGTCTAATATAAACTATTACATACGCATTCGACGTAAGATTTGAAATCGTAGTACTATATCGGTATCCCTCTGATAATATAGTAGAAGTGGGTAATATCACTTTTCATGAATATTAAATCGAAACTATATATCGATATTTGATATCGGATATCAAAACACTATATCTTGTTAAACTATATATTGATAGATACTGTCAGATAAACACGATGCGCCCAATGCAAATGTAATACGATTTTTTTTATTGACTTTTGAGATAGTCACTAAATCTGTATGAAAAATCAAACATGATTCGAACTTCGTAAGTAGGTAGGTACTTTTGTCAAGTGTAGGACTGGCTACAATATGATTATTTTGTAACAATATTTTATGATATAATTACTTGCATACTAATCTAATGTTTTGATGAAGTACTATTAATAGATATTAAAAATCTATAAATCTCTATTTACTTATTTGAAAAGTCGGAATTTGAAATAATAACGCAAAATAAATTCATCAAAATACTAAGAAAACGATTTAAATAATGAAAACCATTACCTACGAATTCGACGTAAGATTTGGAATCATCGTAGTACTATATCGGTATGTGTCTGTAATATAGTAATTTCATTCTTCATTCATTTCTGGCATCGTTTCGATTCGATGCACGATTCCATAGATATTTGACAAAATAGTGTTTCGTCAATATATAGTTTTAGCTTGGGCTGATATCCGATTTACGATTATTTTTTTTTATATGATAAGATAGCAAACAAGCAGATGACGGGTCTCCTGATGGAAAGAGTAAACCATCGCCTATAGACACCAAAGATGTTAATGGTGCGTTGCTATCTTGTGGCGAGGACTAATGCCACATATGCATAAGTTTGTACGATATTGTAACGATATATAGTTTTAATATCTATATACGTTTTGTATCGCCCACTCCTATAATATAGTTATTTCAGCAGGCGCGTGCGCTCCTTATAGGCAGAAAAGCAGTGCTTTACTTGCCATTCACAGATATTTTAATAAAACGTTCGTACGTTTTAAATGATTTTAATTAATAATAAGTAAATGAATAAAATGTGTCATAATCATGTGCCGCCGCTGAAATCTATAAAAGAAAAAGTTTTTGTAGCCGAGTACTCCGCCACATACTCAGTATCATAATCCTGTGCACGCCGCTGTATTTCAGTTTATTCGCGTACTCACTCTGCCGACGCTTCGATTCAAGGCACGATTCCATAGATATTTGACAAAATAGTGTTTCGTCAATACATAGTTTTAGCTCGGGCTGATATCGGATTTACGATATGTAACGATATGTAGTTTCAATACATAAACGTTTTGTATCGCCCACTCTTAGTAGTGGGGAGCAGAAGAGGGATTTACTCGAGCGCGTCAGATTAACATAGGAGGGTATCTCGCATACTCTTGAGGCTCTCCACCAAATATAAGCCCTTTTTAGGGGGTTTGGGGCGGTTTCTGCCCTAGTTAACCCCCTTTAACAAAATTAAAATACTTTGACTTGTGTAAATTTAAAAAAAATATTTTTTTTCCTTGTTCTTACATCATTTCCTCGATAATAAACATCAGACGCGCTCGAGAATGTCAAGACAACGTGTTCTTTGCAACTTTGTGACACCCACTCCCTTCTGAATTTCTGATTTTTAGCTGGCAATTAACCCACCGTACCCTAATCTGACGTGTTTCAGTGTCTCCATGTCACTGATTTTTTAAACATTTTTTATCTGTAGATTTTTTCCCCACCATTGAAATTAAAAACATGATATATAACCTTTTATTTTTCTTTTAACTTAATTTACAAAATCCAATAGGTCTCTACGACGCTCGAGTAACTACCCATTTGGCATCTTTGGCTCCCCTACTATGGTAGATTGTTAATATTTGAAATAATTTCTTATTATAAAGAATGTATGGGACAAGTGTATAGAAACATTCCACTAAATACTAATTTAAAAAAATGAAAAAATTACAAAAATAATTTAATCAACAAAAAAGAAATTAAAAAGCCCAATTAAAATATAAGGAGCGTTCATCGTGTAAAATGGATTTCAAATAGCAATCTAATGAGACCCGTGAACTCTCATATAAAAAGAGAAGTACTGAGAAAGTTAAAAGATGGAAACGTCCGAACCGATTATAGGCGACTAAAAAGCCATCGCAATATATCACCCGTTATGTAGACGTCCTCTCATAATCAAGGTCCTGTGGTTTCGACTTTCGTTTCGGTAAACTGTAACTCATACACCGCGTATTTAATAAAGTGAAGAAAAATCTGACATTCATGTCTTAGGCGCCCCATAGATGTACAATAATATTGCGCAATATTACATATTGTGCAATATTATTGACCGTTTAGGGTTAATATTGAAGATTGCAGAATGATTGAATGAAAGTTTGAGCGGGTTTAATTTTTATTGCGCAATATTTTTTTCTTGCACTGTGTAGCCTTAATATTGCACAATATTTTTCACTTCGGAGTTAGGAGCGGACACGTTCGGTCAGTCACGTTGTTTAATATATGGTCGTGTCGTAAATTTAAGCAAAATGTCGAGCAAGAGTGCTATAAAAGATAAAGAACGGGAGTTTTTACTTGAGTATATAGAATTGTATAGAGATTTATTTATCGAAGTCACCAGCATGGTTGCCGTCAAAACTTCGTCGTCAGCCATGTTGCTCACTCGAAAATATTGGCCAGACTGGTTAGTCAATTTTATTGAGTGAATTTTGGAACGAAAGGGGGTATTCAATATTATTGCACAATAAAAGTATTGCGCAATGTTATTGTAGGTCTATGAGGCGCCTTAGACCAATATTCTTTATTTTTTATTCTAGGAAAAGGGCTCTGTCGTGAACACAACTACGTCGTCTAAATCGACGGTCCCTACGTATAAAAGGATATGTCAAAGAAAATATTACATATATGGCTTTAAATTTTCCAAACGCTCATATCTATATAAGTTTTTTTTAATTTTATGTATTTCGCTACTTATAGAAATCGAATAAGAGAACAAGTGTAATAATTACAAACAATAGATGTCGTAGATGCGGGCATCTATACTTATCGCTCTGTACGGTGTTTTAAAACGCGCGTTTTAACATTTAAAACGCCGTATAAAGAGACATGTCTTTTTTAATGTATTTTCAATATTTTCTGGATGGTGATCTTAGTTGTTTAAGGTATGGCATTTAAAATGAAGTAGGTACGTTGTTTTTCATAAAACATTTATGTTTTACGAATTTGTCGATTTATGTTTTCAGCTTTTTTGTTTTCAGCGTATAAAGAGGTATCTCCGACTTGTCTGATATTAATGTCAATGTAAAAACAGCCATCTATCGGTTTTTCCGGGAAAATATTAAAAAAAAATATTAAAAACTTAAATACTATTATGGGCCACCTAAATAAGTATAATAACTCATTGTAGAAAACAAAAATTATAATTATGCATAGAATTATTTCTAGAGAGATTTGAACATTAATTACGCTGTCCTGTAAACCTCAGTTTTTGATATGTCTCTTTATACGTAGAGACCGTCGAAATATTTTCTATTGAAATTATAGTTATTGTGTGGAGAAGTTGTGGATACGAAATACTTTTTGTGCGAGATTGATCGATTTTATTTAGAACTTAATGAAGTTTGATAAACCAGCAATAACTTTTTCATTTAGTAATTCAATCCATGTTGGAATGAACTGTGATGAGGGAATTCAATCTAGCATTACACAAAGACATCAGTCTTTCTCACTCTGTCACGTAATGCAGAATTAAAATCAATTACGAATTATATTTTCTGAATTGCAAACGTACCTATGTTCTAGTGTCGTTAGTTTTGACGCCTACTTTAAATCCTACGAAGCAATATATTTACAATAACAACGAAATTAAATGTTTATTGGTATTGTTTTAATGTTGACTTCTGGGCTGAATGTTAGGTAAAAGTTATTGTAATTTGCTAGCGACATTATTTAATAAGTAACTAGTGGCTTAATTTAATAACTCGTCACTGACCATATTCAGTGGCCGGTGTGGGTGAATATATGAGGGGTCGGTTCGGGGTTCTTAGTAAATTCGTAAGCTTGGAGTGATCCGCAGGGCTTGTTCCCCATTTTATTTTTAAACATAAATGAGCGCAAGTACAGCCTGGCAAAAAAGAGTAAAAAATAATTGAGACCGCCACTAGCGTTTGTATGGTACCACATATACTGCATATTTGGTTTAGAATTTTGATACTTCGAGGTTTAGCTACAACACAATGACACCGTTTACGTTGTTGAAGCAGCAGGTTTGAATACGCCACAAGAAAGAAAGATATTTTATATCAGTCACCCCTAAGCGCGGCGTCTATACTAATAATTTAAGAGGAAATATTTGATTGTTTGTTTGTTTCATTGAATAGGATCTAAAACTACTAGACTAGAATTATAATAAAAATGTGAAATTATTGGGAAGTAAACAAGAAACAGTTGACGATTCTGACTCGAAACTCGATAACTTTAGTGTTGCCATAACTAGTGTATTTTAGTTCAACCCGTCACTACAACGCACTTGTGGCGTGGCACGTCACTACGCGCCACGCACACCACTATTAGCGGTCGACCAGTCCAGGCGACGCGGGGCGAGGACAGCGGGCGGCGCGGAACTGCTCCCAGCGGCGCCCGGCTACCCAGTCACCAGTGCGACACGAAACTCCATCGACGCGGCTCGCGTGCCCCTCGCACATCCGCGTGCCGCGCTTTTAATTACACCAAATTATAATTCCTCAATCAATCGACTTTAATTTAAAATCACATCGAGATTTATTTAACGTCACCCCACCAAACACTCCTTTTTGCCAAGCTGTACATAAGTTACAAAAGTTTAGCTGTATCTTAACTTCAAAAATACCGTTTTTTTATGGAGCAAAATAATTATAAGGGTTTTTAATATAATTGAAAATAATAAACAGGTTTTTGAAAAATATTTCTTTGATATTAGCAGTTCTCTATTTTTGTCAACACTGTGCGTGACGTACGACTCTACGGGTTTAGCTTAAACCGGTTTATATAGGTTTATGAAACGCGCTCATCTCAGATACGCTCCGAGCGAAACCTTTTATAAAAATCGCTAAGTACCTGTATTAACCGATATTTTTTATGCCGGTTTCAAGTCCTGGTCAAGACATGGGAGGTCTGTGGTTATATATAAAATTAAATGATTTATTTCTACTTTTAGTTAATTTTTATACAACAAACATTAAACCTCCGACCCTCCCTGTAACAAGCCATAGCTACGCCCATAGTGACTTATCAGTAACTGGCATACGTACTATGTAATTGTTTACTGGCGTATGGTAATAATACATAGTAACCACATTCAGTGACTGCTGTGGGTCACATTTAGATATAACTAATAAATAGATCATATTTAGTATTTAACTCTTTCATGAACTGACCGATTTACGTACATACTTGTATAATTGCTTAAAGAAATATTTATATAATATATATTCTGTAGATAAAAAAAAAAACATTTTTATTCAAATTATAAATACATTTCAATAGTATTACTAAAGAATTATGAAAATAAGATTCAGTTGTCATTTCAGTTGCCGTTTTGAATTGCCCAGGAGTGTGAATCTTATGACATCACCGACCATTCAATAAAAACATTTTGTATTTTTGAAAAGAATGATTAGTAGTAAGTCTCTTAGAAGCAAACAAAAATATTATGTTTGCCTCGTGACCGCCAGGAAAATATTGATGAGAAATTAATATTTTTAGTGGAATATAAATAGTTTATTTTTGAATTGCATATTAAAATTTTTAATAAAACAAACTTATATGTTTCCATGTAGTAATGCGTACAAATGCCTGTTCTTTTATGCCATTTTTAGATTTAATTTATGTATAAATTTGCACATTCCTAAGTCTGTTTTTGATGTACAAACATTTTAATTCATAAATTTAAGGTTATGTAAGTAATTGTTTTAGATTCCGCTAGATGGCGTTTTTCTTAAGCCTTTTAACAGTAATATGTATTTTTGTTATAAAAACGATACACGTTAAGCTTACTTTTCTCATTTTAATAGCATTCCATATTTACATATATATATATATATATATATATATATATATATATATATATATATATATATATATATATATATATATAAATATTTTCTTAGTATATAAATATTTTTAATACACAAAAGAAACCTATTGAGCTTCGTGTTTTCCCTAAAAATATTATATTGTGGAGTAAAATTTGTTAAAATGTGAAAAGCAGGACATCAACTTGGCAGTATGGCCATAGTCGTTAACCTGTCGTAGAGTGATAAAAACGTATATTTGGCGCCAACTAGCGGCGAAAATCATTTTTTAATTACAATTATTTTTAATATATATTTATTCAAAGCTATTATGTAAGTGTAGATTGTAATTTAGTGTGTGGAAATTCATAAAAAGTTGCACCGTATGTCCAAATTTGCGGATCAAATTTACTAGCCAACAACTCGGGCGACATTATGTTAATGGTATCGATAGACATGTATATGTAGCTCAAGAAAAGCATTACTTAATTATTAAATTCAGATTCGCGCGTTTTGTGCATTGGCCACAGACTAGTCCAAACAATTTTCCGAAACAAATTTATCTAGGCGCTCTACTGAGTCCTAATTTTTCTTTTTATACTAATAAAGGCAATTTGATGGTAGCATCAAAATTCTACCACGTTATACTTAATAACATTAATAATAAAACATGTGTTTATTGTTTATATTAATAATGGTAATTATTGATAGCATTAAGGTCGGCTTGCGTCATACTATTCAAATACTTATTAAATGACTTTTACTATGGTAAAATTCGTTTAAAAAGTATGTAAATAGTTTGCTGCATGTGGGCCTAAATTATTTAAATTAAATAATGTTAAGGGATTGTATGAGAAACGGGCCGCTCGAATTTCGGGTCGAGAGGAGGAAGAGGGAGTGAACGGGGGAGGTGGGGGGGGGGGGATATGCCTCTGTACCATTCCCGCTACGTAAATGTTTATAAAAAAGTTATAGCCCAAAAACTAACCTAACTTAAAAATGTACGCAAATATTTAAAATCACTTCAAATATATCAATCTTAAATTATTTTACTTTATATATTTTGAGTTAAATATTCTCAAGAAATACGTCTCTTCCTAAAAACATTTTTAATATTCTTCGGATGTGCAGTTAAAAGTCAAAATGGATTAATAAGATATTGCACTCCTGTTGCATACGTATTGGAGGGTAAAATTTCTTATTTTTAGGTATACAAGAAAGACCATATTTATTTACAAATTATAATTGCACCATAGAAAATAGGAATTTTCATTTTTTAAACCAGCGATATGTAGAATCGTTTAACTTTGTCGTTAACTCATCCTAGCATAAAAATCTTTATTTTACAATGAACAAAGATATCAAAAATTTTTTAATTTATAGTTGCAAAATAACAAAAAATATAAAGCTTAATATGTGAAATTCGCATACCAATACTTCCTTTATTAAATAATAATTTTATCAATATTTCCTTTATTAAATAATAATTTTATCATTTGACAATATTTTACATAATCATTACGAAGTAATTAGAGGCCCTAGACATTATCGAGTCGGCAGCAATTGCATAAATCGTGCAAGTCACATTTTAAAATATAGCAAAAGCTTTCCCTATAATTTTCTTGAATGTGCTCAATGCCAGGCGCGCATTTAGCAGTGGAGCTTCCAATATGGTTTTCGTAAAATTGGTCAGTAACTTTGTAAAAGATCGCCCAATAAAAAGCACAAACAGAATCTCATTTAAAATTGAATTTGTAAGATAAAGTTTTGGAGACATTTCTGTATAATAAGAGGGAAAACTGTTTTTAACGTGGTTTGTTGTTTATCTGACCAGCATATGTTGACCTCGCTTTAAAGTCTTATTACAGTGTAAGGAAGCTCAAAGCTTTGAAGTATTTCTTTTAATAATAGTTATTTGTATTCATATCGAGTTATTTTCACACCAAATTATAGAATATTTTGGTATCGATGCATAATTTGTACGACACTGTCACATAATCTGTGGACCTTGCTGGATGCGACATCATATGTCGACACAGGTCCAGAGATAACGTAACTATGTTGTATTAAATTAAAAAGACTTCTTGTAAAATCATAAAAAATGTTATAAAATTTATTAAGTATTTTTGCCATAAAGTTTTTGGACTTTTATTAAAACACAAAAATATCTCCAAAAATTTTACCTACAGCACTAAAAAAATCCTTTGTAAAAAGTTGACAAAAAGAGCTTTAATTTTGTATATTAAGAATAAACAGCAATAATATTTTGTATATATATGTATGTACTTGCATGTGAAAACAAGTACAAAAGTACCTGTACAATGGTGGATGATTTTTATGCTCACTATTTATCAAAAGAGGGAATTTAACAAATACTACTAGCCTTGACTAGACTAGATCTTGTTTCGAAACCATGTGATATCACATTTAAAAAAACTAATCTAGCAATATTTATTTTTTGTAACCTCCAAAAAATATAACAAATAAGATGATTTACGGAATTGTTATGCTATCATGTAAGTCTGCTCTGATGAAATTTGACCATAACTCGCAATTAAATTATTGTCACTTGCTAAAAATATTGTAATTAAACCTTGCTATAACATACATGAAGAGTGTTTGAAAGTATTCGTTATAATGAAGTTTGTATATGGCGGTCCGAATGGTTTAAGGTCTGTTTCTATAATGGGGAATATGCATAAAAAATAAAATGGCCTATTTTTTTTCCTGAGATTTTAAGGTCCTAGTATTACACTCAATTCGTTATTTTCTAATTTAATGTGTATTTATTATTTAAAACATAAATCAAAAAGTGAAAAATTTACGAGCGAAATTCAAATTTGTAAAATGTCCCACCATTGTTCGAAATGAAACGTGACGTCATAGGGTATGTCCTGTCAGTCACCTGTGATTCCACTGCCACTTGTTAACTATCAAACTAACTCTCAATGCAACAATAAACTGACAGGACGTGCCCTATGACGTCACGCCTCAAGCGCGCGAGAAATAGGAGCGTTTGAACTTGTCAAATTAAACCCAATATTTTTAAGATTTTATGAAAAAATAATTACTACTCTTACAGCTATGTTTATTTTTTTTCTTTATCAAAATGAAGTGAATATTGAATAAAAAAAATAAAAAAATTACCTGCATATTCCCTATTCAACTAAGCTTGCCAAAACATAGTCGACGTTAACATTTTAATTTATATTATACTTTTCAGGGCTTGGTATTATTGCTTCGCTATATAGAATAATGTAATTTTTGTTTATTTCTGTACGGGTACTTTTGGATTTGATTAGTTTTGAGAATAGCGATGTTATTGTGTGTATGTGTGTAGAGGTTGGCGCGTGTAGGTTCAACATGTTATGTACAGTAGACTTATTACTAAGTTAAAATATTAGCCACAGAGTCATGTTTTAAATGTTTCATTTTGGTCGACATCGAATGAATCGAATGTTGAAATATAAGAAAATTAAAAACAAATCTTCAGCCTAAATAATAAATTGCGTTAGTTAATATTGTGTTCATTAAAATATCAAACGATATATAAGGTTCCAAACTAGGTGATTTCACAGCGTTCAATAATCAGCGAACAACACAGCGTTCAGTACGTCTAACCAAAGATGGGATATCTTACGAGAGATAGATAACCAGAGATGGATTCAGCACGTCTAACCAAAGATGGAAAGCTAAAAGAATGTGATTCAAGGAACTAGAACTTATTGATTTTTACGACAAAAATAATAATTTTCTCTCATAACGCTTTACGTCTTTTCGCATAAAATAATTCACTTTTAACGTAACACTGAGTATGAGTTCTATCAGATGATAAGTAGGTATGTTAGTGACGTAGTATTTACACGCACGCTCTGACGTGCTCACGCTGTGACGTCACGCTCTGACGCACACCCACAGAGTAAAAAGCTAAATAATCTCTCACTCTTACGTTAAAAGTGGATTATTTTATGTAGAAAAAGTAGCATTATAAGACGAAAATATTTTATTTGTAAAGTTTTAGTTGCTTCAATCACATTTTACAGCTGGGTAACTTTGGTTAGACGTACTGAACGCTGTGTTGAAATGATCACCTAGTTGGGAAGGAGTTTATGTATAAGAATATTGCAATTAATGTCTAATTGCAATATTTTGTTTATATAATTGTTGGCACCAGGTCAAATTCCATTATTATTAGGTTATAGTAATATAATGTACCTTATTATATAAATGTTTTCGGTAAATTAACAAACAATTTCGCTTTTTAAACTATATTAAGGACATATTAATTAATTTACCAAAAATATGTGTATTTGTATAGCGAAATTAATTATTATTTCACTATACAAATATTTTTCGAAAATAACCAAAGTTGGTTAATTTTTAATATTTAAAAGCGAATTAATAAATGTACCTTAGGTTTTATTTATGTGTTGTACGTAGTTATGGTGAACCTACCGCTCAAACATTAGAGGTATATGAGAAAAGTATAGATCTGTCCATGGCGTCAGTGTGTAGAGCTAATAGTCCGGTATATATGAGTGTGTAGGTTGTAAGCAGTGAAAATACTGTTCTACGAGTGACAGTAACAGTGAATAAATGATTATACTGTTGTTTCTGAAATATTGCCATTGTCTAATTGCAGCCCGCTGCATTATAAGTTTTTTTAGTAAATCCTACGAGAACAACTTAATTTTCCGGAACAAAAAGTTCCTATGTGCTATTCCAGGTCATCATCTACCTGTGTGCCAAATTTCATCCAAATCGGTTCGTCGGTTCACGACGTGATAGTGAAATAAATGTAGCCATAATTGCCATCCCCAAGGAACTTATATACTATAACTGGAATTGTTACGAAGCAATATTTGAAAAATAAAAATGTACTTTATTTCGTTACTAATAAAGTTGACATTTGTATCTTACATAACAGAGGGGAAAAACGTTCTGAGCAAGACAACGACAAGAGTGGATGTTGTCCCTTTCTTGCAATTGCCAGTGTTAAAAAAACTATCTAGGTGGTAGATTTTTACATATTCGGTAATCGTTAAATCCTTTTTATTCATACACGTTGATAAATAAATTAGCATAAAATGTATTGTAATTAACATAGTGAGTTCTAAAATGTGCTTGTTTTAATTATTAGGTACGTCATTACTTTTGAAATGCAAAAACTGTTTCTCAAATTAATAATTTGCGAACTATGCATGGCCGTACTTATATATGGTGATTGGCGGTTTATTTAGTAGAAAGAGACACACTCCACCCATGTCAGTGTACTCTTCGGAACCATTTTGAAGCGCGTGTGAACATTCCGGGTAGAATGTAACTTCTTTGGCCATCCCTGATTGCAGTTGTATGTAAGGAAGAGACAGAGAGAGGAAAGAATAAGACAGAGTAAACGATGTGTTTGACAAGTCGCGCGCGTCGTGATACAATTTCATTGCCATTCCTTCATTGATCTTGATATTTAATAACTATATTATATACTATACAGGGGAAGAGACTTCGTCAGTAGCGGATGTCCATTTCCTCTCATTTTTACATTATTTTCTACTAGCTGTGCCCGCAACTTCGTTCGCGTGGAAAAAAATTCTGAAATAAAAACCTTCATAGTTCCCGTTCTATAATTTATAAAATCTATAATCTATAATTTATAAAATCAAGAGTAAGTGTACAACAGTTTTAAATTAAATAAAAAAATATTATTTTAAATTCTTTAAAATTAATTGTTAGAATTTTATTAAAAAATAATAATTCAGACGACTATTAAACTTGTTTTAACAAAAATTTTGCTACCAATTAAATTTTGTGTTAAAACAAGTTTAATAGTCATCTGAATCTGAATAATAAATAATCTATACATAGGTATAATAAAATCTTAGGAAAGTCAAAACTGTACATTGAATATTTTTTTTAAAAAGAATACTTGGGGCGTGATCTACAATCGACATCGAAGCCAAAAATATAGTTTTAGAATTTTTGTCTATTTGTCCGGGGTAAACTCAAAAAGTACTGCATGGATTTACTTCAAATTTTGCATGAATATTAATAACAGGTCGGGTCAACATATAGGCTACAGATTATCACGCTATCACCTACGGGAGAGGAGCTGTACGGAGTAAACGAAGTCAGTGCGGACGAAGTTGCGGGCAACAGCTAGTAATAATTAAATATAAGTCTTATAAAGAGGAAAAATTAAAGTTTGTAATGGATAAAATCAAATTTAAGTTTGTAATGGAAAACCCTCAAAAATGATAAAACACTCAGTTTGTGGGCTAGGCGTCGAGGGGATTTTTAATTTTTTTTGTTCGAATTTCTGAAATTTTAGAATAAAATAATAACAAAAAGATTGAATATAAAAATTATGCGAGTCGGGACACGCATAATGTAGGGTTGCCCGTCACAATAATGCAGACGAGGGCTTTTATTGTTAGATCCCAGTGCCCTGGTTCTCGGCATCGGAGAGTCCAACAATGATCGCTTCTTCGTCACTACTTGTTAAGCATTTCGCAACTCCCATGTTCATTGTTGCCAAATGAAGGCATAGGGCTGTCAAAAGTTCGTAGGGTTGTCAAGTATTGTCAGTATGGCTGTATCGTAACACCCCTTGCAGTATTTGTTTACTAACCGAAGTGTAGCGACGATACGGTTATCATTTACTATTGACAAGCGGCGTACTACATTGTTGAATGAATCACAACGAAATAGCAACCTTTAGTTAACAGAATATACAGCATGCGTAAAAATTGTGAAAATGAAAAAATGATATTGTGTCTTGAACTATTTTGTTTCTGGGGTTAATTTTTGTGTACGGTCTAAAAATGTTGTTCTCAAGACGTATCAATTAATTAAATACCATTTCCGACAACATGTATAGATTATTGATTTTATTCATTAACAATTACATTGCTATTTAATAGAACAGTATTTTTCTGTATCGTCCTACCATCAGAGCAATGTTTTTAAAGCAGATATAAAATTTGGATTTGTAACAGAAAGGATCTCCGTGACAAATTGTCTGTACGTTATCAGTGGCTTTAATTTTTGTGTTTTGAAAGACCAAGCATTTAATTGAAGAGAATTATATATAGATATACAAAAATAACTGTTTTTATTTTGATTCCTATTTTTTCATATTTTTAATAATTATATATTTAAAAAAAATAATCAATTGCCTTATTCAGCTGTTTCATTAACTGATTCGTTGCGATGTCTAATTTCGCTAACTTATAACTATGGCGTCGAACAAAAATAACGCGACACTGTTCCATGCCCAACGCCATACGATTAGATGCCATTTGGAAATGAAAACCGAATTTTGACCGTTTTTTACATGTTCAAAGCTTGAATACATTTAGTTTACATTCGAAATCTAATATGAACGACCAGACACATTAGCCAGGTGATTAGAAGTGGAAAAATAAGTGTATTTCTGGAAATGGAGGGTAATTGACTTTTTCAATACAGCTGTGCTAAACCTTTTTAACTTATTTTGCATTTTACATATTAGCACCTAGTAGTCACGATATTAGTGACTCGCAGCGACTGATTAAGAGTTCTGACCGCCCTAGGCTAATTATGAGGACGCACCTCAGCCAGGTGCGATCGGCCTAAAAAGTAGTTTATTAAATATTATATATAAATATTCACGAGACAAATTACACTTACTGATCTAACCCCAAAGTAAGCAAATTATTTGCTTGTGTTGTGGGTGTTAGCCGACGATACTAATACATAGAAATACACATATTAATACAAGAATAGAATATATTTAATAAACACCCAAACCCGGAAATACAAACATTTATGCTCATCACACAAATGCTTGTCCCCGTCGGGCATCGAACGCGAGTCCCGTCGATCGCGTAGTCAGGGTCGCTAACCACTCAACCAACGGGGCGGTCATTAGTTTTGGCGGGGCGGTCATTATATTAGTTTTGATATTGTATAAACAATAATAGTGTGAAAATTTTAACATGCTTCATACTACCTTTTAAAAGTTTCAAATCGATTTACAAGTGAAACTAACGTTGTCCTTTATTCTGCATGACTTTCATTCACCCTAAGGTGGCAAACCATTTTTATAGCTGAACCTATATAATGGAAATTACCTTAAACATTATACGACCAAAATCATGACAAGTGCAGGCTACTTAGCAGAAGACGAAATCCATGTCGTGTTTGGCTGCATGACTTGTATTGGCTAAGTTTCTATGGAAAACTTAGTTATTGCGGCCATTGATCACAAGCGTGGTCATCTAGCGTGTAAGTTGCTTGGACATATCTTTTAAATATTTACGCTTCTGTTTTTATCTTTAAAAAAGACGAGAAGCATCATACAAATGAAACATTTTTTGTAACTGCCAAGAAACTACGATACGATAACTGGAATTGTTACAAGCAATATTTGAAAAATAAAAATGTACTTTATTTCATTAATCATAAAGTTGACATTTGTTTCTTACTTAACAGAAGGGAAAAACGTTCTGAGCAAGACAACGATAAAAGTGTGAACATTCCGGGTAGAATGTAACTTCCTTGATATTAAATCACAATTACTATCGATACTCAACTTTATTCTACCCCGCACACTATGAATGCGCAATCAAAAGAGAATCTACCCCAGGGGGGTACCACTTGCACCAGCAGTGGAGAATCCCCCCCTGAGCGTCCGTGCTCTGGATTCCAGCCAGGTCATGGATGCTCAGGCTGCCCTGCGTATTCTGGGGGGGGCAAAATTGCGCTCATAGACAATCCTGTCCGGGGCAATCAGAGATCGTGATCTTGGGCGATTTTAATGCCCACCACGCCGAATGGCTTTGTTCGCGCACCACCGATCATGCGGGGAGGTCTGTTCACGATTTTGCCTTGGCGTATGGTCTTACACAACTGGTAACTTCGCCCACGCGAGTTCCCGATGTGGATGACCATATGCCTTCACTGTTGGACCTTCTGCTGACCTCTCATCCGGACCATTATCAGGTATCGGTGGACGTCCCACTTGGTTCGTCAGACCACTGCCTGATCCGGAGTAAAGTGCCGGTTTCGCGCCTATCACGGCCTCCATTAGCAGGCTGTCGTCGCGTTTGGCACTTTAGGTCAGCAGATTGGGACGGGATGCGGTCTTTTTTTGCGTCCTACCCATGGGGGCGGTTGTGCTTCTCGCTGGATGATCCGAATGTCGTCGCTGACTCTATTGCCGATGTGGTGCTGCAGGGCATGGAACTTTTCATTCCATTTTCTGCGGTACCAATTGGTGGTAAGTCTCAGCCTTGGTTTGGTCGCTCCTGTAAAACGGCTTCGCGCCGCAAGCAGGAGTGCTACCGGGCTTGGGCTGCAGCGTCCGCAGCTTGTGATGAAAAAACCAGCACATTACGTAAGGAGTACAATTTCGCCTCGAGGTACTTCAAAAGAGCTATCGCCAAGGCAAAATCGGAACACATTGGCAGAATTGGCGAGAAATTAGTTCGCCTTCCTTCGGGCACTCGTGCGTTCTGGTCTCTCGCCAAGGCTGTCTTAGGGAATTTCTCACAGCCATCTCTTCCATCCTTGCACGGAGACGATGACTCTCTGGCCCATACCGCAAAGGAGAAGGCCGATCTCCTGGGCTCCTTCTTTGCGGCCAATTCGACTCTGGATGACCAAGGGAACGCACCGCCTACCATCCCGCAGTGTGATAGTTGTATGCCAGAACTACAATTTCGGCAATTATCTGTGCGTAAAGCACTACTTTCCTTGGACATCCACAAGTCGAGTGGGCCGGATGGCATCCCTCCGATTGTGCTAAAAATGTGTGCTCCAGAGTTGGCACCAGTATTAACACGCCTATTCCGGCTCTCCTATTCACTCGGCGTGGTACCGAATTCGTGGAAGACAGCTTTGGTGCATCCCATCCCTAAAAAAGGAGATCGCTCTAACCCGTCTAACTATCGGCCCATAGCCATAACCTCCTTGTTCTCCAAAATTATGGAGACAATCATCAACTCCCAGCTCCTCAAGTATTTAGAAGAGCACCAGCTGATTAGCGACCGTCAGTACGGTTTCCGTCGCGGCCGCTCAGCTGGTGACCTTCTAGTATACCTAACTCATCGATGGGCGGAAGCAG
This sequence comes from Apodemia mormo, assembly GCA_036924255.1. Lineage (NCBI taxonomy): Eukaryota > Metazoa > Arthropoda > Insecta > Lepidoptera > Riodinidae > Apodemia > Apodemia mormo. Next base: position 16,969,667 of record JAUPFN010000029.1, read on the forward strand.
TTGAGTCCAAGGGGGAGGCATTGGCAGTTAGTTTGGACATAGCGAAGGCCTTCGATCGGGTATGGCACAAAGCGCTTCTCGCGAAGCTGCCTTCCTATGGGCTTCCTGAGAAATTATGCGAGTGGATCACCAGTTTTTTGGCTGATCGGAGCATCAAGGTCGTTGTCGACGGTGCGTGCTCCGACCTTAAATCTGTCAATGCTGGTGTTCCCCAAGGCTGCGTGCTATCACCGACACTGTTCCTTCTGCATATCAATGATATGATGCGAATTAGCAACATACATTGCTATGCGGATGACAGTACTGGTGATGCTACATACTCCGGCCGAAGCAGTATTTCTCGGGAACACGTCGAAGAGTGCCGAAACAAGCTTGTGTCTGAAGTCGAGAATCGACTTACCGATGTCTCGGAATGGGGTCGCCAAAACCTGGTTACTTTTAACCCCAAGAAGACACAGCTTTGCGTGTTCACCGCAAAAAAGACGCCCTTTGTCGTATCACTTCGTTTTGAGGATACTCTCCTGACAGCCTCAGCTAGTGTCGGAATCCTGGGAGTTGACATATCGAATTACGTTCAGTTTCGCGGTCATTTGGAAGGCAAGGCTAAACTAGCCTCCAAAAAGCTCGGTGTGCTTAGCAGAGCGAAACAGTACTTTTTGCCGGTCCATCGCCTTCAACTTTATAAGGCACAGGTTCGGCCTCACATGGAGTACTGTTCGCATCTCTGGGCCGGAGCTCCTCAGTACCAGCTTCTTCCTCTTGATCGCATTCAGCGTAGAGCGGTTCGAATCGTTGACGACCAGGCCATTTCGAAACAGCTTGACTCTTTGGCATTGCGCAGAGATGTAGGTTCTCTCTGTGTCTTTTATCGTATATATCATGGAGAGTGTTCCGACGAGTTGTTTGGATTAATTCCTGGCGCCGAATTCCACCATCGGACATCGCGTCAAAACTTAAAGTTCCATCCTCACCATCTCGATGTCTGGAAATCCACAACTGTGCGTTTCTCCCGACACTTTTTACCTCGCACTACTCTGTTGTGGAACCAATTACCGGCAGGGGTATTTCCGAACGGATACGACATAGGGACCTTCAAGAAAAGAGCTTACTCATTCTTAAAAGGCCGGCAACGCAACTGCGAGACCTCTGGTATTGCAGATGTCCATGGGCGGCGGTGATCACCATAGACTAGTATATAATATTATGCTTTATAGACCGGAAACTTCAACATCGTTAAAAGGACGTCAGCGCCATCTATAAATCAAGCATAAACTATGTAACGGAAGCCGCTTATCATATCTATTTCTTAACTTTTTACTAGATCTCTGACATATTATGAAAATAAAACAAAAAACTTTTCGTCGTAGAATAGATTTATTTTGTCAAATTACAAACCAAATTATAGCAAAATTATGAGGTTTAATCACTGAAAACTGATTCGACACTACTAAACAGGGAGTACTTATTAATTCAACGTTTAAAAGACACAGAAACAACCAAAATAGTTAAAACTCATTTGTATAACTTGTAGACGCGGAAGATAGTTGTTAACTTGCCGTAAATATCACGAAAACAATGCAAATAAATCAAAATGAAACTAGCACAAAACTATGTAAACAATCTGGCAGCCATATTTTTTTTTTTTTTTTCTTTCTTTTTGGCATGGGCGTGGCAGCCATATTTAAGAATGGAATTTAAGTTTTAGATAGAGATGGGCGACCTGAATCGATATCGTATTGTATCGATACCATGCTATGCGAATTATACGATATATCAACATTTTGTGTTGATGCATATTTTTATTGTTGATTATATTGTTACGTACTCGGGTTCATGATTGTAGGAAAACACCACTTATATTAAATCCGTGTATTTACACAACATAACACAACGTAATACTAAAATACACTTTACACAATATCACTTGCTGTACTATCACTAAACTTAGAACACTACACAATAAAACACTTCTCGCTTCGCACTAGTCACTTGATGTATCGCTCTCGATCGCTTGATAAAAACTGCCTTGTGTTTGTCAACATCTCTGTATTTATAGGCAGGGGAAAGTCCTAGCTGGATCCAGAAAAATCTAAATGTATCGGGAAACAATGAATCACTTCTTATCGTAAACATGTTAAGAGTCATAAATCCTAGTACACGCTATTTTCAACCTTATGCCATATCCCACAAAGTCCATTATGGCATAGCCCAGGTCAACTATTTGTTTGTCAATAGGAGTAGCTATCTCATTCCTTTATTTCTAGAAAGTTAGCACGCGCGCGCTCCAACTCTACACGCTTCTAGATTATTCGTAACAATACATACAAGAATAATTAATGATCATAGATTACATAATATTAATTTCATTAGTAATAATTATCATTAATTAGTTTCATTAGCGTTATATATTGCATTATAGTTGTGTTTATGAGCTACACGTAGTGTCTGATTTAATTGTTTTTTGTTTATAAATTGTAGATGCATTGGCATCAAATCTATACAAATTTATAAAATTGGACTGTCTGTTTGTAATATTAAAATAACCGCTTTTTACTAAATGCATATGGATGTATACACGATACATATACCAAAACAGCATTTATTACAATTTTTGTCAGTCTGATTTTGACAGGACTTTCACTGGCAGATAGCTGATGTGACAGGGATTAACCTAGGCTATTTTTTCGAAATTTTTCCACGCGGACGAAGTCGCGAACTCAGCTAGTTTTCAATATAGGGACAGGCTTCAGTGGATGTAAAACAATCTCATCAATTTGATGAACCATTTAAAAGGACCATAAATATACGTTGGAGTAATCAAAGTTCGAATTCTTTTGAACAAGTAAATATAATTAATACGAGATACTATTGTTAAACGAATGTAACAAATATCTTTACAGCTGTTTAATATATAATAAGCTTATGCTAAGTTCATTGTTTATTACATCGGAAAGGTCACCCCACGACGTTACATGTCAGTGATTGTGACTTCAGTGATCTCTGAACGCTTTATTTGACAGGATCTACACCTTCAGATATCTGCAATTGTATTAACTTGCAACGCATCCACAAGATATTGTTTATAGTCATAAAAGTGTAGTCAAAATGCCGTTCAATGAAAATAGTGACTTTTGATATTATTATTAAATACCGAAATAGCATTGAAATCTTTTTATTCCAGAAATATACCTTTCATATTTTACCTCATAAAAAATATCGTTTTGTGTCGATACGAAACGTTACATACATCGAATTATGACTCAGATCGATACAGTGTATCGATTCAAATCGATTTTGAATGTGACATGTGATAGAAATGATGATGGTAGAGGATAGTAGACAGTTCAATTTCGACTAGAGAGTAGTTTCGTACGAAGTTTGGTGTATGTGGCTCAGGTGGAGCCACCATTAAGTTTTTTAAAAGGTCTAAATGTACTAACATTCCACCCCGTGGTGATCACTTACCATCAGGTGCACCTCTTGCTCGTTTGCCCCCTCTTCTATAAAAAAAAAAAAAAAAAAAATGCAATATTGTCTAACAACAGTATTGATAGAATCGATACTTTGTTTTTGTCCGACAATGAAGAATGTTAACTAATTTTGATTATTAGCACTCCATATTCTCTGTGAAAAATAAAAAATACTAGTGAAAGAATTACTTCGATACGTCAATTAGTTTCCGATTTAGAAGTAAAATAAGTTGAACCGCACGACGCTGGCTGCCGTTGACGCTGTGACGTCATCTCACAACACGCTCAGTCTAGTTCACAGGTCTAGTTCGCTCGGCGGCCGGCGCTCGCGGTCGCGCGCCCGTGCCGTTGAAATTACACCTCAATACTTTTCCAAAAAAAATGTCCAATCCAAATACTAGGAAATCATGAGTTGTGCCTACTGAACGGATCTGGACGAAGTCTGGAATAACTCACGGCTCCTTTTAATTCTGGGAAAATGTTCCCGAGTTCCCGAGTTTTTTTTTCGGGATGTCTCAATTGCTGTTAGCCTTATGGGCTGTTACAGCTTCACCGGTCGCGGGGGCGAGCAGAGTGCTCAGCCAGAATTTAAAGGTGTAGGGCTGTACGCCCTCCGCCCTAAGGGTGTCTCCTGTGAGACCGAACCTCGGCTTAGGGTGGGGTCGTGATTTGCGATGAGAGGGCTAGTGGCATTGTTTTGTCCGTCCGCCGAACCTTGCCCTTGGGCTCGGTTCGCCGAAGGGTGAAACAGGGGTCCTCGTCGCCGCCGGCGGCGACGGTGTCGCGAATGTAGGTGTATAGTGTTATCGTGTAAACCGTTGGCCAGAGTTATCGGGTCATCGGGATCGGTAAGAACGTGGCGGGGCCTACGTAGTTTGGGATCGGGATTAGGGTCTGGGATGTAGTCAGCCGCGGCTACCACCAGTGGGTTCGGATGCGAGATGGCACGATCGAAGTATCTTTCGGAGACGTCTTTGAAATGCTTTGCTAAGCTCAGCAATTCAAGATCGTTATGGAGGTCTACGTTGCGCATATACCACGGTGCTCCCGTGGCAATGCGCAGGAATTTATTTTGTACCACTTGCAACGGATGCAAGTCCGTACGGGGGAGATGGGCAAACGCTACGCAAGCGTATGAAAGGATGGAGTTCCCGAGGTATTTATTTAAATTAAGAAGAACGGTAGGTACCTATACACGTACATATACCTACGTCCTACGTACCTACCTATAGCTACAAAACTAATACATATTTGTTGTCTTTAACGTAAAAATTTAATTTTAGGTAAGTCCTTCTATTATTTGAGTTGCATTCTTTCATTGCGACATTAGTTGGGTATTTTGTTTTGATAAAATAATTTAGAACAGATAAACTATTAAGCATAAGTAGTAGCAAGGAAAGTTTTCTTACCTTTGCATTTTTCTTCCTCGCATTTCGGCGCCAACGAAATGACCGCCCCGTTGGTCGAGTGGTTAGCGACCCTGACTACGCAATCAACGGGGTTCGGGTTCGATCCCCGACGGGGACAAGCATTTGTGTGATGAGCATAAATGTTTGTATTTCCGGGTTTGGGTGTTTATTATATATATTCTGCTATTTATATATGTATTTCTATGTATTAGTAACGTTGACTAACACCCATAACACAAGCAAATATTTGCTTACTTTGAGGTTAGATCAGTAAGTGTAATTTGTCCCGTGAATATTTATTTATTTATTTAATCACTATTTGTTGATAAATAATGCACAACCATTAATCCATCTATTTTAGGTGAAATATCCGATTGCCCTTTTTCGAATCCTTCATTCATTTTATTAATCGAATAATATTTACTATTAATAGACTATTAAAGTAATACGTTGACGAAAACAACAAAATACTGCGCAAGCTATTACACCTTACTATACTATAACCGCTGCACAGTGTATCGCGTGGAACATGCTAGGTGGACAATATTATTTTATGTTATATAACGATGCTCTTACTTATTTCAAATATGGGTAGTCATGTTTTTGTAATAAAAAACGAAAAAAATTATGATAGCAAAAAAATATTTTCAAAAATAATATATGAGCAACAATTAACTTAGCGAGTACTATGAATGCTGTAAATTGCATGCAGTTCAGATCGAATAAGTATCAAGAGGTATGTACAATATAAATCTAAATACATAAAATTACAAATAGTAACAAAACAATCATAGGTTTATTTACAATAAAAGAAAATATATGCATGAAAACTAAAACTAAGCAGCAAAGATAATATTTCATAACGTAACCTAATAATCATCATCAGAGTCTTCTGATGAATCGTTTACTGTGTAATCGTCATCATTTTGTGGAACTGTGCGATAATATGATGACGTTTCCAGTCTTGATTCTACTATACTAGGGCTTAAAATTAACTTTAAAACCTCTGAACATATTTTTTCCGGCTTTTTTTGGGGAATCTCTCGAAGGCTATTGATCAAGGGATCAGATGTTATAACCAACATTGACAGCAAGTCTCTGTTCGTGGCAACACGCGAGCACTTGCGGGTGTTGTACTCCCTAAATCTGCGGCAATCTTTATTACGTGCTTCCTGAGCCTCTTCGGAAAGCTGCCCAATTGGAAGCAATGCAGCTTTGATGACCTCTGTACTATGAATTAATATTTTATGTACAGTAGCAGGCATACAGTACCACGAATAGAGACTTAGATAATGTCTTCTGGTTTCAAGACAAAATTTATTAAATTCAACTAAGTTTATCTCGAATCCAGAAGACAAAGTCCTCAATATTACATCGAACTGTTTGATGATTTCAACATCCAATCCCGTGATCTGAGCACTCATCTCAGCATTCTTAAAAAACCGACGAGCCGTGTTTCCATCGTTTGAAGAACTAAATCCTGGCTTTGGTTTATCTACAATAAGTCCCATCTCGTTCTTAAATTTTAACTTAATTTCGTCGGAACGAACCTTGATATCTGCTTTGTCTTCGTTGCTTCTAGCCTGCCATTTCTTAATATTCAACTTGTAGCTGATATGTAAAAGGCATTCGAAGCAACGAATCCAAGCATGAAGTGTAGATAAACCAAAGCCAAAATGATCTTGGTTGCTGTTGAAGTTCGCGGGTTCATCATTCATCGTCTTGGGGGTGGCGCCACAGATGAAACACTTTTGAGTTGAACGAGTTTCCGTTAAAGCGTTGCATACCTTTCCGTCTGTCATTGTCAGCAAAAGTTCGTGTTTCACAGAGATTTGAGATTCACCAAAGTCGATACGTGTTGGAAGAAGAGCGTTAACTTCTTCCAACAATCTATTTGTCTCCGTTAACGTGAAGTCATTCGTTTCTTTAGCAAATATTAATTTGATTGGGCGACAATACAATGTTGATGAAGACCGAGGATTTTGCCAAACAATTTTGGCCCCATCATATAATCTAAGGGGAACTAAAGAAAATACGAAAAGAAATTCGTCCGTATCTTCAGTGTTCTCAAATCTCTGTTTGTATGTGCTGTGCCCAGAACTTCCATCACATCCCCATTTACTTACAAGTGTAAAAGACGAACTTGTTGCGAGGACACTGCTGATAACTTCATGCTGTGCTAATACTAAACGTTCCACTGTTTTGTTTAATAATGCTTGCAAATTTATTTCAGCACGTGTTTCTGTTACAGCAATGTGCTCCTGTGCAGGATAACAGGCCTGTTTAGATTTTGTCAAACTATAATATGATGGAAACACATTATGTCCTGCCTTCATAGACCACTTTCTTGTTTGTTTGTACGCATGTGTTGTTGACTTAGAATCTATATAGTAAGCTAACGCTTCGTCACTACTTAACTGCCTAGGATTAACATTACTGGTATCCTTAGACTTAACATTAATAACTGAGCTTTCACTAATGTCTCTAATTACGCTGGCAATTTTCCGTTGTCCTGCTGAACGCGCAGCAATTTCGGCAGCTGTCACCAATTCACTGACACTTCGCGATTCTACGAGATCCACGACTCGACGTTTTTTGGTTTTAAACGACGATTCTTCGAATTCTTTGCGAGGCCTTCCTGCTGAAATCACAGCCTCACTCGAAGTTGATGGTTGTGGCTCAAAAGAACTCACAGTAAACTGTATATCTTCTTCATCCAGCCAGGTCTTATTTTTAATTAAAAAACGCTCCTTCGATTTTCCTGAAGCCAACCATTTGACACCAATTTTATTGGAAAAGTTGGATATCTTCAACTTTATTTCTTTTTGGCTACATTCAGTAATGTTACCAAAGTGAAATTTTGAAGAAAGGTACTCATATATACCCGAGTTCTTTTCATTTTTTGTGGGTTTCAACCACTCTTCAAAAAATTCTACCCTAGAAATAGAGTATAAGCGTTCTGAAAAAAAAAGAAAAGAATATGTTGTACTGAAGTGTGCTAAACAATTTGTGTATTTTTATGAAGAATAAAGTATTTCCTATGATATATCAAAGAACTAGCCCGGATAAAGGTGAATGTCTGCAAAATTAACTCTTTAAAACTATTCTTTCATAAAAAAAATACGTTAAAATATATAAGCTATGTTAAAATTATACCTAAAATTCATTTGAACAGATTCAGATTTTAAAAAAGGTTTTTTAAATAATAGGACTTACCCTCCGTGTTGATATCCATCACAAACACTCAAAATATTAACTATAAGCCACTATGGATGTGTACGAAAGTGTCACTAAACTGCAACTGATTGACTGTAACGATTTCATTAAACTCAATACCTGACTTCTAACCACTATTCCTTATCAGTTAAGCATTTGACAAACAACCGATTCTTGGAATCTGGAGATTAGGGGTGTTGTTTACGTTTTGCAATTAAGATTTCCTGGAAATGATAACATGAATTTTGTCCACCTAGCATGTTCTAGGCGAAATACTGTGCGCTGGAGACTTGATTTGATACTAAGCGAGGCGCGGCGCGTTGTGTTATGACGTCACAAGCGGTCACGTGACTGTCAGCGAGACTTGATATTTTTCGAAACTTTGAATGCCTATAAAATCAAAACTACTAGGTATTTTTTACTACAACAAAAACTAGTGTATTTGTATACATACAGGCTTTACTGAGACAAAATTGCAAGCGATTTAGCATACCTAGTAACATTCTTCATTTCTTAAGTTTTCATAGTATGATATCCTGTGTCTTTTACCTATCTGCAGTCATCAGAAAGTAAACTATCCCCTTGTGGAAAAATTTCTCGGATAAAAGTAGGTAAATAACTTACAAAGTGAAAGTAACAGTTTATGAATGTTTATTTTTATTTAAAAAGTCGAAAAAAGTCTTACAAAGTCGGAAAAACTCTGAATTTGATATAAAAATTCGGAGTAATTCCAAAATTTCGGACTCTTCCAGAAGAGTTATTCAGTGTTAATAAATCTTTCTGCCGTGCAACGTTTATGGGTACTAAAAGAAATATATTAAAAGTTAGGGGAAAAAAATATAACTAATACTTCCCCGGTTTTCTTTCCGTTTGTCCGCGCAGATGAGAAATGAAACACCGCTTTATACTTACAAACTCCGATTGCTTATATGTGTGTGCGAGGAAACAAGGCTTGCGTGATGTAAATACAATCAGCGCCATCTATTTACGCTGCCACGAACTAAGTCAATATTTTTACTTGAACACCGTTTAAGAATTTGAAACTTTCTTCTTTGTTTAAAAAAAGGTTACCGTTACTGTCGATCAATATTATAAACTTTGTTTCTTCAATTTTTGATAATTATTATTAAAATCTATTATATCACAACGTTATTTGCCAATTTTTATTTTATTGTACTTTTATTACATAAATATATTTATAAATTAAGTAAAAATTAAAACAGCTGATCTAATTAGCTTTTGACAGGTTGAGTCAGTGTTGCCAGAGAAAAAGTCAATCTTTCGTCCTTAAGAGCATGTGTCAGAGGCCTAGTAGCATATCAAAGCAGTCAAGAATAACGACGTTAATAAGTCGGCGATTGCTAAACATCTACAGCTGTAGTCGGGCCGTAATCACTGGATGGAATTTCATAGGCCACGCGTATTTTCGACAGAACACCATATTACATTCCACGGCTAGTGAAAGAAGCCATTGAAATCAAAAAACATCCAAATTTCAACCGAGAAGACGCACGTAGTACGTCCTTGATAAGTTTTCTTGGCACGTATTGATTTTTGAAAAGCTGTATATTTTGGAAACGATGATCGATTTGATCTTTCAAATGGAATTCAACTTAATTTAAATATTGCTTTAGCTAAAAAATCGGTAGGTTCAAAAATTTCGAAGCAATGTCAAAAAAACATTTTCGTCTATGATAGATCCCAAACAAATTTACCGATTTTTATCCAATTAACGGTACTTGGCGCAGTTTTTAAAGGAGAAACGATGATAAGATTTTGAAGTCAATCGGTATATTAGCCTGAAAGTTATTTCCAAAATATTAAGTAACTTTGCTAAAGAAAACGTAATTTTAATATTTGAAAAGTTGTAACCTTTGAAAATAAGGTTCGGTTTTGATTTTTAAAAGGGCATTCGACGTAATTTTTATAGTATTAAAATATCGTAGAATACCAAAAAATAATTGGTTGAAATATTTCGAAGTTATGTCGAAAAAACACTTTTTTCAAAATTTTCGTCAACGATTACTTCCAAACGAATAAACTGATTTTGAGGCAATTTATGCATTAGATGTATTTTTTTGAGGAATAGTTTTTGTACTCAATCGGTACATTAATCTGGAAGTTATTAAAAAAAAAATTGTTTCGTCACAATTTGTTTAGGGTATTTTCAAAATTTCTCAAAATCTCTTAGGCCCATTTGGTACAAAATTTCAGGAAGTATAAGTTGAGCGGAATCCAATCGAATGCCACCAACCGCGTTTCAATCGGTCCAGGCGTTCAAAACTTATGAGTTGTTGACACACACACACACTCACACACACACACACACATACATACAGACATACTGACGTCATCGCGAAAATAGTCGAAAATGGTTCCTAAGCCCACAAAACGCGGACATATGGTGAAAATTCCATTTCCATCCAAACGAGTAATTCATGTATTATTGAATTGTTTCTCCAAAACAGCTCTATTGGTTTTAATGAAATGTTGTAATTAGATAGTCTTTTACTAAGGTAATTGACCGTACTATGAAAAATTATCTATACATACAATAAAATCGTAGGAAAGTCAAAACTGTACTGAATTTTTTTTAAAAGAATACTTGGGGGTGACCTACAATCGATATCGAAGCCAAAAATATAGTTTTTAGAATTTATGTCTGTCTGTTTGTCTGTATGTATGTCCGGGGTAAACTCAAAAAGTACTACATGGATTTATTTCAAATTTTGCATGACTATTACTAACAGGTCGGGTCAACATATAGGCTACATATTATCAAGCTGTCACCTACGGGGGAGGTGCTGTGCGGAGTAAACGAAGTCCGCGCGGACGAAGTCTTGGGCAACAGCCAGTATAATTATGGCGAGCGAAGCGAGCCCTACACTAGGCGACTTTCTATGCACTTTTGTGGTACATTTTCCTGAAAAAGTATCCCACTTTAAGGTTTGGGCTTTGACGTGGTGGTTTAAATTCATGTCTAGATATATTATCTACCATTAAAATGCTATTTCATAAACATTAAAAAAATAGAAAATACATTTTGTATTAGAATTTTATTACTGCTAACGCCATCTATTATAAAAATAAATAAATAATAATAATAAATAAATATTCACGGGACAAACTACACTTACTGATCTAACCCCAAAGTAAGCAAATATTTGCTTGTGTTATGGGTGTTAGTAAACGATACTAATACATAGAAATACATAATATATAAATACCAGAATATATATAATAAACACCTAAACCCAGAAATACAAACATTTACGCTCATCACACAAATGCTTGTCCCCGTCGGGGATCGAACCCGAGCCCCGTTGATTGCGTAGTCAGGGTCGCTAACCACTCGACCAACGGGAGGGTCAAATAACGAGTAAAAATGCTACAAAGCTGTGTCAACAACTCATAAGTTTTGAACGCCTGGACCGATTGAAACGCGGTTGGTGGCATTCGATTGGATTCCGCTCAACTTATACTTCCTGAAATTTTGTACCAAATGGTCCTAAGAGATTTTGAGAAATTTTGAAAATACCCTAAACAAATTGTGACGAAACAATTTTTTTTTTAATAACTTCCAGATTAATGTACCGATTGAGTACAAAAACTATTCCTCAAAAAAATACATCTAATGCATAAATTGCCTCAAAATCAGTTTATTCGTTTGGAAGTAATCGTTGACGAAAATTTTGAAAAAAGTGTTTTTTCGACATAACTTCGAAATATTTCAACCAATTATTTTTTGGTATTCTACGATATTTTAATACTATAAAAATTACGTCGAATGCCCTTTTAAAAATCAAAACCGAACCTTATTTTCAAAGGTTACAACTTTTCAAATATTAAAATTACGTTTTCTTTAGCAAAGTTACTTAATATTTTGGAAATAACTTTCAGGCTAATATACCGATTGACTTCAAAATCTTATCATCGTTTCTCCTTTAAAAACTGCGCCAAGTACCGTTAATTGGATAAAAATCGGTAAATTTGTTTGGGATCTATCATAGACGAAAATGTTTTTTTGACATTGCTTTCGAAATTTTTGAACCTACCGATTTTTTAGCTAAAGCAATATTTAAATTGAGTTGAATTCCATTTGAAAGATCAAATCGATCATCGTTTCCAAAATATACAGCTTTTCAAAAATCAATACGTGCCAAGAAAACTTATCAAGGACGTACTACGTGCGTCTTCTCGGTTGAAATTTGGATGTTTTTTGATTTCAATGGCTTCTTTCACTAGCCGTGGAATGTAATATAGTGTTCTGTCGAAAATACGCGTGGCCTATGAAATTCCATCCAGTGATTACGGCCCGACTACAGCTGTAGATGTTTAGCAATCGCCGACTTATTAACGTCGTTATTCTTGACTGCTTTGATATGCTACTAGGCCTCTGACACATGCTCTTAAGGACGAAAGATTGACTTTTTCTCTGGCAACACTGACTCAACCTGTCAAAAGCTAATTAGATCAGCTGTTTTAATTTTTACCTAATTTATAAATATATTTATGTAATAAAAGTACAATAAAATAAAAATTGGCAAATAACGTTGTGATATAATAGATTTTAATAATAATTATCAAAAATTGAAGAAACAAAGTTTATAATATTGATCGACAGTAACGGTAACCTTTTTTTAAACAAAGAAGAAAGTTTCAAATTCTTAAACGGTGTTCAAGTAAAAATATTGACTTAGTTCGTGGCAGCGTAAATAGATGGCGCTGATTGTATTTACATCACGCAAGCCTTGTTTCCTCGCACACACATATAAGCAATCGGAGTTAAATTAAATTATTGGTTTGAAAGTATAAAGCGGTGTTTCATTTCTCATCTGCGCGGACAATCGGAAAGAAAACCGGGGAAGTATTAGTTATATTTTTTTCCCCTAACTTTTAATATATTTCTTTTAGTACCCATAAACGTTGCACGGCAGAAAGATTTATTAACACTGAATAACTCTTCTGGAAGAGTCTGAAATTTTGGAATTACTCCGAATTTTTATATCAAATTCAGAGTTTTTCCGACTTTGTAAGACTTTTTTCGACTTTTTAAATAAAAATAAACATTCATAAACTGTTACTTTCACTTTGTAAGTTATTTACCTACTTTTATCCGAGAAATTTTTCCACAAGGGTCGACAAAATCGATAGTTTATTTACTTGCAGCGTTCAATACTATTGACGTTATGGCGTTTCTAGATTAAAACTATCGATTTCTTAGCGAGACTACTATAATCACATTTTTAAGAATATTCAACATTGAGGGAAGAAAGAAAAATTATATCTCTGGATTTTGTTTATACTTACAATTAATTACTGGTGTAGTAAGTATTTGAAAATTAAAGTTAAAATGTTCAGTGTATTTCTCGGCAACTACAACTAAACCGTTTTGGTTCGTAGACTATAGCGGCGGCCTCGGCGCATGCGCCGTGTTGATTGATTCATACATTTGTTTCACTCGCTCGCCGCGTCGTCGTCGTCGCTCGTCGCGGCGGTCGATGTTTAGTACCTACTTTCCCATACATTTGTTTCAGACGCCAGACGCGTCGCCGTTACTAGTAATTAGGTGGTGATTTGCTGTATACAAAAATATCGCAAATATCCACCCGTGTTGAGATGGGCTCCTTTCGAAAAATACAACTGTTAGAAATTTCGACGTTTCAATCGATTGCAATTTACACTGCCAAAGAATGGAATGGAAGCGACTTTTTGCAATGAAGTTGTACTTCGCATAATAAACTTTGTGAATTGTATAACATACGAACTAAATACGAGTCAAAAAGATTGCGCGCCTTTCGGGGAATCCTCGCGCGTTCTCGAGAATTCCCCGCGTTGCTGTCAGCGCGCTTAGATTACAATTTTTTTCCACCTACCAGTATCCATATTTATTAATCATTCACGATGTACAATTTTATTGCAATAAATCCTTCATTACATGACGATGTAAATTGAGCCATTGAAACCATTAATGATTTGTTGATGTGTGACAATACACATGCATAAGTTTACAACCAGCTTACACACTGAGTCGGAACACGACAGTGACAAACGTCGACGTTATTGCAGCAGGAATAGGTAAGGCATGATACCGAGACCCGGTCGAGACATTGCAGACCTCTACCACCTAGTTACCCCACCACAACCTTTTCCCCGTGTTGGTCCTGAGCTCTTTTGAAGAATATGCCAACTGTCGTTCTGTCGTAGCTTGTAAAAGGCGACCGATTGGCTATGCGAGTCACTACCATCGTGGCTCCTAGGTGTCTCACCCGGGTCTGGTACCACACCGCCTTATCTATTCTTGCCACAATAGCGTTAGTGCTTGTCAGTGACGCTTTGCGGCAGAAATAGGTAAACTTATGCATGTGGTAACGCCACATGCATAAGTTTACCTATTTCTGCCGCACCGCAAGATAACAACGCACCATTAACATCTTTGATGTCTATAAGCGATGGTTGACTCTTTTTCATCAGGAGACCCATCTGCTTGTTTGCTAATGATTATTAAAAAAAAACAGTAACCACGATGGCAGTGAAACGTATTTGCCGCCTTTCGCCTTATACGAGACGCTTAGCAGTAACGCAGATCAATCTATTCTACAAAAAGTGACCGGAATCAATAATTAATCAAATAAATAAATTGTCCCACGTACAGTATCGAAACTGAAAACTTTTGATTTTTCTGTCAGTATGCGGACGGTAATTTTACATAATAACGTCATAAGAAAAGAAGACCGTGCCACTCTATCACTTGTTCCGCGCTCTCACTTGCACGCTCGGCTCAGGCGGAACGTGAAAATAAGGCATGCTTTTTCGTACGTGCTGTCGGCGTTTATAGATTTATAAGGCGTTATCACGTGAAACATGTTACATAACTTAGTTTGTAAAACTGCATTAAAATATATTTAAAATTAAAGGCAGTTATCTCCAAGAAGGAATTTATAAACACAATTAATTTCAAGTTGCTCTCTTAAAAACTAGCTGTTTTCAATTTCGGGACAGTCGAAATGGCTCCCGAGGAATTCCATTACATCTTAAATTAACGAGGATAAAAAAAAACAAGACATTGTATTAGTTATACTTTATTACATCGAAAAATAAAGTCATAAAATGCCCTAGCGCAGTTAATGGACAGCTACCGAGAAGCTCAACATAAAATCTATAAAATAATATAACAAAACGTCAAACCGATTAAATAATCTAACGTTAGCTAGTAATGATTTGGTTTTTAGAAGTTTAGCTCGTATTCCTTAACGCTACAATATATATTTCTTATAATAAATGTTACAAAGTTTAGATTGACGGGCGTGGCTGGGAATGAGCGAAATGACACACACCTCTGGGTAATATGTGAGACTTGACAATACGTATAGCTCGTTCGTCATGTTTTGTTACATGCACATAATAATTGGCATGTCATGTAAATATTACACGTACTAGTGTACGATCTGATTGTTCAGAATTAGATTGACATAATTATATAATACTCTAATAATAATATTATACCTAAGTACTTTCATAACAAAAAATAAAGACCAAAAAACATTTAATTTTTTTTTAACAATAGTACTGTCGTATACAAAACGACATCGAAAAAATGTTCGCTCATGCTCGCTTCAATCGAGTGGATGATATCATATCGCATATTACTTTAATTTAAATCAAATATATGTAAACCTTTACAATAAATATTCGAATATCAAAATATAGTTTTTTGATTTAAAAAATAATAAAACTAATAAATATGTATAGTATAGGACGTGTATAAGTTATCAACAAAAAAGTGTTGACCACTAGCTATTGTTTTAGCAACTAAAATACTTTCCACTCAACTGAAATACTAGCATAGTGCGTACTGTGCTATCTAGTGTCTCCCCTGTCACTGGCAAGATTTCATATTTTAAAAACATAACAATATTTATATTTATTTTTGAATCCACTTGTGTAACGCTAGGCTGTCACTTGGATGTCCTTTGTTTGTAAATGAAAATTTAAAATGCTCTCCAAGCGAAACTTCTAAACGTTAATTTAGAACTGCATGTATATTGTCAAAGTTTACTTAATAAACGATGACTACTATACGTTGTTTAAATTAGGCAACAGGCGTTCCAAATAAAACCCTAGAACCTTCTGCTTATCTGATATCTCGGTCCGTGACAACAGTAAAAAGGGAGCAGTTTGCATTGCTCTAGTATTAACCGGCTCCCAAACCCCTCTGGACGGACGAGGACTGACTTATTGTCTAATAACTTTATTGGGTCTGCATTTATTGAACATAAACATATATTTCAGATGGTATAAATTTGCATTTGAACGCTACACATTTCAATGTATTCTTGAAATATTTTTATTGAATTTTCCCACAAATTCTAGTTATATATCAATAAGTTGTCATTTATTTAGTTCCTTTTCAGTAGTAAAAAGATGCAGTAACTAACAGACACATGTCAGCATATGACAGGAGTACTTTTAAATTTAAGTTTTAAGTGTGTGTTTGCCTATGTGTGTGTGATATTTACCGACATTCCAAAGACCACGCCTCCTTTATTAAGCCTTACGTCATAACATAGAGTAAGCACGTCACAATATTATATTACACATACTCTACAGTTAATAAGACACCATTTAGCCCAAGTTTTTCTCATAATATTTTATTATGAAACTACCCTATTTTTAAATACTATAACATATACAGAAAAATCGTAAAAAAAATAAATCCAGTGACATATTTTAATAAGTGAGGGTGAAAATTGTACTTACACATATTAGTAATACTAGCTTATATATGGGGTGGAATCACATTGTACATCTTACAGAAACCATTCCGCCAAAACACACGTTCCGCACAATGTGATGTCACCACAAGTTCGATGTATGACGTCACTAGATATTTATGATATAACCTAACAATTGGTGTTGCAATACCTTCAGTGGACGTTTCCCTTCAACGGGCATCACTATACAATATACAGGATTGTTAAAAATGATCATATTGTTTATATAAAATAAGTATATTTTATGCTGCAATAAAATAAGGCACCTTATATATTTATATAAATTACGTCGAGACGCTGACGAGACTCCTGGCGTTGTCATCATTACTATCGCTATAAGAAAACATATCTTTTATAAATAATTTTATATACATACATGCATATTATTAAATTATTTCATAAGACCATATAATTTTAAAATGTGTAATTTTATTTAATTTAGCAACCAAACATAAAATTATAACAAATAATATTTTTCAGTTCATTATTATATCTACCGATTTAAACAGAATAAAATCAAAAAAACTTCGGTACAAAATCACATTTAAAAATTTTAAAAAATAAAAAAATGTATAACTATAATTGTTCTGAAAAAATAAAAAAAACGTATTTTTTGAACAATGTTTAAAAATTCCAACCCTTATTATAAATATTTAAACATTAAATATTTTTTTTATATTTTGTAAGTAAATACTTTTGTTAGTAATTTAAATTGTATTGTTATTTGTTTAATTTATACTATTATATTTTATTATATACTCATTTTTAGTGTTTTTAATATTTTTAATGTTGTGGTCTTATGAAAGTAAATATTACGCCAAGCGGGTTACAAAATTACACTTATTTTTTAGTACATTATAATATTAGATTGCACCGCTACACTTATAACACACTTTATATTATACACAATTACAATTACTATCTATGGCACTGTGTTGTTGCTATGTGTAAACATATACAAACAATTACACATAACGAGAGATTTTTCAATTCTTTCAAATTTTGACAAGGCACTGTCGAAAGAAGGCTTTTAGGCACATTCAAAATGGGTTAGGAGCACCACTTGGATTTAAAATCTCAATTCTAAACAGAGTTTAAAAGGTTTTTTGGAACATATTTCAGGTATGTTTTGCCACACATTTATTATAATATATATTATTTATGAATTCCTTCATTGTGGAAATGGCACTGCAATAATCCACAAAAGAATATAGTTAATATAGTAATAATAATACATTTTCTTTTGTCAAATAAACTTTTATATTCCATATATAACAGTTTTTATTACAAGAATCTTTTTTAATATATATTTTCAAAAGGCATAATTTTAAAGGCCCCAATAAGGTTAGCACTTTGTGAATTTATATTTTGTTACAATTTGACACATTATACAATATGCAGTCGAAAACACGGGTAAAAGGGGACTATATCACAAGAAAAGGTAGAAGGCATTCACTGTCATTAGTTTTTCATACTTTTTCAATAAATTTATAAATCATATATTAGCACCTCTTAATCTTAAAAATCTAAGACCTGTGATTTTATTTAAGAATTTCTCAACATTTAAAAAATACAATTAACTTGGTAGGTGTGTTATATAATAACGCAATAAAATGACACAATAATCAAAATGGAGATCGTTATTTATATAATATATAAAATGATGTAAAAAAGATTTATCTACAATAAGATTGAAACCAATAGAAAAAAATTAATGTGACATACAAAAATTTCAAACTAAATATCAAAGCGCTGAATCAGAACATCGATGATTTAATAAATCTAAATTCGTTTTCTAAAAATACTAAATATTGTTTTTAAGAAAAATTCAAAATGTTTCGAAATATTTTCCGGCATATTAGGGATATATACTATAGTATGTTATGGTATGTATATGCTCTAAGCAGAAAATAAACATCTCGTATTTTACTACAAATACGTCGTAGATGTATTTAATCTCATCAATATGTTATTTTTGTGAAGATATCGAATCTTTCACGTTCACATAAACTATAATATAATAACGTATTTATTTGTATTCTTTCTAAAACTTAAACTGTAATATTGCCAACAGTTCTCAATACAAGAGTCTTAAATATATTTTTGAAAGGCATCATTTCAATACTTGTTGCTTTAAGACATTTTCAGAAATGCTCAAATAAAATAACAGAGTTGCATACGACCGCATGCACAGACTTACACAAATACAACATTCTGAAACCTAAAGTTAGATCATTCAATTCACGCAAAACAGGCTCAACACACAAAAAAGGCTAATGCAAACCTTTAAAAGTTCCCGAATTTCTTGGTGACCGTCGAACTAGTCTCGGACTTGTGCGAGCTCGTCATCACTGACTTACGTTCAATCGTTTCCGAGGTGATCGTCTGCTTTGCGAATTTCCTATCCATGTTATCAATCTCTTTGACTAAGTCAGACGGTTTCAATACTTTACTAACGCTAGTGGTCGCTTGGTAATCGGACGATTGAAATTCAGATGGTCTCATGAAGGAGCGACTAGTATCTGAACTCAGTTTCGACTCTAAAGTGTTAAAACGAGAGTCCAAAGTGCTGTAACGCGAATCATTATCAAAAGATTTCGAGAGCTCATCAATTCCTTCAAGTTTAATAGGTTCGTACTTTGTATTCGTGCTGGTTAGGTTAACTGGTGAGGAACTGTAGATTTTAGTTGTTGTTATCTTTTGAGTCCCATTTGGTATTTCTTTAACTTCTGTCGTTGTTTCTTCTAAAAAGTTCGGTCCGCCATAGCTGTGACTTTCTTTACCATACGGTGAAGATATTCTTTCAAATTCAGGTGTTGCAACATTGACAACGTCCATATTTTTAGAGAACTCTTTATCAAATTTGGACGGAGTTGATGTCGCGAATGGAGATTTAACTTCATGTCTAGTTTCAGATTTTATAAATTCAGTTTTTGGATAGCTCTGATATGATTCGCTTTTGACTGTATATTCTGAGTGTTTAGTGCCACCAGGTATAGCCTCTGTTGACTTCTGATGCTCTGAAAACGTTTGTCCTACGCCATCGAAGGTAGATGTTGGTTTTTTAAGCGATGAATATATAGGTTCAGATTTATCATCAAACTTGAGATCTCTAGCATTAAACTTAGGGCTTATCGGTGATGGAATTTTCGGTGCATCATAGCCGTACTTTTGGTCTTTACTGCTGTAATATTGGTTAGATTCGAAACTTTGTTCTTCATCAGTTTTCGAGTAATATTGGTTGACCGGCCGGGGCGTATCGTACAGTCTTGTCTCGTAGCTGAAATATCACTGTTGATTAGTAGGTAAAGTTGGTGTTATGATATAGCCCCAAAGCCCCGGTTATCCGACACCAGCATGCCATGCGTTATGTTACACTAATGAATTGGAAAGGAAAATAATGACTCCCGATTGTCGTCGAGCTAACAATTTTGACAAATGTAATCTATTTGCGGCCGAATTACAAAACGGTGTCAATTTTTAAGTGCAGCTTATTTTTTGTCTTATGTTTAATTTTAACGCCAAAAAACGAGTTGCTATGTTTCTAGAAACCTTAATTTTGTGCTGATGATTGTTATGATGAAAAGGAGTTGCTAGAAACGTTAATATTTTGGAGATGACTGTTATTGTAATAAAGAGTTGCTAGAAACCTTAAATACTTGTAGAAAAGTATTATTATGAAAAAAAAATTGATAGGAACATTAGTTTTTTTTTACAGATGATTGTTATAGTGATAAAGAGTTGCTAAAAATCTTAATTTTATGGAGATGATTGTAATAGTGATAAAAAGTTGCTAAAAATTTTAATTTTTTGGAGATGATTGTAATGGTGATTAAGTTGCTAAAAATCTCAATTTTTTGGAGATGATTGTAATAGTGATGAAAAGTTGCTAAAATTCTTAATTTTTTTGGAGATGATTGTTATAGTGATAAAGAGTTGCTAGAAGCCTTAATTTTTGGAGATGATTGTTATGGTGATAGAGTTGCTAAGAACTTAATTTTTTTGGAGATGATTATTGTGGTGATGGAGTTGCTAGAAAACTTACATTTTGGAGATGATAGTAATAATGTTAGAGTTGCTAAAAACACTATTTTTTGGAGATGGTTGTTATAGGAATAATAAGTTGCTAGAAGCTTTAATTTTTTGGAGACTATTATGGTGATAGAATGGCAATTAAACCTTAATTTTAAACATGATTGTTATGGTGAAAACGAGTTGCTAGTCACTATTTTGGATTTTGACGACCGGTCTGATAACTGCGTGGATCGACTCGAGTACCTTGACTACAAGAATGAAGGATAAGTATTTGTGAGTCTGATACTATTTGTTTAGTAAAATTCTATACTAATTGTCGTTTTTGAGACATATTTTGGGGAGTGTGATTTGTTCTGTAAGGTTTATGAATCATTTATTCACTGAATTATTGCGAATTTCCGATTGAAAATAAACCTGAATTTCACCGTCTGAAAACCAGAATCAAAATAAGTTTTACTAAATTACATTTAAACTTTTTGGACTAGAAGATGACTCTTCAAAAAAAGAGACAAATGTCATCTACAGACACTAAACATGTTAATGCTACGTTACTATTCATGTGGCGGATTGAAATATTATGCCATATGCATAAATTTACCAGCTAACTTACCTTTCAAACCGAAACAGTGACAGTGAAAAGCACTGACGTTATGCGACTGGAATAGGCAAGCGGTACCAAACCAGAGCAAGACATTACAGATCTTTACCACATATTAGGGCGTAGATATGTTGCAATTAAACCGCATAACGTTTCGTAAGTCGGCCGCTCCCCGATAGACAGTTTGTGCCAGTGAGCTATCCCCGGTGCGCAAAGATAGAGCCAAAACGAACCCAGTCAAGAACTAGCGTTGTCTTCATACTTTTGTAGAGAAATTCGTCGAGGCGGCGGTGGAGGTGGTTTCTCTCGCCGGTAGAATATCCGCTCGGGACAATCTCCTTCCGTAACCAACAACGCCGTGCGAACTTCGGGCAGTTGTAACGATTTGACGACAACCGTCTCCTCTGTCATGCTCGTCCTAGTATAAGGTTAGACACCCGCATGCAGGTTAGGGAAGGAAAAACAAAAATAAATTAAATTGTTAGCTGCCAACTCTAAAATACGTGTCTTATATTAAATTAATTTTGAAAATCACACCATTAAATAATATAAAATTGTTTATGCAAGGCAGTTAAATTATTATTAGTCAAAAAGCTAAGCGTTTGTACATAAGAACTTTTATAGCTGCACCAATTAATGTTGTGATTTATCAAAACAATTTGTGTCATAATAATAAAATAAAGCTTTAATAGATCAGAAATATTAGCGTGGCTCAAAAGATACTGTCTAATTTAGTACAGTTGCTAAACAGTTTTTATAAGTAGATTATCTGAATTTTATTTTTAAAATATTTAATAATTTAACGGAAAATAAAAAATGAGCTCAAAAACACTATTTGTATATATAAATACATTAAAAGACAATATCTTCGAACAACAAATGGTAATAAGAAAATATTAGTGAATAAAGTCAAGACAGATAAGGGGTTCACGCAGATTCAATTGAAGCACGCAATTAATTCACATAGACATATTATCGCGGATATATGTACAGAACGATGGATTTTGCAAAAATATAACGCGGGAGACACAAGCGATATATTTTAAACATCAACAAACACGGTGGAAGCACTTATGTATGCGAAATTCTATTTGTGTATTTAGACGACTTACTTATTTTTCATCGTTCTGTCAATACTGCTTGTATTTCTGCGAACGAAATATTACTTCTATCATCTAGTTTCTATATTTCAGTCAAAGCTTATAGATTTATAAAGATTTCTAGAATTTGTTAACAAATTTTCAAACATTGTCATACTGTACCACTTTTGTGATGTATGAAATATGCAAATACTAATTTTGCTGTTTAAACAATATTTTTCTTCTTAAATTTTTGTCAGAAATGTGGTACATTATAGTTTTATATTAATTTTAATAAGTATCTTTTCTTGTTATTCTTGATTAATATAAGAGAGAAAAACAATCACAGCAATTTAAATTCAACAAACTGTTATTATTCTACTTTTTAAGATAAAAACACCGAATAGTAGTTACGTACTCGTGATAGCAAAATTAGCACCCACATAACAATTTCGTAAATGACAGAAAAACTCATCAGAATGTTAATTTTTTTCAAAACGAGTACAACAATTTTTGATTGTAATTTGGTTTTGTAGCATTGGTAACTAGTAGATGTTATCAGCACCATCGATTTGTGTTGAGCAGAATCTTTCTACTTAATTACAATGCAAAGATCTTTGCACTCGGTATAACAGAGTAATATCTGATGTAACAAGTGAGAACAAGAGTGATTGCCACAACTGGAGGTGAAAGCTGAAAAAGCTCATGCGCCAATGTAAAACGACTCTTATCCAATAGTCTAATAAGGCTTATTTATCTAAAGACGTTATTTGACTATATTAGAATAACCTGTCCAATTAAATAATTTTGTACAAAATAAATGATGAAATAGATTACTTTAAGTGAATCTATATAATTATTAAAAAGGAAAATAAAATGTGTTTATATATAGCAAACACTTATTGATAAATTGACGAAAACAGCTCAAATCATTTAAAAAATTTCAGTTGTATTATATTTCAAATATAGCAAATATTATTTTAATATAGTCAAAATTACATTATTTAGTTTAAATTTATTAAATTTTGAACAATCTGTTTTTATGTATACATAAATCCAATCGGTAATTTAGAACGGTATTCATAACAATATTAAAACATGAAAGGCATATAAAATTTTGAATCTACATCTTGATAATCTCTTCAAAACGAGATAAATCATGGATTGATTTCAAATAGTTCCCATTCCAAATCTTATTTTCAGTTAAAGTGGAAAATTATAAATATTTTTGAAAAACTTATCCAAAAATTTTCAAAAAGAAAAGTAAATTAACTTTAGACCACCTGAATTCAATTTGTTCCCATTTTTCAAATTTTTAGTTAAAGTGGAAAATTATTCATTTTTATGATTTATCAAGACGTAGCCAGAGACCATTAAAAACTAAATATATTATTAGAATAGGCACTGAATTGTCACTGTTCACAAGGCACAGGTGTGGCACTAGAAGTATATTAATCATCTGTCGTCCAGCAGCGTGAAAAAGCAAGTTATTAATTAGATGTTATGTAATTAGTGAGGCGAGTATAGTCAAAGTTTAATTTTCGCAATATATGGACTTTATTTTAAGGTCCATTTTTTCCTTAGATCATTCCTAGCAAGATAAGGTACCACAGAGTAGTGTGGACAAAGAGTGTCACGATCGCATCGCATCGCATAGTTGTAGATTTCCAGGCGTGTAAAATGTGATGATAATATTTCGAATAGCGACTTAATGGCTGTCAGGTTTATAAAATAGCTGTTGTTGACCCGCGCAGCTTCGATCAGAGCTGCAGCATACCACGCGAGCACATGAACAGGTCATAAATATGAAATTTCATCCCTTAGGTTTTAAGTAGCCTACATTTGACCCTGGGTCTTCAACTATCTCCTTACTAAATTTCATTAAAATCGGTTCGGTGGTTTAGCCGTGAAAGCTTAACACCGACTTTCATATTTATAATATTAGTATAGACAAAGCTCCACCTTTGTCTATACACTTTGTAATATAACTGCAAGCCTGCTGTAAACGGCATTTTGAATATAAATGTTATGCAGTTATGCTTTGGAAATGTCACTATCATTTTAATTTCAGCAAAATCGTTTCAGCGTTTTTGCCGTAAAAGCGTAACTGACTATCAGATTAAAATATTAGTATGGATTTAACGAGGAAGGAGTAGAGAATAATTATTGCATTGGAAAGTTTTTAAGTCGGGCTGATCACTTTATTTTGTGGGTACTGAATGAGACTGAGCCGTTACGCTCAGATATGTAACGCCCGTTCTGGTAAAGTCGCTGTGAGTCGACTAAGTGAGAGAGATCGCGTTCTCTGCTGCACTTTTTTGGCGAAGTTATGTAGTGTGGACTTAAGCACACACTAATTTTATTTATATTTTGCATTAATTTTGATAATTTATAAAATATTTTAGTGCGAATTGTGCGAAATTGTAATATTTAAAAAATGACAAAGGAATGAAGGTATGAACGAATACAATTTAAACTTTGACAAGACAGCATATGACAAAAACTCACCGAGTTGTAAAACCTTCGTAGTTCTGTTTGGGAGTCTCCTCCTGCGGCCTGAAGCTGGAGAACGACGGGCTCTGGCCTTTCTCCTCGCGACTGTACCCATTCTGGTTGTAACCGGTTTGGCTAGTGAACGTAGTCGACGTGGTTTGTCCCGTGTAATTTTGACCCGTATAACCGGGCGAGATGGTTCGACCTATATATCCAGGCGAGGTAGTTTGACCTGTATAACCGGGTGTAGTGGTTTGTCCCGTATAACCGGGTGAGGTGGTTTGTCCCGTATAACCGGGTGAGGTGGTTTGACCGGCATATCCAGGTGAGGTGGTTTGACCCGTATAACTGTGTGATGTAGTTTGACCCGTGTACCCCGGCGAGGTTGGTGTGCCCTGGATGGACTGCGATAGGTTGGACACGTGGTGGGATATGTTGGTGGTGTTTTGGGTGACGTTTTGTGAATACGTGCTGTTTGGACTGTAGGTTGTGTTGGCGAAACTGCTGGTTGGAGATTTGAATCTGAAAATAAATTAATAAGGGTTAAAAAATGGCAGTTACGGGGGCCGACGGAAATAAATCATAACGTTTAAACTACTGTGTTTGTAGGTCGTTCTTCAAAGTTTTTAAAATTAATTGTGCAATTAAATGTAATTAATGTGTGTAGGTATATAATTAAATATACACTGGTGGGGTCACGTATATTGGTGTAGTCACATACACTGGTACAGTCACGTACACTGGTACAGTCATGTACACTGGTACAGTCACATACAATACTGGTACAGTTACATACACTGGTACACTGGTATATGTGGATATACTGGTACAATCACATACTCCGATATTTGATATTATCAGATAGCAAACAAACAGGTGGCTCTCCTGATGAAAAGAAATAACCATCCCCTATCGACACCAAATATATTAATGGTGCTTTGCTATCCATGTGGCGGGTAGGTAATTTTACTTGTTTAAGTTTTCAGTTAATATTAATGTGTAGCATGTTATCGTTTTAGGTGGTTGTGGTCATGTGTAACATGCTACCGCTGCGGATGACGGTGGTGCGTGTGATCCTGTGTAATATGTTACCGTTGCGGATGTCGGTGGTTTGTGTGGTGGTGTTAATCATCTCACCGTTGCGGGTGGTGGTGGTCCACGTGGTCAGTGTCGGTGTCGTCCCCGGAGGTGTCAGTCCGCAGCTTGTACTTGGCCTGGCGGATGGCGGTCAGTCGCCCGCGGGCTTCTTCTAGCTCCTTCTCAATGCGGAGCACTTCAGATCTGGAAACAGATGGTATGTTATATCTGCACTACGAAGAGAGTCATGCCACAGAATACTGGACACTAACAGAAGTCAATCTACATACAAGTTATATTCGAGCACCACACACATAGACACCTCTCACAGACGCGATATCTCGGAATGGTCGGGGACAGTTTGTTCCGCACCAGTGAGAGGTGTTTATATGTGCGTTGAGCGCATATGACTTGTATGTAGATTGACTTATGTTAGTGTCCAGTATTTTGTGGTCATGCATTTAGTGTGCATGTGTGAGCGTGTGTGTGTCACCTGGCGTCGATCTCCTGCGCGATGCCGCCCACCATGCGGCGGTTGAGCACGAGGCTGCGCTCGTCGTCGCAGGTGATGGCGTCCCGCGCGGCCCGCACCAGGTTGTCGGTGGAGCGGATCACCTCCGCGCCGGCCGCCTGCAGCCGCCGCGTCGACTCCGCGCACGGGTCCGCCTTCACCTGCGGACACAATACTGCTCAGTACCGCACCACATCACGGGGAATGCACCGCGAGCACGGGACCTCTCCTCGGTGGCGGCGCCCTGCACGAGCGCGTTGGCCGCTCCACAGTGAGTACGGTACCTTGCAGGCGACCAGCAGGTGCGCGGTGGAGGAGGCCACCTGGCGCGCGCTGGAGATGAGCCTCTCCTCGGTGGCGGCGCCCTGCACGAGCGCGTTGGCCGCTCCACAGTGAGTACGGTACCTTGCAGGCGACCAGCAGGTGCGCGGTGGAGGAGGCCACCTGGCGCGCGCTGGAGATGAGCCTCTCCTCGGTGGCGGCGCCCTGCACGAGCGCGTTGGCCGCTCCACAGTGAGTACGGTACCTTGCAGGCGACCAGCAGGTGCGCGGTGGAGGAGGCCACCTGGCGCGCGCTGGAGATGAGCCTCTCCTCGGTGGCGGCGCCCTGCACGAGCGCGTTGGCCGCTCCACAGTGAGTACGGTACCTTGCAGGCGACCAGCAGGTGCGCGGTGGAGGAGGCCACCTGGCGCGCGCTGGAGATGAGCCTCTCCTCGGTGGCGGCGCCCTGCACGAGCGCGTTGGCCGCTCCACAGTGAGTACGGTACCTTGCAGGCGACCAGCAGGTGCGCGGTGGAGGAGGCCACCTGGCGCGCGCTGGAGATGAGCCTCTCCTCGGTGGCGGCGCCCTGCACGAGCGCGTTGGCCGCTCCACAGTGAGTACGGTACCTTGCAGGCGACCAGCAGGTGCGCGGTGGAGGAGGCCACCTGGCGCGCGCTGGAGATGAGCCTCTCCTCGGTGGCGGCGCCCTGCACGAGCGCGTTGGCCGCTCCACAGTGAGTACGGTACCTTGCAGGCGACCAGCAGGTGCGCGGTGGAGGAGGCCACCTGGCGCGCGCTGGAGATGAGCCTCTCCTCGGTGGCGGCGCCCTGCACGAGCGCGTTGGCCGCTCCACAGTGAGTACGGTACCTTGCAGGCGACCAGCAGGTGCGCGGTGGAGGAGGCCACCTGGCGCGCGCTGGAGATGAGCCTCTCCTCGGTGGCGGCGCCCTGCACGAGCGCGTTGGCCGCTCCACAGTGAGTACGGTACCTTGCAGGCGACCAGCAGGTGCGCGGTGGAGGAGGCCACCTGGCGCGCGCTGGAGATGAGCCTCTCCTCGGTGGCGGCGCCCTGCACGAGCGCGTTGGCCGCTCCACAGTGAGTACGGTACCTTGCAGGCGACCAGCAGGTGCGCGGTGGAGGAGGCCACCTGGCGCGCGCTGGAGATGAGCCTCTCCTCGGTGGCGGCGCCCTGCACGAGCGCGTTGGCCGCTCCACAGTGAGTACGGTACCTTGCAGGCGACCAGCAGGTGCGCGGTGGAGGAGGCCACCTGGCGCGCGCTGGAGATGAGCCTCTCCTCGGTGGCGGCGCCCTGCACGAGCGCGTTGGCGGCCTCCACGAGCGCGTGCGCGGCGGCCGCCACCAGCCGCGCGGCCGACACCAGCCCCTCCGACCACTGGCCCTCGTCGCTGGACGCCGCCGCGCGACCCGACACCTTGCCCTGCCACAACACCGCCACATACAACACCTTCAACACATCCAACTTCTTACGACTCGAGCTAACGAACAACCTATATGCGTCCATCACCTATACACATTGAAAGCGTCAATATTCAATTAAGGATATTAGGTGGCATGAATGTAATGCCACATCCATAAGTTTACAATTATAGTCAAGTTGTGTTGTTGTTGAAAATGTCAGCTCTTTTATTAAAAACGACGTCAACATTTGAAAAAAAAAACAACATCATATCAACAAATTTAACGAGCTCGCCTTTGTTACACAATGCGGTCATTAATTATCCCGGAAAAAAGTTGACCTAGGAAGGTAGTATAAGATAGAATTAAATTACACCGTAAACCATTAATACTTGATCACTGGTAGAGTGAATTCGACTTTCCTGAAGATGCTTCGCTTACGAATTGAACTGTGTGTTGAGTACAGAATTGTGTGCTTGTGTTTGCTTGTGTGTGCAGGCTATCGCGCCGCTGCGGATCTCCTTTAATTACCAAACCTTCGGTTAGTTTATTTTATTTCCTCACAATACTTTTTGTTTTAGCGATATTGCAGGAGCCACATACATACGAGCCAGGGAACGCCCTGACTCCCAAACTACGTATCGAAGTTCAATGTGGGGAAATTCTTCTTTGTTTTGTAATCAACTCGGCCGATTGTATTACATGTATGACGATCTAGTACTCAAAGACAAAATTAAGGTATTTAATTTGCAAAATATATGAAACTACTGTAATACAAGTGAAACAAAAGGTTGTGTAAGAAATGGGACAAACTCTTTGACAAGAGAAAGATAAGGACTTGGCATTAATTTCCATAAACAATCAAAATTATAAAATTCCATGCATTCCAACGCTGAAAATATAAAATGGCTTTATCTCTATCTAACAAGTTCGAATTTACACAATAGTCAAAGCTACAAAAATTTTGTCAGTGCTCTAATTTCAAATCATATAAGAAAATTAACGTAAGCTTAAACAGCTTGCGGCCAGTACGCCATTACTAAAATACGCTGTCAATGTACGTAAAAAATCAAATAAACCTTAATTTATAAAATATTAAATTGATTTGAGCGTTTATTTGTATTTTTCTATAATGTTAGTGTGTACTTTAAATCTAAAATAAAAACGAATTGTTAAAGTAACATGTCTAATTGCAATATAATTTATCAATTGTTATGTAGACAGTAAGGGCCTTCATCTAAAGGCAAACTTATCCAAAATCTAAAAACTAAAGGAGACTCCAGCGGCGCAATAGTCCACCCACTTCCACCACACTTTCTTCCACTCCAGCAGTGAAGGCAGTAACACACAAATTATGTACTCAACGCACGTTTCTCTCCGCAATAGAAGCATCTTCAGCAGGGTTAAATAACACTTTCTTCCATGAAAGGCGAATTAAATCAAATTAAATAAAATTAAATGAAACCAAATTAATGTTTTTAATAAACAAAATTAATGCTTTACCGTTCATATAGTGACCAATTTCCGTGCTAGGAAAGCAAAAATTTCTTAAACAAACAAAAATGTTTACACAACTGGATTTGAAAAAGTTTGAAAGTTTTACCAGCATGTAATCAGTGTTATAACATATGTACAAACATTGAAAGGTAGTTTTATGAGAATATCAGAAGTGCGTGTGTTTGTGTGTGCGTGTGTCACCTGGTCGATGAGCTCGCGCTGCGCGGCGGAGGCGGCCCGCACGAGCGCCGACGTGGCCGCGATTATGGACTTGGCCGCCTCCAGGATCATCTCGTCGAAGTTCAACGTTTCATCCGTTTCCTGAGAGAACAACATTACATTACATATGAGTGGAAGACAAAAAATAAAAAAAAAACATATTTTCAAAAATGTTTCAAAAATCAAATAAAAATATTGTTTAATTTCAACACCAGCAGTTAAAATATTATAAATGTAATACAAAATTGTACCGTTGTAGCATCTCTATTATTTAATACGGATATCGGTTTTTTTATAATAGGGAATATGCAGGCACTTTTTATTCAATATTCACTTCATTTGAAAAAAAATAAACATAGCTGTAAGAGTATAATTATTTTTTCATAAAATCTTAAAAATATTGGTTTGACAAGTTCAAACGCTCTCAATGCAACACGTATTGTTGCATTGAGAGTTAGTTTGATAGTTAACGGAATCACAGGTGACTGACAGGACATGCCCTATGACGTCACGTTTCATTTCAAACATTTCAAACAAACATTTCAAACAAACAAACAAACAAATTTTACAAATTTGAATTTCGCTCGTAAATTTTTCACTTTTTGATTTATGTTTTAAATAATTAAATACATATTAAATTAGAAAATAACGAATTGAGTGTAATACTAGGACCTTAAAAGTCCAGGAAAAAAATTCAGACCATTTTATTTTTTGAATATTCTCTATTACTACTGGATCGGAACGCGGCCACACTGAGAAAATCCGGCAGAAGAAACTCAGCGGGCTTGACCTTATTACATGACATGAATTGTTTATTGTTTTAATTCATAAAAACCTTTGTGACGTCACATATTAAAATCTAAAATGCAAAATTATATATAATGTAAACTAAACAAAATCGCATATGATTTCTGATAACTACGTGATAAAGTGGGTTTGGTAGCTACCGCACGCGTTCATTGGTCAATTTAAATAGCACGCGCTCATTGGCCATTTCAAATAAGGCGCGATTCCTCTACTTCCTTTTCCACACTTCCGTTGCATTTCACAAAATTAGGAAAACTGCTGTTTAATTACTTTTGAATATAAAATTGAAAAATATGTGACGTCACACCAGGAAGACTCATTGTGACATGCGGGGAAGAGTTGTGTGACGTAATTTATGGATTGTACTTCTCTTCTCTTGTTCTTGCAGTCTGTTCTGCGTCATCAGTTTTTTTTTTTTTTTCAAGACAGTCTGGCAAAGCGGCGGGTATAGTGTTTCTTGTACAAGCAATGGTTGCGTTGCTCCCGTAGTATTCACCGTGGTCGATGTGTAATATGTTTGATTCCCGGTCGATTAACAAACAAACAACCAAGAATATCAAACATATCTCACCGACGCACGGCATAGCTCTTCTGCTCTTCTCTGGGGACTTCTTTGTATAACACATATAGTACCAAAATTTGTAGAGTTAAAGTTAAAATACTGCTATCACCACTGCCCTTTCCCGGAATAGTTGTAAAAAACAAAGCAGTGTATTTTGTAGCTATTTATTGCTGTGTTGCACTTAAATTCTTTTTATGTTTTAATAATTATTATGTGGTAAAGTAGTAATCAGTAAGGTTCATTACAGAACCTTAATATTATACCTTTATTGTGTTATATACAGACTGTTTCTTTAGACAAGGGACCTGTTGAAGGGGAGAACTCAGTATTCGATTTTAAATTCAAATATCTATAAAATATATGATCTCTTAGTTTTTGACCTAATTATCCCATAAAATACAGTTCTCATAACCATCGAGCGCGCAAGAAAAGAACTAACGATTTAGTTAAAGCGTCTACACAGACGCGTATGACACATGGCGCAACAGACGGCCGCGGGGCGCCGCGCACTCTTCAATTAGTGCCGGTGCACCGCGACGTTCGGATGTGTAATTCCGCGTAATGCAATTAAATTTCTTGCGCATTTTTGAGATAGTGTATGATTAACAGTGACATTATCATCTTAGGATATAGTACGTGCCTAAGCGTTATTTAATGATTGTATGCGACGTTCGATCAGGTGCTATAGTGACATGGTCACAAATCGCCAAATTCAGACTAAAAACTCAAAAATTGAGATTAGTGTAAAATTGTGTTAATAGTTCATTAATTAAATCATTGTAAATAGGATAATTCAATTTTTAAATACGCAAGAAATGCTAAGGTAATTAATATCAGCTGTATCTTTTATTCGTAGTTTCTTTTTTAAATAATTAAATAAATAAAACTAAAAAATGATGTGGTGTCGCGGGACACCAGGTAGGAACGAACTTCCTTCGGCTAAACGGCACTACTCGCTTGTGTACGCGACTGTCGCGCCTGCGCACGTCTCATTTAACGCTTTTATTCCACGCATTTTTCTTACGGTTTTACTATCACATTTTTTTCAGTTCGGTCGCGCAGCAAAATCCCTATCCCCTCCAAGCCTGCCGTAAGGAACTTCGTTCCAAAAGAAATTTGAAAAAGTTCGCCTGTTTTAAGCCAGTAACAAAGTATGAAGAAAAAATGTATCATAATAGTTTAATACGGAGAGGTAGATTACATTTGCATTATCTGCCTGCCTATGACTAGCGTAAAGTTGATCATGAGTTGCGAGACTTCACGATATGTGATGTTTTTTCGGTTATCACTTTATGTTTTTGAATATTTTAATTCGATTTATGCGTGAAATTTCACCGGTTCGATTCTGTCCCTCGTCTAAAAGAGCATGCTGTATAATAATTGTATAAGGTTGAAAGTTAGATTGGTGGTAGTCCAGCTTGTAGAGGCTCGCCATCAGCTGGTGCTGGAGCGGCTGTGCCCACATACTCACCAGCGCCTGCGTGGTGCGGGGCCGCAGCGCGTCCAGCTTGCGGGCCGCGGCGTCGATGGAGGCGGCGGCGTCGATGGAGGCGGCGGCGCCCAGCAGCTGGTGCTGGAGCGGCTGTACCCACATACTCACCAGCGCCTGCGTGGTGCGGGGCCGCAGCGCGTCCAGCTTGCGGGCCGCGGCGTCGATGGAGGCGGCGGCGTCGATGGAGGCGGCGGCGCCCAGCAGCTGGTGCTGGAGCGGCTGTGCCCACATACTCACCAGCGCCTGCGTGGTGCGGGGCCGCAGCGCGTCCAGCTTGCGGGCCGCGGCGTCGATGGAGGCGGCGGCGCCCAGCAGCTGGTGCTGGAGCGGCTGTACCCACATACTCACCAGCGCCTGCGTGGTGCGGGGCCGCAGCGCGTCCAGCTTGCGGGCCGCGGCGTCGATGGAGGCGGCGGCGCCCAGCAGCTGGTGCTGGAGCGGCTGTACCCACATACTCACCAGCGCCTGCGTGGTGCGGGGCCGCAGCGCGTCCAGCTTGCGGGCCGCGGCGTCGATGGAGGCGGCGGCGCCCAGCAGCTGGTGCTGGAGCGGCTGTACCCACATACTCACCAGCGCCTGCGTGGTGCGGGGCCGCAGCGCGTCCAGCTTGCGGGCCGCGGCGTCGATGGAGGCGGCGGCGCCCAGCAGCTGGTGCTGGAGCGGCTGTACCCACATACTCACCAGCGCCTGCGTGGTGCGGGGCCGCAGCGCGTCCAGCTTGCGGGCCGCGGCGTCGATGGAGGCGGCGGCGCCCAGCAGCTGGTGCTGGAGCGGCTGTACCCACATACTCACCAGCGCCTGCGTGGTGCGGGGCCGCAGCGCGTCCAGCTTGCGGGCCGCGGCGTCGATGGAGGCGGCGGCGCCCAGCAGCTGGTGCTGGAGCGGCTGTACCCACATACTCACCAGCGCCTGCGTGGTGCGGGGCCGCAGCGCGTCCAGCTTGCGGGCCGCGGCGTCGATGGAGGCGGCGGCGCCCAGCAGCTCCTGCTCCGCGATCACCGTCGGGTCCGCCGGGTCCACCCACTCCGACCCTGCACACCACAACACACCATACACACTCAATCTCATTTCTTCACTACCACGCAATTAAAGCAATTTAAACATCTACAGAATTATTGAACAGTATATTATTCAAAAAGTTCGTCATACCGTTAATTACCTATCACCTTGTTTTCAATGCTAGCTAGCAAGTAGTAAGAGTTACTATCAATACTTCAACTCATTATATTTTATGAATTGGTACATGGAAATTTATGCCCTCGGCACGAAACGACTTAAACTGTTGATGTCTATAGGTTACCGATTTTATTCTTATCATGAAAATCTGTTAGAAATGATACATCATATATTTTGTAAAAACATCACTCAGTGTTTGTATTACACTTAAATTTTACTGATTCGAAATTGGTCCTTCGAGCCATTTATTGCACTTCATTAAAGTATGAAACGAATAAGACTCGAAGGACCAATACATCATAAAATAGCAAACAAACAGACAGGCCTCCTAATGTTGTAAAATACGTTCGTCGACTTATTGACAGACGTTAATAATTCGTTGGTAAGTTGTCAGTTTTCTAAACTTACACTACTTCTTTTAACTAACACATGTAGTGCGGGGAGCTTGCACATGTAGTATCTTAACTACACGTACAATTTTTCCGACTACCTTATCTTGTGATTTAGGATACAATGGCGACAAGCATTGACATTACGGAAGCAGGAACAGTTATAAGGCCGAGTTAGTATATTCGGGAAAAGCATTCCAGAACTTTATCACCTACAAATCGCGGTGGTAATGAAATAGCTTGTTATTCACCTAAGACGAACTGCCTGGTGGATTGGGAGATGGTCTTTATAGAAACGGTCTAGTCCAACTTTTAAACTAACGCGTTCTACTATCATTTTTAAATATATAAACGGGTCAATAACGCGTACATATATAGAACTTACTTGTAAAGCTCGACGTGTGTGTAGGCTAAATTCGAAAAAACAAGACCAGAAGGGGGTAGATGAAAATCGATCCCGACGTGAACGACGGAGGAAACTCGCTGCTCCAGTCTGCTCGTGACCACGGTCAATGTAACTTGGCCGAAACGTCGAGCTTTACAAGTAAGTTCTATATATGTACGCGTTATTGACCCGTTTATATATTTAAAAAAAGGTCTAGTCCAACACGAGTAAAATATTGTGCGAATAATCTAGAAAAGTTAAGAGTGAAAACACTGGAAAAATCTAGATATAAAGGAAAGATATAGGTGCTTCTATCAATAAACAATAATTGCCGTTACCCAAACAGCTATACCATAATTAACCTTCTCATAGAGCATAAGGTGAAAATAGTAAGTTTTTTACGAGTTATTTTTGGAACTTTCGAGAACATGGACAAACTTTAACTTGTGTATAAATAAGGATGTATTGGCGAATAAGCGAGTCTGCTTTATAAAGCGATTCGGAAGCGATAGTTCGGACGATGAGTGTGAAGCGATATATTAAGTGCGGTAAAAGTGATAGAGCTATTGAAAAGTGTTTTGGTTTAGTGATCCGGTTTAATCAAATAGTTCTAGTGAATCAACTAGATCCGGTTTAATCAACTAGAGGAATATAGTGACGGTGTTATTAGTGTTCGGTATGTATTGTGGTGTGTTGAACAATGTGTTGTAAATACACGGTTTTAATATAAGTAGTATGAAATACCACTGCACAACACGAACCCTAAGCTCGTAACTATATGTTTGGCTAACTAATATGGTAATAACTATTTTTCGTTTTTATATTTACTAGCACTAAGGCTAATTCAGCACTTACATTAACACTTTTGGTGTCTATAGGCGATGGTTGACTCTTTCCATCAGGAGACCCATCTGCTTGTTTGCTATCTTATGCTATAAAAAAAAAAAACTTACCCTTGAGTAATTCTGCTGCTGCCAATATATCGGCCACTGCATGAGCCACTTGTTTGGACTTCTCTGGCAGCACAAGTTTGTTGGCGGGCGGGATCAGTGCGGACAACAGAGATCTAAACGCCTCTGCCGCTGTTCTTGTCGCCTCCAGTGTTCTTTGGCGAATTTCATCACTTTCCGCTGTCTGTGCTGCCCCCTGGAACCAAAATTATTATCTTAATAAAAGTTTCTTGCTGAACTCTGGCATATTGAACATTAAAGATAAGTATACGTCACACGTACACAATCTATACATAATACATAAGAAAAGTCAAAACTGTACAAAATATTTTTTTAAAAAAATACTTGGGGCATGATCTACTATCGATATCGAAGCCAAAAATATAGTTTTTAGAATTTTTGTCTGTTTGTCTGTATGTATGTCCGGGGCAAACTCAAAAAGTACTGCATGGATTTACTTCAAATTTTGCATGAATATTACTAATAGGTCGGGTCAACATATAAGGCGGAGTAAACGAAGTCCGCGCGGACGAAGTCGTGGGCAACAGCTAGTGATATATAAAACACAATATAATGCGTGATTGTTTTTTTCAGTAGTTTGAATTCTTTCAATATTAAGTACTGCAGATATGAACTAAAAAAATCTTTAAAAATTTTAACTCATGAAGCGGTGTGGTGTGGTCACCTTGGCGGCGGCCCAGGTGGCGGCGGGGCCCGCGGTGTGTGGTGTGGTGTGTGGTGGTGTGGTCACCTTGGCGGCGGCCAGCATGTCGAGCACGGTGCGGCGGCCCAGGTGGCGGCGGGGCCCGTGGTGTGTGGTGTGGTGTGTGGTGGTGTGGTCACCTTGGCGGCGGCCAGCATGTCGAGCACGGTGCGGCGGCCCAGGTGGCGGCGGGGCCCGCGGTGTGTGGTGTGGTGTGTGGTGGTGTGGTCACCTTGGCGGCGGCCAGCATGTCGAGCACGGTGCGGCGGCCCAGGTGGCGGCGGGGCCCGTGGTGTGTGGTGTGGTGTGTGGTGGTGTGGTCACCTTGGCGGCGGCCAGCATGTCGAGCACGGTGCGGCGGCCCAGGTGGCGGCGGGGCCCGCGGTGTGTGGTGTGGTGTGTGGTGGTGTGGTCACCTTGGCGGCGGCCAGCATGTCGAGCACGGTGCGGCGGCCCAGGTGGCGGCGGGGCCCGCGGTGTGTGGTGTGGTGTGTGGTGGTGTGGTCACCTTGGCGGCGGCCAGCATGTCGAGCACGGTGCGGCGGCCCAGGTGGCGGCGGGGCCCGCGGTGTGTGGTGTGGTGTGTGGTGGTGTGGTCACCTTGGCGGCGGCCAGCATGTCGAGCACGGTGCGGCGGCCCAGGTGGCGGCGGGGCCCGCGGTGTGTGGTGTGGTGTGTGGTGGTGTGGTCACCTTGGCGGCGGCCAGCATGTCGAGCACGGTGCGGCGGCCCAGGTGGCGGCGGGGCCCGCGGTGTGTGGTGTGGTGTGTGGTGGTGTGGTCACCTTGGCGGCGGCCAGCATGTCGAGCACGGTGCGGCGGCCCAGGTTGGCGGCGGCCACGAGCAGGTCCTGCCCCGCGGCCCCGGGTGCTCCCCCGGCGGCCACGGCCCGCGCCGTCGCTGACGTCATCAGCCTCGTGCAGCGCACCAGCTCCTCCGGCGTGGCCGTGGACGCCGCCGGGCTCGGGGACATCAGCACCTGATACACCACACACAATAGTAGCCTGATCATTTCTTGGTTATACTATTCGGCTAAGGTCGTGACCTCATAATCTTTCAATTTCAGATAAAGCTAAAAATGTTATTGGAGGATTCTACGATTAAAAATCTGAAGTTTCATTGTCTCACCGTTTCTGTACCACTCATTACTGAAATATATTCACTTATTCCGCCATTTTCAAGGATTTAATATACCCATATACGTCCACATGGAACGCCGATGTAACTTGTTTTTGCAGTACTACTTTCTCCTCGTTTGTGACACTCTTTGGAATGCTGAAGCAAAGTTATGAATGCAACGTTTGTTAATGAGGATCTACACAATGACGAACCCTTCAGCCTTACCTTGGCATATTGTCTACCGACCTAGCGGTACTTTCAGAAGGAATATCTTAATAAATAAACATGTCTTAATCAATGAACTTTTTTGTTTGAAGGGATCACAGTCCTATCAGCGAAGTCGAGCGGGAATCATACAGTTTTTCTCAAGCGCGCCGGAGAGGCTTAGATGGTCTTGGATGGGGCGACCACGTCATTTCACAAGTGTTAGTTGGAATCAATTGCTTCCAGCAGTGCATACATGATCTGGTGTTAACACACTTTTTTTCTGCATTTCTATCCTTGTGACAAGGCAACGAGAGTCGGGATCACGCATTGCGGCATCTTTTACGTACAATGAAACACGAAAATTAATGTTGAAAATAATGTATCTTTGAGCCAGTTCACGCACTCATAGCATACTATGTTACCTAAATTCTTAAGAATCTGACCCAAACAATGAGCATACTGACGCGTAATACCGCATATATAGTGTCACACACAGAAAGGGGAGAGCGATGACTATGTGTGAGGATTGAGATCAGAAGTTTATGGGAATAAATAGCCACTACTACCTATACTACACAGTTTTACACATATACACGGACCCCGCTCGGTCGCATACCTGTGTATACAATAGAAAAATAATTTACCTCTATTTCTTGAGATATAGCTTCAATAGTGGACTCCAAAGCTCTGGTTCCGCGAGTGTGCTCATCTTCCACGGCTTTTACAGTTTTCAGGAGCGAAGTTACATTGGTCACCATAACCTGAAAAACATTTACGTCAATGAGAAACTGGAAAACGCTGCTTTAATATATAGCTTTTAAACAAGAAATATTTGAGCAAAATTGATATGAATAGTATTCTGCCTGTCAATCTTTACCAATTATACAGTCTTATTTACGTAGTTAGCTGCAATAAATATATCTGTTATATTATTAAAGTTATTGTGCAACAAAATTTATCATTAAAATTGTTTTGATTTACACGCTAAAAATTGTTGGTTGAGTTGATTTTTATCATAAGAAATAATTAACATTGAAAACATTACAAAAAAATATGTTACTGAGACATTTTTACATCTCAATATTTATAACCAACACAAAATGCTACAGCGAGAACGAATGTATTCATCACTATGTATAACTGCGAGGAATAGATTCATTCGTAAATTTTGAAGGTTAAAAGCCGAAAGCTTTATACTGTTTAGTAGGCATTTGCCACACTTAATCAGTCTAAAAGGACTTAAAATCAAAATTTATTACCATCATAGACGTAACTGAAAAACCAATAAAATAACACCAACGGAAAATTTCAGCATTTATCGCTTCACATACAACAATTTCTATCGCTTTTATATCTTCATTTTAAAGGCTTGAAACTCTAATATTTAGCGAAACTGGAAGCAGAAAATAAAAGTTTTTGTCATTTCATTAAATTAAGTCACGGCTGTGATGGTCATCTTAAAATAAAGCGTAGTTACCAAAAAAAAAAACCAATGACACATTGGGTGCAATTTAAAGCACATGCCTATGCACGAAACCCATAGCTTACGACCATATATATACATAAATACAAAGCTTGTCTTGATGTACGTCAATATTGGACTTTCTAAAGCAACGCTGTGCCCGAACTCGTGAACCTATTCATTGCTGAATAATGAGGAACAGGTGAGAATAATATTCTAATATTTTATGTAACTGATTTCATTTTGTTTTAGGCACATTATTTATGAGTCCAAAAACATAACCTTAATAAACAAACAACAAAGAGTGAAAAGGTTTAAAGTGCAAATTAAGAAAATTAGACGGGATATCCTTCAATACAAGCAGGACAGTGATAGAACGAATAGAAAAGATATATAATCTAATATCTCGAATCACTTAAGTATGTTTAAGCTTTTCCCACGCGGACCGGCGCTTAGTTATGAACAGTTTTATTTTCAGATAAGGAATTTTGATGTTATACAGTTATTCGCAACAGCGAATGTCGCAAACCACATATACTCGTGGCATCGCAGTATGTTAAGTTAATTTTTATATAATTTTTCAGCAATGAATTGGTTGATATTAAGCGTATCGTTACACCACTCAATAGACCTTAAATGAACATGATCAAGAAATTTATGATATGTGACAGTTTGAAGATGGTATTCGAGATGATATTTTATGTAACCCCTAAGTTTATTAATTAAGTCAAAGTAAAAATGAATCGAATTCAATATATTGCTTTATCAGATTAGTTTATATTTTATGAAGTTGGTAGAATATAAAAGTAATATACACAACAAAAGAAAATTAGTTGTAAACATAAAGGAAAATCAGGGAATTTATAAAATATTCAATATAAGATTTATATAACCAAAACATCTTTTACATTATCTTGATAAACATATAATATAACCCGTCGTGTACAGGAGGACAAAATAAATTACTACCAATATAATACATAAATTAATATAAACATTCATTTAGTGTTTCTCATAGAAGCATATTAGGCCCTCTATTTCTTCTAAATTGCATTTATAAAACATTTCTTAATATCTTGAAAACATTATTTTAACTTTAGTAAAAAAAACTATTCTAAAATCCAGAAGGCTTCTTGAAATTTTGTGGTTTCAATGTTGGAATAGCATTTATTTTTAATAACAGCAAGATACGGAGGTAACAGATAATGAAACATGAATGAGGCAAAAGAAAATTTGATGTTTAACAAAAGAGCCCTGAAAATGAGTAGAGCGACATTGGTATCTGAAGCGGAAATGATCAGTTGAAGTCCCAAATACTATGAAAAATCTCGTATAACTAGTGTGTTGATTTGATTTTGGATTCGATGTACTTCGATAACTTCGAACTTGGAAAATTTAAAAACATGTCCATGTCACACAAGGAAATACAAAATTTATGAAAAAATCAATGGCTAAGGACGAGGGATGCAAGACATTAAGTATAAGCATTTATAAAAATGAGTTAAATTGAAAAGTTAAAGATACCACAGAGCTCATAGTTTGCGGGACATTGTAAGGAATATAGAGTACATTACAAAAAACCGATCCGAGACATGCAGTAATGTTTCCTTAATTCGATTCACTCTTAATTCCTTATCTTTATTATTTTAATGATAATCTAGAACAGAATTTATATTCTTGGAAATAATCATAATTCTGTAGCTATGAGCAAACAGAAATATTTTGGAAAGACAAGTTATTTTTGTTCATTCTCGTGGTAACATTACAACTCCGTCAATCGAATCAACACAACAGGACCGACAAGCGATTAAGACAACAATTTAGTTAAAGATCTACCACACTCCATGCCACAACATTTGGGACTTAAACAGTTATAGACACCAGTGTTAAGACGTATGGATGGAAAGCTCTTCAACACAATCCATTGCGTGCTTGTTTCACTGGGTTAGGTTGACTGTGCGATGCCAGCGGTTAATGTATAATTGAATAATTCTGACCGATTTATCGTCCCGAGTCGTCACGTCTTCTGTTTCTCTAAATCGTCTATAGTCTACTTCGTCTAGCATTCGTAGTTGTTCTTCCATACGACTGTTCGGTCTAGATCTTCTCTGTTCCAGAATATATCGTATTCTTTCGATAGTTTCCCTAGATGTATCTTTTTTATTTAATATAGCTTCATAGAAATTCCACCAATTGTCAATCGTACCAAATTGTCTTTCTCTCGTTTTTAAAATATCTTCATATATTGACCACCAGTTATTAGCGTAATATTCTTCCGGGTAACTCCTAGTCAGATCTAAGATTTCTACGTTATTTTTAGAGTTCCTATGTGCTGCTTTAATTCTTTTTAAGCTGTTTTTATTAGATAAAGAATTGTACTGCTTGGGTCTTAAAAGAAAGTGACTATCACCATTGTGTATGGGGATTATGTTTTCTTTTTCATGACTCTCAACTTTATAATTTCTTATCATTTCTTTATAATATTTTTCTAATAAGCATAATTCTTCATATGTGTATTGAGAAATGTCAATAGTACTATAAACATTAATAATATCTTGAATATTAACTTTCTTTTTACGTTCTACTTGGATTTGTGACAAATGATTCAGTTGTTCGATTAGAGGATCGAAACCCTTGTAAATAAAGTCTTTTTTAGCGAATTCAATTAGCTTTAAAACCATGTCTTCGTACTTTTTATCGTATTCTAATTCTTTATTAATAGCTTTAGATTTATCAACTTCTTTAATAAACGATTCTAATGTGCGCTTTTCTTTTTCATATTTATCCATTTCTGATTTAATTTCACCTATCACTAATTCGTGGCCACTAAATCTTTCTAATTCACGTCTAGTCTCTTCCATTTTGTCTAAATTTCTCTTGGCTAATGCCTTCCACCACTCCGTATCATCTTTGAATAGTCTCCAAAAGTGTTTACTACTTTCAATGTCACTAAACTTATTATTATCTATAATCTCTCGGAGTGGGGACTTACTATCTTTTACATTTTTTGTCTCAACTATTCCATACTTTTCACGTAAAGGTGACTTGCTTGGTTCGATAAATATTTCTGGACTTGCTAATTCTAGTTTTATGGGTTTAACTCTTTTAGCTTTAAATACGGGACTTCTTAACTTTACTTGATCTTTATTTGTTTCCACTATATTTGTCATAGTACCAACTGTTTTAACTTTTTTTATAGTAACGTCCTCATAATCTAAATCGTCTACAAGCTGTGATATTCTTTTCATTTCTTTATCTAAATCCGAGGATGCTTTATCAATTTCTTCTGCTTTTCTCCTTTTTCTTCTTTCAACTCTATCGACGTTGTCTAAATAAATGTCAATGAGTTTTCGTAATTCGCCTAAAAATATACTCTCCCCATATTTGACGACCCGCCAATCCATATCAAATATGCTATTTTTAGCAGCCATGTTATATCTAGTATTGACATTTTCACTAATGATTCTTGCTGGTGGTTTAGACATTTTACTTTCAATATAGGTAATCATTTCTTCACAGCTATCGTGGAATATTGTCGGTGATATGTCATCATCATGGCTGGAA